>CP144698.1:10133151-10515651 GCA_036885675.1 Vigna mungo | reverse complement strand
GGCCGAACACTTGATGCCATATTTGGATAAGTACCTGTAAGGCCGAAAGAGCGAGTAGTTGAGGCCGAATGGCAAAGCGATTGAGGCCGAAGGGCCGAATACCTGTTGCCAAATTTGGCTAAGTACCTATGGCCGAATGGCCGAGGAGTTGAGGCCGAACAGTCGAATACCTGTTGCCAAATTTGGCTAAGTACCTAAGGCCGAATGGTCGAGGAATTAAGGCCAAAGGGCCGAACACTTGATGCCAGATTTGGCTAAGTACCTATGAGGCCAAATGACCGAGCAGTAGAGGTCGAATGGCCAAGGAATTCAGGCCGAAGAGCCAAACACCTGTTGCCAAATTTGGAGAAGTACCTAAGCCCGAATGGCCGAGGCGTTGAGGCCGAAGGACCGAACACTTGATGCTAGATTTTCCTAACTACTTGTGAGGCCGAATGGCCAAGTAATTGAGGCCGAAGGGCCGAATACCCTTTGCCAAATTTCAGTAAGTTCCTAAGGCCGAATGACCGAGGAATTGAGGCCGATGGGCCGAACACTTGATGCCAGATTTGGCTAAGATCCTGTGAGGCCGAATGACCGAGCAGTAGAGGCCGAATGGCCAAGCAATTGAGGCCGAAGGGTCGAATACCTGTTTCCAAATTTTGTTTAGTACCTAAGCCCGAATGGCCGAGGAGTTGAGGCCGAAGGGCCGAACACTTGATGCCAAATTTGGCTAAGTACTTGTGAGGCCGAATGACCAAGTAATTGAGGCCGAATGACCAAGTAATTGAGGCCGAAGGGCCGAATACCTGTTGCAAAATTTGGCTAAGTACCGAAGGCCGAATGGCCGAGGAGTTAAGGCCAAAGGGCCGAACACTTGATGCCAGATTTTGGTAAGAACCTGTGAGCTGAATGACGGAGCAGTTTAGGCCGAATGGCCAAGCAATTGAGGCCGAAGGGCCGAATACCTTTTTCCAAATTTGCATTAGCACCTAAGCCCGAATGGCCGTGGAGTTGAGGCCGAAGGGCCGAACACGTGATGTCGGCTTTGGCTAAGTACCTATGAGACTGAATGGCAAGGTAATTGAGGCCGAAGGGCCGAATACCTATTGCCAAATTTGGCTAAGTACCTAAGGCCGAATTGTTGAGGAGTTGAGGCCGAAGGGCCGAGCACTTGATGCTAGATTTGGCTAAGTACATGTGAGACCGAATGGCCGAGCAGTTGAGGCCGAATGGACAAGCAATTGAGGCCGAAGGGCCGACTACCTGTTGCCAAATTTGGCTAAGTACCTAAGGTCGAATGGCAGAGGAGTTGAGGCCGAAGGGCTGATGAGTCGATATTTTATTGATTTCATTTAGTTTATTGTACCGAATTTAATCAGGGAATTGTGCTTAAATGTCCAGTATTTTCCCATTTTTGCTAATAATGCTTAATTTGACCGGAAATTCTAATTTTTATTAATTTGAATATTCTGAGCTAATTATTTGCATTTTTAATTGTAGGGAAATTTTGGAGATATATTTTGGAGCATTGAGATGGAAACAAAATAAATTCAAGACTCTCCGCATAAAAAATTCAGAATTTGTTATATTTTAATTTAGTAGTTTAGAATTAATCAAAATTGTAATTTTGAAGTTTAGTTTTTTTTTTAGACAAGCTTGTGTACATTGGGCCAAATTTTGACAAAAAAAAACATATTGAGCCCAAATAGGAAAAATGACATGACACCTAGGGTTTTTCAATTGGGTGAACCCCACCTTAATTTTAGGACACATGGTCCTAGGGATCTAAACCCACCAAGCCGTCACATTTTGGAGGGGATTTACATTCTGCTGGAACGTCAATTTTTTTGGTGGAGAAACAATGTTCATGGTGCTTGGTATTGGTTGAATGAAAGAAGCAATTTTCTTTTCCTCTTCATTTTTGTGTAGTCCCGCAACTGCAGCGTCTAGCTTAGGAGAAAACCTATTCAATTTTAATTGAATTTACATTCAGCTGGAGGCACACACGGTTTTTTTTATTTTCCTTTCTTCGAGGAAGTCCTGTTACGACATGGGTGATGCGTTGATTTCACGAGCTGCCATGACCTGGTTACGTTTTCTTTTCTTTGTTGGAAGGGAAACACGGTGATTCAAGGGGAGAGACACGTAGCTGCTTGATGTACGGTTGAAATGTGGTGCTTAAATCGTTTTTATCTTAATGCTTGCTGAACTTTAATATTCCTTTTACAACTTTCATGTTAAATTACATTAAGCATTGAATGACTACTCATTTTATTTGCTTTTTGTTGATTCATCAAGTGTGCCTTTCAATGCTAATCATCATCACGGAAGCTTATTTCTGCTGCAATCAATTGCCTCACACATGGCTACACGCCACTTTCAATTGAAATTAAATTCCTTTTGAGAGGAGAATGCTTTTAAGCACTTTTGTTTTGAACGTTTTATCTACTTTGGATTTAGCAATTGCTTTTGTATTGGAACGTGCTCACGGTTACAGCGGAAACATCTTAGCTTCTTCATTTTGCCTTTAACAAATTTGATGAAAATGGTGATTTGGAAAGGAAACAAGCAATTGGTGCAGCATAGAGTCTCGGCCAAGTGGGTTCTAGGCCATTTGCAATTTCAACTTATTTGGTAGAGGTAAATGAGGTCACATGAGTTGGTAAAAAAAATATGTTGTTTATTTTCTTTAGCTTTAAATTAGTTTGAATTGTAGTTTAGTTGTTTTTCCTTTCTTTAAATTAGTTTTGCATTTGATAGTTTTAACAGTGCTTAGATATTTGTTTGCTCTAGTGTTGGGTTTAGCATTTTCACTCTCTGGACTCGATTTTAAAAAAATAACTACAATCATACCAGAGGTCCAAATGCTACGTTTTATATGTCACATGAAAGATAATTGAGTCTACTTTCCAGGAAAAAAAAACCTCATCTCATTTAGAGCTCTGTAGAAAAAGTTATGGGTAAAACATTGAGCAAATGTCAGAGCTGTCCAGTTCCAACGTGAATTTTCGTATTTACTGTAGCAGTTTCGTTTTTACTGTTTTAATTTCATTTTCATGCATGGTGAAATGTGTTGTTGCATTTAGTTTCGTTTTAATTAATTTTAATTACGTTTTTACATTTGCGTTTTAATTTAAATTCCATCTGCGTTTTAATTTTAATTTTTCTGCATACCAAACAAACTTTCAAACCCCCCCCACTGCGTGTTAGACCTAAGACTCGAACCACATTTGGTCCTTGAGAGACGACCTAACGGTCATTCCTTAGCTATACTGCATTTCTAAATTGCAATCAAATTTGTATGGGCTGTGACACCCATCAAATTTTGGCGCCGTTGCCGGGGACCAACGGTTCGGTTTTAGGTCATTTGTTGTGTTAGTGTGTGTTGTGTCTTGTCTTGTGTTGTGAGTGTGATGTTCTATTTTGTGTGTTCGTTTTTGTATTTGTGTTATGTGTGTTGCATTTAGGTAGCTTTAGTTGCATATTTTCATTGCATTCTTCTTTTCCCCCTTCTTTCCCATGTCTACCTGTTTTGGCTGTGTGGATACTGTTTCTTCTGCCTGTGCCTCTGATATTGCTTCTCATGCATATTCTGCTGATTTTTATGTTGAGAACAATATGACTCATTCTTCCATTCTTGAGAGTGCTCTTTGGGAGCCGGTTCCACTTGATGAGGTTGATGTTCATTGCGTTCTCACCTCTGGACTTACAGATTTGCTACCTAGGTTTCATGGGTTTGCAGGTGAATGCCCACATAGACATTTGGAGGAATTCTACACCATTTTCTCTTTGAAGAAACCTCTTCATGTCCCTGATGATCACATGTTTTTAAGGGCATTTCCTCATTCATTAGAAGAAGCAGCATGAGAGTGGTTTATTCATCTTCCACCAGAATTCAGGGCATTTTGGGAAGATCTTAAGCATTTGTTTTTGGATAGATTCTCCCCTACTCAACATCATTTTGATTCATATAGCAACGATCCTGGGTGGAATGATCTTGACCTGGGATGGTATGGTACTTCACAGCTTCAATATCAAGAACCACCATTCCAGAGTACTTGTATGCCTCCACCTGCCCAGGAGCCACAACAGCTGCAGTCTCATGAGCCTGTCCAAGCAACTCCTCATCCTCACACTACTTCTGAGCCTACATTGAAGGAGTTGTTGAGACAGATGACTGCTCAGAATATGCAATATCAGGAGTTTCAGCAAGAATTTATAGCTTCCTTTCAGAACTTGAGCAATCAGGTGGGGCAGATGGTCAATCAGCTCATTGAGGAACAGTCTCAAGTTTCAGAGGAATCAACATTTCAGGCTGTTCAGATTCTAGATGATGTTGATGTCATCCACATAGGAGATGAGGAGCAGAGTCATGAGCTTAGTGTTGTGCCACCTACTTTCCCACACTCCTATGTCCCCAGTCTTGCACCTGAGGAGACTAATGAAGAATTTGAGGACCAGGCTGACATGAGTACCACTTTTGAGATAGGTAGACCAGCTTCACCTTCCACCACTCAACCAATTTTCAGGGAAGTGGAAGTAGACATACCTATTATTGATTCTGTTGTTGATGATTATGCTGATGATAGGTATGTTGATGATTATATTGTTGATGAGCATGCTTTTAATTCTCCCTCCTTGCATGATGAGAACCACCTTTTGCTATCACATATGAATGTTTGTTCTTCATGCACTGAACATGAATCTGAACCTATGATTGATATTGTTTCTATTTCTGAAATTGATTCATGTTCTGAGGGTATATCTGAGGGTCAAATTGTTACACTGGGATTGGGTGTTATACCTCTGCATGTTATTTCCATGGAACCACATTGCACTAACCATGTTGCAGGAGGTACATATGGATTTGATCAACACACACCCATGGTGGAAGACAAAGGTGCCGACAGTTTGAAGATTAATAGGCACCAACTGAACCTGCTCATCAACAATCACTGCTTCTTGGATCCAGCTGTGGAGGACATCTCCCTGCTTGATCAAATTTGGAGGATGAAGCAGTTCTTCCTCAACACTTCTTTGCTGAATCTTGTGGTGGAAGACATCTCCCTGAAAGTCCAAAATTGGCAACTGCCACCATGACCAGGGGAGTTTCCTCTCTTCCCTTCTCCCCCCTTTCCCGCTTTTATTGCACTTGTCCATGATCTGTTGATTGTTCTGATTTCTGATCTTATGCTTGTGACACATTGAGGACATTGTGTAGTTTAAGTGTGGTCTATTGGGGGAGATTATGAATCTTCTTTGATTAGTTTATGTTTTCTGCGTTAAATTTTTTGTTTTCTAGGTAGTTTTTGTTGTGTCTTGTGTACATATTTGCATGTTTATCTTGATTTCTGGACTTTGTTTAGGTTGTCAGTTTTTCCTTCACTTCATTGATACTCTGATTTGTTTGAATCCTTTGCTTTTCTTTGCTTGGAATATGATTATGATGTTTGAGAAAGTGATTGATTGTGACAGAAATACCCTGTGAGAGATTTGAGCCACTTGATATTCTTTCTTGTGTGTGATATGTCTCTTGATTGCTTGCACATATGCCTTGGCTTGACTCTCTTTGATGTTTCTTGATTTATATGCATGTTTGGAAGTGATAAAGGCAGTTTTGTTCTTGAGCCTCTATAGCCATATAGCCTACGTTGTTTTAATCCCTTGATACCCCTTTTGAGCCTATACTTTCCCTATTTCTTTTTTTTGAAGCTCATACACTAGCCCTAAGTGAAAAACCATGTTTACCCCCTTAGGAAATTTTGGAGCTTTGGAATTGTTTTGGGAATAAGTGTGGTCTCCTGGGAGATTAAGATGAATTGGCTAGTTGGTTCCTCTTCTTGTTTTTGTTTTTGTAATTATGTTGTGAATCTTGTCTCTTACAGTTGTGTTTTGAAAAGAGAGAAAAGAAAAGAGACTAGATGAAAAAAAAAGAGAAAACAATACAAAAAAATGAGAAAATTAAAAAAAAATTGTTGTGGGAATAATGGAGTGACATGGCTAAGTCTGTGCATGGTGCCAAAATTTGGAAAATTTTCAAAGTCTTGGTTTTTGAGATTTAATGGCTGGTATAGACTCTTTATATCACCAATGGCTACTGTAAAAATCTTGGTGCAAGAAATTTCTCACTTTGGTTTGTTTTCAAGCTAGCCAAGTTTGGTGGTGGGACATGACTATGTCGGTGCATGGTGCCAATATTTGGGAAATTTTCAAAGTCTTGGTTTTTTAGATTTGATCAATGGAATGCATTCTATATATCACCAAAATGCTACTGAAAAATCCTGGTGCAAGAAATTTCTCATTTTGGTTGGTGTTCAAGCTAGTCATGTTTGGTGGTGAGACATGGCTAAGTCGGTGCATGGTGCCAAAATTTGCGAAATTTTCAAAGTCTTGGTTTTTGAGATTTGATGGTTGGAATGCACTCATTATATCACCAGTGGCTACTGTAAAAATCTTGGTGCAAGAAATTTCTCACTTTGGTTTGTTTTCAGGCTAGCCAAGTTTGGTGGTGAGACATGGCTATGTCGGTCATGGTGCCAATATTTGGGAAATTTTCAAAATCTTGGTTTTTGAGATTTGATGGTTGGTATGGACTCTTTATATCACCAAATGGCTACTCTAAAAATCTTTGTGCCAGAAATTTTTTATTTTGGTTGGTTTTCAAGCTTGTCAAGTTTGGTGGTTAGACATGGCTAAGTTTGTGCATGGTGCCAAAATTTGGGAAATTTTCAAAGTCTTGGTTTTTAAGATTTTATGGTTGGAATGCACTCCTTATATCACCAAATGGCTACAGAAAAATCTTGTTGCAAGAAATTTCCCATTTTGGTTGATTTTCAAGGTAGTCATGTTTGGTGGTGAGACATTGCTAAGTAGGTGTATGGTGCCAAAATTTGGAAATTTTCAAAGTCTTGGTTTTTCAGATTTTTTAGTTGGAATGCACTCTTTATATCACCAAATGGCTACTGTAAAAATCTTTGTGCAAGAAATTTTTCATTTTGGTTGGTTTTCCAGCTAGTCAAGTTTGTGGTGAGACATGCCTAAGACGGTGCATGGTGCCAACATTTGCGAAATTTTCAAAGTCTTGGTTTTTGAGATTTGATGGTTGGAATGCACTGTTTATATCAGCAATGGCTATTGTAAAAATCTTGGTGCAAGAAATTTTTCATTTTGGTTGGTTTTCAACCAAGTCAAGTATGGTGGTGAGACATGGCTAAGTCGGTGCATGGTGTCATGATTTGGGAAATTTTAAAAGTCTTGGTTTTTTTAGATTTGATGGTTGGTATGCACTTTTTATATCACCAAATGGCTTCTGTAAAATTCTTGGTGCAATAAATTTCTCATTTTGGTTGGTTTTCGAGCTAGACAAGTTTGGTGGTGAGACTTGGCTAAGTCGGTGCATGGTGCCAAGATTTGGGAAATTTTCAAAGTCTTGGTTTCTGAGATTTGATGGTTGGAATGCACTCTTTATATCACCAATTTGCTAGTACAAAAATCTTGGTCAAAGAAATTTTTCATTTTTGTTGGTTTTTAACCTAGTCAGGTTTGGTGGTGAGACATGGCTAAGTCGGTGCATGGTGCCATGATTTGGGATATTTTAAAAGTCTTGGTTTCTGAAATTTGATGGTTACTATGCACTCTTTATATCACAAAATGGCGACTGTAAAAATCTTGGTGCAAGAGATTTCTCATTTGGGTTTGTTTTCAAGCTAGCCAATTTTGTTGGTGAGACATGGCTAAGTCGATGCATAGTGCTATGATTTGCGATATTTTAAAAGTCTTGGTTTTTGAAATTTGACAGTTGGTATGCACTCTTTATATCACAAAATGGAGACTGTAAAAATATTGGAGCAAGAGATTTCTCATTTTGGTTTGTTTTCAAGCTAGCAAAGTTTGGTGGTGAGACATGGCTAAGTCGGTTCATGGTGCTATGATTTGGGATATTTTCAAGGTCTCGTTTCCTGATATTTGATGGTTGGAATGCACTCTTTAAATCACCAATTTGCTACTGCAAAAATCTTGGTGCAAGAAATTTTTCATTTTGGTTTGTTTTCAACATAGTCAAGTTTGGTGGTGAGACATGGCTAAGTCGGTGCATGGTGCCATGATTATGGATATTTTAAAAGTCTCGCTTTTTGAAATTTGATGGTTGGTACACACTCTTTATATCACAAAATGGTGACTGTAAAAATCTTGGTCCAAGAAATTTCTCATTTTGGTTGGTTTTCTAGCTAGACGAGTTTGGTGGTAAGACTTAGCTAAGTCGGTGCATGGTGCCAAGATTTTGGGAATTTTCAAAGTCTTGGTTTTAGAGATTTGATGACTGGAATGCACTCTTTATATCAGCAATGGCTACTGCAAAAATCTTGGTGCAAGAAATTTTTCATTTTGGTTGGTTTTTAACCTACTAAAGTTTGGTGGTGAGACATGGTTAAGTCGGTGCATGGTGCCATGATTTGGGATATTTCAAAAGTCTTGGTTTTTGAAATTTGATGGTTGTTATGCAGTCTTTAAATCAGCAAATGGCAATTTTAAAAATCTTGGTGCAAGAAAATTTTTCATTTTGGTTGGTTTTCAAGATAGTGAAGTTTGGTGGTGAGACATGGCCAAGTCGATGCTTGGTGCCAACATTTGGGAAATTTTCAAAGTCTTGGTTTTTGAGATTTGATTGTTGGAATGCACGCTTTATATCAACAATGTCTAGTCTAAAAATCTTCGTGCAAGAAATTTTTCCTTTTCCTTGGTTTTCAAGATAGTCAGTTTGATGGTGAGACATGGCTAAGTCGGTGCATGGTGCTATGATTTGGGATATTTTCAAAGTCGTGGTTTCTGAGATTTGATGGTTGGAATGCACTCTTTATATCACCAATTTGCTAGTGCAAAAATCTTGGTGTAAGAAATTTTTCATTTTGGTTTGTTTTCAACCTAGTGAAGTTTGGTGGTGAGACATGGCTAAGTCGGTGCATGGTGCCATGATATGGGATATTTTAAAAGTCTTGGTTTTTGAAATTTAACTGTTGGTACGCACTCTTTATATCACAAAATGGCGACTGTAAGAATCTTGATGCAAGAGATTTCTCATTTTGGTTTGTTTTCAAGCTAGCCAAGTTTGGTGGTGAGACATGGCTAAGTCGGTGCATAGTGCTATGATTTGGGATCTTTTAAAAGTCTTGGTTTTTGAAATTTGACGGTTGGTATGCACTCTTTATATCACAAAATGGCGACTGTAAAAATCTTAGTGCAAGAGATTTCTCATTTTGGTTTGTTTTCAAGCTAGCCAAGTTTGGTGGTGAGACATGGCTAAGTCGGTGCATGGTGCTATGATTTGGGATATTTTCAAAGTCGTGGTTTCTGAGATTTGATGGTTGGAATGCACTCTTTATATCACCAATTTGCTACTGCAAAAATCTTGGTGCAAGAAATTTTTCATTTTGGTTTGTTTTCAACCTAGTCAAGTTTGGTGGTGAGACATGGCTAAGTCGGTGCATGGTGCCATGATTTGGGATATTTTAAAAGTCTTGGTTTTTGAAATTTAACTGTTGGTACGCACTCTTTATATCACAAAATGGTGACTGTAAAAATCTTGATGCAAGAGATTTCTCATTTTGGTTTGTTTTCAAACTAGCCAAGTTTGGTTGTGAGACATGGCTAAGTCGGTGCATGGTGCTAGGATTTCGGATATTTTAAAAGTCTTTGTTTTGTAGATTTGATGGTTGGAATGCACTCTTTATGTCACCAATTTGCTACTGCAAAAACCTTGGTGCACGAAATTCTTCATTTTTGTTGGTTTTCAAGCTAGTCAAGTTTGGTGGTGAGACATAGCTACGTCTTTGCGTGGTGCCAAAATTTGCGAAATTTTCAAAGTCTTCGTTGTTGAGATTTGATGGTTGGTATGCATTTTTTATATCACCAGATGGCTACTGTAAAAATCTTGGTGCAAGAAAATTTTTCATTTTGGTTGGTTTTCAAGCTAGTCAAGTTTGGTGGTGAGACATGGCTAAGTCTGTGCATGGTGTCAAAATTTGCGAAATTTTCAAAGTCTTGGTTTTTGAGATTTGATGGTTGGTATGCACTCTTTATATCACCAAATGGCTACTGTAAAAATCTTGGTGCAAGAAATTTCTCATTTTGGTTGGTTTTCAAGCTAGACAAGTTCGGTGGTAAGACTTGGCTAAGTCGGTGCATGGTGCCAAGATTTTGGGAATTTTCAAAGTCTTGATTTTAGAGATTTGATGACTGGAATGCTCTCTTTATATTAGCAATGGCTACTGCAAAAATCTGGGTGCAAGAAATTTTTCATTTTGGTTTGTTTTCAACCTACTCAAGTATGGTGGTGAGACATGGCTAAGTCGGTGCATGGTGCCATGATTTGGGATATTTTAAAAGTCTTGGTTTTTGAAATTTGATGGTTGTTATGCACTCTTTATATCACCGAATGGAAATTGTAAAAATCTTGGTGGAAGAAAATTTTTCATTTTGGTTGGTTTTCAAGATAGTCAAGTTTGGTGGTGAGACATGGCTAAGTCGGTGCTTGGTGCCAAAATTTGGGAAATTTTCAAAGTCTTGGTTTTTGATATTTGATATTGGAATGCACGTTGCAGTTATTTTTTTAAAATCGAGTCCAGAGAGTGAAAATGCTAAACCAAATACTAGACTAAACAAATATCTAAACACAGTTAAATTAAATTAAATGCAAAATTAAACTAAAGATATTAAAAGCAATTAATCTTAAAAAGACAAATTAATTCAAAACAAAAGAAAATAAACAATCCTAATTTTTTTACCAAACACGTGACCTCATTCCAATTCAATCTTCCAATGCTCACCAAGAAATCAAGAGGGACCGTGGCACCTTATGTTTTTAAGCAATCAAATTGGAGATTAAACTTCACTTCCCAGTAGCAAGACCGTGCCTCCATAAATTAAATCTAATGCAATGCTTTGATCCAATTCAAGCTCCCAAGAAATCAAGCTCTGGACCCACACCCTTGCATTTCTCATTCACGGAAATTAAGCAATGTCAGCACTTCATATGCTGAGTTACGTTGCTGCAACCAATCTACTCGGACCCACCAATTTGCTAAATGAAATTGGATGCAAAGCTACCTACTGCACCTACTTTTTCCATGTATTCCCGAGACAAACACTGCACCAAGCATCCCATCATCCATAAGTAACATCTTTCTTCAATCTCCAATTTAATAAGAGAAAAAATGCTGCCAACTGTAACGTCCATCATCTCTTCAAAATAAAATTAATCTCTTGACTCCATAAGCTGGCGGTACATTCCCATTAAACAAAGGAAATCACATGCTACTCTACTAAGTGTCCCATCACCATAAATTCAAAGAAGCAAAACCAAGCAAAGGAAAGAAATGAGTGGCGGTATTTTTATTCAACCAAATTGCCAAAACCGGGAGCAGCAAAGACATCCTCTGCCAACGTTCCAGACCCCTCAAAATGAAAAAGCAAGAATTTGCTGCATCCTAGGAATTAAAACCGTAACCCCTCCAAGCTTTACCGGACCCATCATTGCATTGAATGAAGCTTAAAAGAAAAGCATTGTGAATTCCAAAGGCAGTAGAGAAAGAACGGTGCTGGAACTGAGATTCAACTACTATTTTTCTTCTTTTCAAAATCCAAACAATGTTTAAAGCAATAACTACAACCCATGAACGACATTCCAATCAGAGAAAACGTTCTCAGCTCCCCATGTGTCGGCTGCCCATTCATTAAAAACAAAACCATGAACAAGCTTCATCATTTTTTAAAGACACGTTCCCAGCCCAAAATCAGAAAACGGGAATTTTCTCGAGAGAGAGCAAAATCTCTGTAAGGTGACGGCTGCTTCCCTCCCCAAATCCCTAGGTCTCCCAGTTTTTTTTTTTTCTCATGGTGGAGTCCACACATTATAAAACCCTAGGGCCATGTCACCACTTTTTTTACTATTGGGCTTAGTCTAACCTAACAAAAATTAGCCCAAAATTACAAAACTTAATTTAAAAAGCCTAATATACTAAATTAAAAATTTGACTACATATAAATTAATTTGTAGAAATTCTTCAATTGCTTGTGCTCTTCCAAAAGTCTCCCAGTGTAATTCCAAAATTTCCCTGAAAATGAACATGGGAATAATTAAGCTCAAATAATTCAAATTAATTAAAATATGAATTAGTGGTCTAATTAAGTCCAAATGGTGAAAATGACACAATAACTAAGAATTAAGCGCAAATCATCAACACAATTCGGCGCAAGAAACTAAGTTAATGGTATAAAATATTGATTCATCACACGCTTTATATCAGTAATGTCTACTGTAAACATCTTCGTGCAATAAATTTTTCCTTTTTCTTGGTTTTCAAGATAGCCAGTTTGGTGGTGAGACATGGCTAAGTCGGTGCATGGTGCCATGATTTGGGAAATTTTCAAACTCTTTATTTTTGAGATTTGATTGTTAGAATGAACTCTTTGTATCACCAAATTTCTACTGTAAAAAATTTCTCATTTTGGTTGGTTTTAATGCTAGACAAGTTTGGTTGTTAGACTTGGCTAAGTCGGTGCATCGTGCCATGATTTGGGGAATTTTCAAATTCTTGTTTTTGAGATTTGACGGTTGGAATGCACTCTTTATGTCACCAATTTGCTACTGCAAAAATCTTGGTGCAAGAAATTTTTCATTTTGGTAGGTTTTCAAGCTAGTCAAGTTTGGTGGTGAGATATAGCTAAGTCTGTGCATGGTGCCAAAATTTGCAAAATTTTCAAAGTCTTCGTTTTTGAGATTTGATGGTTGGGATGCACTCTTTATATCACCAAATGGCTACTGCAAAAATCTCGGTGCAAGAGATTTCTCATTTTGGTTTGTTTTCAAGCTACTCAAGTTTGGTGGTGAGACATGGCTAAGTAGGTGCATGGTGCCAACATTTGCGAAATTTCCAAAGTCTTGGTTTTTGAGATTTGATGGTTGGAATGCACTTTTTATATCAGCAATGGCTACTTTAAAAATCTTGGTGCAAGAAATTTTTCATTTTGGTTGGTTTTCAAGCTAGTGAAGTTTGGTTGTGAGACATGGCTAAGTCGGTGCATCGTGCCATGATTTGGGAAATTTTAAAAGTCTTGGTTTTTGAGATTTGAGGGTTGGTATGCACTCTTTATATCAACAAATGGCTACTGTAAAATTCTTGGTGCAAGAAATTTCTCATTTTGGTTTGTTTTCGAGTTAGACAAGTTTGGTGGTGAGACTTGGCTAAGTCGGTGCGTGGTGCCAAGATTTGGGAAATTTTCAAACTCTTGGTTTCTGAGATTTGATGATTGGAATACATTCTTTATATCACCAATTTGCTACTACAAAAATTTTGGCGCAAGAAATTTTTCATTTTTGTTGGTTTTTAACCTAGTCAAGTTTGGTGGTGAGACATGGCTAAGTGGGTGCATGGTGCCACATTTGGGAAATTTTCAAAGTCTTGGTTTTTGAGATTTGATGGTTGGAATGCAGTTTTAATATCAGCAATGGCTACTGTAAAAATCTTGGTGCAAGAAATTTTTCATTTTGGTTGGTTTTCAAGCTAGTGAAGTTTGATAGTGAGACATGGCTAAGTCGGTGCATCGTGCCATGATTTGGGAAATTTTAAAAGTCTTGGTTTTTTGATTTGATGGTTGGTATGCACTCTTTATATCAACAAATGTCTACTGTAAAATTCTTGGTGCAAGAAATTTCTCATTTTGGTTGGTTTTCGAGCTAGACAAGTTTGGTGGTGAGACTTGGCAAAGTCGATGCTTGGTGCCAAGATTTAGGAAATTTTCAAAGTCTTCGTTTCTGAGATTTGATGGTTGGAATGCACTCTTTATATCACCAATTTGCTACTGCAAAAATGTTGGTGCAAGAAATTTTTCATTTTGGTTGGTTTTCAACCAAGTCAAGTTTGGTGGTGAGACATGGCTAAGTTGGTGCATGGTGCCATGATTTGGGATATTTTAAAAGTCTTGGTTTTTGAAATTTGATGGTTGGTATGCACTCTTTATATCATAAAATGGCGACTGTAAAAATCTTGGTGCAAGAGATTTCTCATTTTGGTTTGTTTTCAAGCTAGCCAAGTTTGGTGGTGAGACATGACTAAGTCGGTGCATGGTGCTATGATTTGGGATATTTTAAAAGTCTTTGTTTTTTAGATTTGATGGTTGGAATGCACTCTTTATGTCACCAATTTGCTACTACAAAAACCTTGGTGCAAGAAATTCTTCATTTTGGTTTGTTTTCAAGCTAGTCAAGTTTGGTGGTGAGACGTAGCTAAGTCTTTGCGTGGGGCCAAAATTTGCGAAATTTTCAAAGTTTTCCTGTTGAGATTTGATGGTTGGTATGCACTATATCACCAAATGGCTACTGTAAAAATCTTCGTGCAAGAAAATTTTTCATTTTGGTTGGTTGTCAAGCTAGTCAAGTTTGGTGGTGAGACATGACTAAGTCTGTGCATGGTGCCAAAATTTGCGAAATTTTCAAAGTCTTGGTTTTTGAGATTTGATGGTTGGTATGCACTCTTTATAACACCAAATGGCTACTGTAAAAATCTCGGTGCAAGAGATTTCTCATTTTGGTTTGTTTTCAAGCTAGCCAAGTTTGGTGGTGAGACACGGCTAAGTCGGTGCATGGTGCTATGATTTGGGATATTTTAAAAGTCTTTGTTTTTGAGATTTGATGGTTGGAATGCACTCTTTATGTCAGCAATTTGGTACTGCAAAAACCTTGGTGCAAGAAATTCTTCATTTTGGTTGGTTTTCAAGCTAGTGAAATTTGGTGGTGAGCCATAGCTAAGTCTTTGCGTGGTGCCAAAATTTGCGAAATTTTCAAAGTTTTCCTATTGAGATTTGATGGTTGGTATGCACTTTTTATATCACCAAACTGCTACTGTAAAAATCTTGGTGCAAGAAAATTTTTACATTTTGGTTGGTTTTCAAGCTAGTCAAGTTTGGTGGTGAGACATGGCTAAGTCGGTGCATGGTGCCAAGATTTTGGGAATTTTCAAAGTCTTGGTTTTAGAGATTTGATGACTGGAATGCACTCTTTATATCAGCAATGGCTACAGCAAAAATCTTGGTGCAAGAAATTTTTCATTTTGGTTGGTTTTCAACCTACTGAAGTTTGGTGGTGAGACATGGCTAAGTCGGTGCATGGTGCCATGATTTGGGATATTATAAAAGTCTTGGTTTTTGAAATTTGATGGTTGCTATGCACTCTTTATATGACCAAATGGCAATTTTAAAAATCTTGGTGCAAGAAATTTTTCATTTTTGTTGGTTTTCAACCTAGTCAAGTTTGGTGGTAAGACATGGCTAAGTCGGTGCATGGTGCCACGATTTGGGATATTTTTAAAGTCTTGGTTTTTGAAATTTGATGGTTGGTATGCACTCCTTATATCACCAAATGGCAACTGTAAAAATCTTGGTGCAAGAAAATTTTTCATTTTAGTTGGTTTTCAAGATAGTCAAGTTTGGTGGTGAGACATGGCTAAGTGATGCGTCATGCCAACATTTGGGAAATTTTCAAAGTCTTGGTTTTTCAGATTTGATGGTTGAAATGCACGCTTTATATCAGCAATGGCTACTGTAAAAATTTTGGTGCAAGAAATTTTTCCTTTTGCTTGGTTTTCAAGATAGTCAGTTTGGTAGTGAGACATTGCTAAGTCAGTTGATGGTGCCATGATTTGGGAAATTTTCAAAGTCTTTGTTTTTCAGATTTGATGGTTAGAATGAACTCTTTATATCACCAAATTTCTACTGTAAAAATATTGCTGCAAAAAATTTCTCATTTTGGTTGGTTTTAATGCGAGTCAAGTTTGGTTCACAGTGAAGCATGAATATTATTGCCTTAATCTTGATGATTGATTGATTTTTATGTGAATGTCATATGATCAAGGCCATGTTTGAAAACCCTTCTCTAGCCAAATTTTTACGTAATGAAGCACATGAACACCATTATTTGTACAAACATTACGGATTCATGGAGTAAGGTATTAAAATACTAACTAAATACTTATCAAAATGTTCATTACAAAATTGTTCTAATTTAATTATTTTATTTGTAGATCTTTAACGATTCATCTCCAATGGAAGCTCCAATCATTGAAGACATTAGAATTAAGTGGGCTTCTTTTATTTTAAGTGTTAGTAAATTGTAGAAACTTGACTATAATGTAGTATAGGTTGGTGTCTTTAACCATACTTTTCAGTTTCCTTTAAATTACTAGTTTTGAATATTAGGTACAGAATTGTACTGCAGTTGGTAATTCCATTTCCAATGTAATTCCATTTCCAATTCTCTCTGTATGTATGGCACTCTGTATGTATGGCAAGTATGATATGAGTGTCATTTTAGTGTTCTGATTTAGTGTTATTTTATGCATATTTTTGGTGGAAACCTTTCAAAGTGATAGGAAAGGTTTGTAAATTGATTAGTTGGACAATCATTTTGCTTACCTTCTATTTATTTTTGTTGGATTTAATATAAGGTTTGTAAATTGATTATATAAATTGATTACACAGGAAATTATTTGTAAATTAATTGGATGTAAACTGTAATAATGAATTTTTTTTACAAAACAAGGTTTTATGATAGGTGAACAATGTATGTAATAAAATCGTATTTCTGAAAAGTATATATTATGATAGGTGAATAATTATTTGTCATAATATATTCAACATATTATGATAGGTGAAAAAATCTACATCATAAAACGCTACATATTATGATAGGTGAAAAAATCTACATCATAAAACGCTACATATTATGATAGGTAAATTCAAGTGCATCATATTATGACAGATAAGTGAAAAGCTGTCATGATAAGCTGGACCTATTATGGTAGGTGACAGAAAGTAAGTCATAATACGCTGAACCTATTATTACATAGTTTTCTGCTACGTCATAATATGTCCGGACCTATTATGATGCCCAGAACTATGATGGTAGCTTACCTATCATAATAGGTCATTTTTACCTATCATAAAAAGTGATTTTTTCACTAGTGTTTTACTAATATCCTTTTTAATTAAATAGAAATATATAAATATTGATTTTATAAAAAATTATTCAAAATAAATTTTTAATTGTAATTACATTTTAAATATATAATTTCATTATTTTGAAAAATTAAAAATATAATATATGTTGAGTTTGTTTAAGTTTAAATAAAGTAATTTTTTACGGATATAATTTTTCTTTCAATATAAACATATAAATCTGTTAGTGGTATAAAAGGTTATTTAAAATTATTTTTTAATTGTAATTATATCTTAGATATATAATTTTATTATTTTTGCTTATATAAAAAACACCATTAGTAAAGTTGTTCAGAAAATTTCAATAAAACCAAACTAACTCGTGTTTAGTAAATAAATATAAAACAAAACAAATGTTTATTACATATTAAGTTAATAGAAAACTAATAGACTTACTTTAGTGAGTCTGAAAATTGTTTTAAAGTTTAATTCTATTGCACTTATACGATATTCATATTTATTAAAACATAGTAATAAATTTGTATTATACTATTTGTTTCGGTATAAATTGTGGGACCGAAGGACTGACCTTGATGACGTCGTCTTCTGTCTTTCTGTCTGCTTCTTCTGGATCTCAACCGCACGCTCTGTGTTAATTTCGACCGTCCGTTGATCTTCAAGTCTTGACCGGAGGGGGGAGGTACCTGAAAAGGCGCTCCGACGCCCAAGTTAGGCGTGTATGATAGATTCTCAGTAGGAGAGAACTCGATCCTCTATGGGAGAGGATTGATGATGTATGATAGCAAAGAATGTGCTAAGGAATTATGAGTGGAGTGTATTTGGAGTGTGAATAACTCGTACCTTGTTTGGAGTCCTCAGGCCTTTATTTATAGGCTTTGGATTGATACAAGATGAACAAAATATAAACAGAATAAAATATAATCTTATTTGGCATATCTCTGATATGATAAAATAAAATATAACCTTACTTGGCATATTTCTGATATGATATCTTCGTTTGGATTTTATTTGTGCTTGCAATATATCTGGTTGATATATTTCTGTTTAGAATATATATGATTGATATATCTGGAAATCTTTTATTCTGGTGCTGGGCCTCGAGCCCAATAACTATTGGCACTGTGATGGGCCCCTGTAAGGCCGGCCGTTGACTTTGGAGATACACCACCGTACATCATCCCCCCAAGTCCGAGGGAAAGGGAGGGGTTTGCTCCTTCATGACCGAAGGACTTAGTTTTGTTTAGCGCTCTGTGTATCTTTGTCGCATTGTTGTGCCGGTCGGACTGTGTGTCCTGAAAGGTTTCTAGATTTGGGTAAATCTAGCGGACATGGCGCCCGGTGGGACATTGCGTCCTGAAAGTGACGGGCATGGCGCCCGGTGGGACATTGCGTCCTGAAAGTGACGGGCATGGCGCCCGGTGGGACATTGCGTCCTGAAAGTGACGGGCATGGCGCCCGGTGGGACATTGCGTCCTGAAAGTGACGGGCATGGCGCCCGGTGGGACATTGCGTCCTGAAAGTGGCGGGCATGGCGCCCGGTGGGACATTGCGTCCTGAAAGTGACGGGCATGGCGCCCGGTGGGACATTGCGTCCTGAAAGTGGCGGGCATGGCGCCCGGTGGGACATTGCGTCCTGAAAGTGACGGGCATGGCGCCCGGTGGGACATTGCGTCCTGAAAGTGACGGGCATGGCGCCCGGTGGGACATTGCGTCCTGAAAGTGACGGGCATGGCGCCCGGTGGGACATTGCGTCCTGAAAGTGGCGGACATGGCGTCCGGTGGGACATTGCGTCCTGAAAGTGGCGGACATGGCGTCCGGTGGGACATTGCGTCCTGAAAGTGGCGGACATGGCGTCCGGTGGGACATTGCGTCCTGAAAGTGGCGGACATGGCGTCCGGTGGGACATTGCGTCCTGAAAGTGGCGGACATGGCGCCCGGTGGGACATTGCGTCCTGAAAGAGTGAATCTGGCGGACATGGCGCCCAGTCCTGCAGTGTAAAGATGAATTGCACATAGAATTTTGAACTGAAATACTTCATTGAAATCGTTGGGCGGAAGGAAATCTTTTCTTTAAACCTGCGTTTGAATCCAAACCTGTTTTAATAATCTGAAAGATATAACTGAGACCGGTCGGTTGAGATGCAACCGCTTTAGTAATCTGCTTTAGCAATCTGCAAGAGATATAATATCAGAGAGACATATTGAGACTGGTCGGTTGAGATTGTACGACTTTAGTAACCGCTTCTGCAAGAGATATAATATTGAAGATATAATTGAGACCGATCGGTTGAGATGCAACCGTAAGAGATATATATTGAAGATATAATTGAGACCGGTCGGTTGATTGAAACTGGTCGGTTAAGATGTAACCGCTTTTAGTAATCTGCAAGAGATATAATATCAGAGATATATTGAGACCGGTCGGTTGAGATTGTACGGCTTTAGTAACCGCTTCTGCAAGAGATATAATATTGAAGATATAATTGAGACCGATCGGTTGAGATGCAACCGTAAGAGATATATATTGAAGATATAATTGAGACCGGTCGGTTGATTGAAACTGGTCGGTTAAGATGTAACCGCTTTTAGTAATCTGCAAGAGATATAATATCAGAGATATATTGAGACCGGTCGGTTGAGATTGTACGGCTTTAGTAACTGCCATTTAACGGCTTTAATAATCTGCAAGAGATATAATATTAGAGATATATTGAGACCGGTCGGTTAAGATTGTACGGCTTTAGTAATCTGCAAAAGATATAATATCAGAAAGATATATTGAGACCGGTCGGTTGAGATTTAACTGCTTTTAGTAATCTGCAAAATATATGATATTGAGGATATAATTGAAACTGGTCGGTTAAGATTGTAACTGCTTTAGCAATCTGCAAGAGATATAATATTAGAGATATAATTGAGACCGGTCGATTGAGATTGTACGACTTTAGTAACTACTTCTGCAAGAGATATAATATTGAAGATATAATTGAGACCGGTCGGTTGAGATTGTACGGCTTTAGTAACCGCTTCTGCAAGAAATATAATATTGAAGATATAATTGAGACCGGTCGGTTGAGATTGTACGGCTTTAGTAACCGCTTCTGCAAGAAATATAATATTAGAAATATAATTGAGACCGGTCGGTTAAGATTGTACGGCTTTAGTAATCTGCAAGTTAGAAATATAGGCTAGACCGTTCGGTCTTTGTTTTATGGTAAGCTTCAGATAAGCCAAATGATTTGTGTGCAAGATCCTGTCATCTGCATTGAAGAGATATAACAACTCGAAAAGAGTAATAAGACAAACCAATGTATTTACATGGTTAGACAATTCATAACAAAATAGATCGTGTTATAAAAGTCGACCGGCCGAGAGAGTGCGCCACCTTCTGCATCATGTTCAGTATTCTTGCGGCTATCTTGATTTATCCTCGTATTGCCCCTGAAGTTTTTCTTTTACCTTGATGATATAATAATGAAAAGTGGTATCTTGATACATGATTACCGAATATATGTAAATAAATCTTGGAATAAATCTTGAGCAGTGATATCAAAATTAGTTTTGAATACCATGGTATTCAATTATGCAGCAATAAATTAATGATAATTAATGATGATTCTGCATGAAACAGAATAAATCTTAAAATATTGGTGAAGAGATTGCCGTATGTATTCTTGAACTTATATAGGGCAATTTTAATCTTTCCAAGGATTCCTGATATATTTTTATAATGAAAAAGGTGATGGGTGCTCCCATACAATTTACGGTAGGTTTTTATTATTTCATTTTTTAAATAAAAAAATACTTATCTTGTTGATGAAACTCCTTGTAGAGATGATGACTGATGTTGTTGCTGAAACTTCTTGGTGTTTTGTTGTTCTTTCATGCTCCTCGTGGTCGCCATTTGGGTTTGCCGCTCGGCCCCACGGTGGGCGCCAAAATGTTTCGGTATAAATTGTGGGACCGAAGGACTGACCTTGATGACGTCGTCTTCTGTCTTTCTGTCTGCTTCTTCTAGATCTCAACCGCACGCTCTGTGTTAATTTCGACCGTCTGGTGATCTTCAAGTCTTGACCGGAGGGGGGAGGTACCTGAAAAGGCGCTCCAAGTTAGGCGTGTATGATAGATTCTCAGTAGGAGAGAACTCGATCCTCTATGGGAGAGGATTGATGATGTATGATAGCAAAGAATGTGCTAAGGAATTATGAGTGGAGTGTATTTGGAGTGTGAATAACTCGTACCTTGTTTGGAGTCCTCAGGCCTTTATTTATAGGCTTTGAATTGATACAAGATGAACAAAATATAAACAGAATAAAATATAATCTTATTTGGCATATCTCTGATATGATAAAATAAAATATAACCTTACTTGGCATATTTCTGATATGAATAAAATATAACCTTACTTGGCATATTTCTGATATGATATCTTCGTTTGGATTTTATTTGTGCTTGCAATATATCTGGTTGATATATTTCTGTTTAGAATATATATGATTGATATATCTGGAAATCTTTTATTCTGGTGCTGGGCCTCGAGCCCAATAACTATTGGCACTGTGATGGGCCCCTGTAAGGCCGGCCGTTGACTTTGGAGATACACCACCGTACACTATTTAATCCTAAGATTATGTAATTATATATATATATATATATATATATATGTATATATATACATATATATATGTATATGTATATATATAATGTTTACCAATTTTATTATTTGTAAAAAGTATTAAAAACTTTTATAACAATAAAAATATAAAATCAATCTAGACTCCACACTTTTTGTTTTATTTGAATATGAAGTTAAATTAAAAAAATGGAACTAGATTACATTTTTATACATCCACTTTGATGACTTTTAATGAAAAATTAAAACAAACTCAATCATTTTAGTTAGGTTCCGAGAGATAAACAAACAATTATTGTAGATTTCAATAATTTTAGTTATGCTTATGCAGAAAATGAAAGCATGCAATATTGTTTAAATAATTAAATAGAATAATTTAAGCAATAATGTTCAATGTGTTTATTTAAAAAATAATGTTTGAATGTGTTTATTTAAATAATTTTTCTTTAAAAGGGATTGTTTTTAGAAAAAAATAATATATTTCAAAATTATTATACATGATATACATTATAATGTATATATATATATATTTTTTCAAAACTATTAAAATTCATTTATGGGATGAAAAAGATAAAAAATGTAAATACAAGGAAAACGTTTTCTATTTGGAGTATTTACTTGCAATTTTTTATATGCGTGTATTTTATCTAGATAATCACAAATATTATCTAAATATTTGAAATTTTAAAGTTTTTATGTAGTTTTTTATCGTCTTTGTTTTGGGTTGAAAATACTTTTTTATTAATTATTTATTTATAACAATTGATTCAATAATTTTTTATTTATTTATTTTTTTGTGATTTTTATATTTTTTAAACTATTTTTTTAAATTAATATTAGTAATGTTAATATAATTATATTTGACAATTTTAAAAAGGAAAGTTCATATGTTCGTCCTGATTCATAATTTTTTGGAGATATTTAATAATGTTAATTTTTCTAATAATTTTTTGGCTTAATACCGCTTTTGGTCCCTTGTTTGGAGAGTTATGTTCAATTTGGTCCTAGCTTTTTATTTTTGTAACAAATACTCCCACCTTTTGAAAAAAACTGTTCAATTGAGTCCTTTTTGCTAACGGCGTCAAAAATTTAGCAATAAAACTACCACCGTGTCAATTTTGAATTTAAAAAAAAATATATATTTACACATCAGCTTCATCTTCCATTTCCATCTTCCATTTTCCATTTCCATCTTCCATTTGCACACTTCCGCGTGAACTTTTGCAGAGAGAAATAGTAACTGAGAAAAAGATAATTATTCCCCCATTTTCATACAGTGGTTGCAATTCTTCAACCCATTAATGATCCCTGTCTCCTTTCTTAAACCCCGTATCAAAGCTGGTCTTCCCACACAATCTCACCAATTTCAAGCATTCATTCCATCTATTATATCCTCTCTGTGCAAAACAACTTCCATTTTACCTTCCCCAGAGAAACCTTTGGCTTCTTCCCTCACCAACAAACAATATTGTTTCTTTGTGGTTATTTTAGCTTGTTCAGACTCTCACACGCATCGTTCCAGGTGGAGAGAAGCACACAACACAAAAAATAAGTCTCCTTTATCCAAACCCTGAAACAACCATAGCCAAAACAAGAATGGCTATGCTTCTTCTCATTCCACTGTTACTAACATCCCTTCACGCCAAGCGCGTGAAGCTCTACGACGCCAACTAAACGATCCTCCACGCGCTTCGGCACACTCGCCTTCAAGTCTCCGTCATGGTGCCCAACGAGCTCATCTCCAACATCTCCTCCAACCAGACCCTCGCCGACAAATGGGTGTCGTCGAACGTCGCAGCCTTCCTCCCAAGACCCGTATCCGTTACATCCTCGTTGGGAAAGAAATCATCAGTTACTATTTCTCTCTGCAAAAAAATAATCTAAATTCACGTTGGAAATGGAAGATGAAGATGATGTGTAAATTTTTTTTTTAAATTCAAAATTGATACGGTGGTAGTTTAACGGTTAAATTTTTGACGCAATTAGTAAAAAGGGCTCAATTGAACAGTTTTTTCAAAAGGTGGGAGCATTTGTTACAAAAATAAAAAAGTAGGACCAAATTGAACATAACCCTCCAAACAAGAGACCAAAAGCGATATTAAGCCTAATTTTTTTTAATCTATGAGCTTTTTTTTACTCAATCAACATGTACTAGGACCAAATCGTATTAGGACGTTGATCCTTGCACCTCCACGTTTTGGTCCTCCACCTCCTCATTCTTTTTAATTTTTTTTATATTATAAAAATAACCTTTTTTTGTACTTTGTAATTTACTTTTAAGCAGATTCTTGTTTAAAAGAATTAGATGTTAATGCTTTCTTTTGCTTTTTCCAACAACAGGAAAGCTATGTCCCAATGTTTGACTAATGACCACATACATTTATTACCATCCACTTCCGTGCATGGGGAATCCAAATGTCCACCATCTTTCTTTCTCATTTTCCACGTAACAAACACTTTAGTCATTGTTGGAACCTCTGATATAAGAATTCTTCAAACACTTTATCAAACTCCATGTCATTATCAATAAGCCGCTTCACTTCAACTTTGAAGTTTTTACGGAAGCTATCAAACTGCTGACTATTATCAACTCCCAAAACCGCATAAGCACCAGAATAATGTATAGTATCCGTATGTATAGGAGCATCATTGTTACATAAAACACGCGTTTTGAAAAGCTCAAGGTATGGAGGGATCTTTGATGGAACATCATCTAAGCTCAATATAAAATCAAGTCCTGATTCTTTATCACTCTGTAATGCCATTTTCATGCTCAAAAAATTCACAATTCCATTTTTCCTTTTAATAAATGCAGTGTCATACTACCTCTTCTTCGTACAAATACCCAACCCAAACTAACCTTAAAAACATCAATTGGAATTCCAATTTCATATTATCATCATATTTCGGTACCTACTTTCTGCTATTCCTAAATGTTTTCTCTTTGTGTCTCCATCTTCCTTGCAAAACCAATGAATGATCACGGCATGGAGAAGGAGAGAAAGTGATAGTTGAGAAATAGAAATAAAAATGAGAGTTGGGAGTGGAAAAAACGGATTTGGAAAAGCGAGAATTGGGAGAAAGAGGGGGGTGGGAGGGGTGGAGCACTACCAGAGAGTGAAAATGAAATATAAGTAAATAAATATGATTAAAGTTAAAAAAGATATTTTTGTAATTAAAAAAATTTCAAAAAAGTTTGGGGAGGTGCACGACGATTTGTGGGGGTGGAGGGAAGAACACCCATCGCATTATATGAGTTTATTTGAAAGAGGACAAACTCCTAGACAATCTCACATTCTTCAAATAGCGTTACATTGGAATGTGGAGACTTTATAATTTCCGAAAGGGGTCCATTTTGTTTGAAGGGAGGTGCATTAGCAATTATGCATGGGTTACCCATACATAGCATACCCAAAAAAAACCAAAAGAAGTTATAAATACGCAAATCAAGATATTGCCGCCTAAATATAGCATTTCAAATACTCATCGTCTCTTTCAAATCGAAACTCCCAAATCAAAACGAAACGATTCGTTTTGCTCATCCACCGATTCACTTTGCAGAGTTAGATTTGCCTGTGTGAGAGAGAGCGATGAACGGGAGCAAAGCTGGGGCATCGCTAGATTCCTTGATGTCTTCCTTCAACGCTCGAATAACGCAGCTTCAGGAGCTTGTCATTGCACGGAACAGTGAGTTTCCGTCGATTCATTTCAATTTCATTTCAAACCTTCAGGTTATTACACCTATTTCTGTTTCTATTAACCGAAGATTTTTGTTCGCGCATTAATGTACAGTGTACCCTGCTAGCAGTATCGCGGATCTGTCGGCGGTGGATGCGGCGGTGAGTGCGATGGAGCTTCAGGTGAAGGCCATCAAGGACAGGTTGCGTGAAGAGACGCGAGCCATTCCCAAAACCAAGGTACTCTCATCACACTCTTCTTTTATTGTTTCAATGAGTGCTGTTTTTGTTTTTTTTTTTATTTAATTATTTTTCTTTGAATTAGCGGCTTCTTTAACATTGTCACCTAAATTGAAATTAGAAGATTGTTTGGTTTTATAATTTTAGTTATTCTTTTAGACAAAAATTGCGTAACACTCTTAGAAATTACATTTTCGAGTGATGTCTCTTGAATTTGTTATTTTGGCCTTATTGCAGAAACTAATTGATGCATCACTGAGACAGCAAAAGAAACTGCAGAATATGTCTCTTCATGTTCCCTACCAAATGGTCGATAGAGTGACAGTGTCACACTTAGAAACTAGTAGATGGTAATGTGTGTCTCTTTCTATATATTTATAAACTTTAATCTGTTATATACTATGATTTAATGAAATTTGAGTCGATATTATCTCTGTTTGCACATACATGTAATCGTTGTTAGTGCTCTTCTTCAGTTTGTTTCCTGAATTTTCTGGACAAGACTCTGGATCATTTGAGGCCTTGAAACTTGACGAGGAGCCTGCTGCAGTACCTAAGGTAAGTGTGATTTTAGACTTTTAGTGCAAATATAATCTTATTTCACGCCTAATTTGGTCTCTGTCCCCATAATTTCAAGATACAAATCCCACTTATAGAGCTGATGTTGGAAAAGAATGGAAAGATAGAGCTCTCCTTAATTTCAATCCCCTACCAATATAATAAGCTCCCACTGACCGGGAGGAGGAGGCAAGGAGTATAGGAAGGAAGCTGCAGAGCGAGAGAAATTGCTTGAAGTGAATACTTGACCCAATATACCTGAAACAACTACTATTCACGTTACTAGTTATCTCCAGTTTTCCCTTTTCTTCCGCATTGATTAATGACTGTAGTAAGATTTTCCACATATCTGGAAAAACCTCTAGTCATCGAATATAGCTTGTATCCACTACTTTCTTTGTTTCCACATGGTGCTCCCCCTTTGGACATAATTTTGGTTTTTCCTTTAACCATCTAAGCCTTCATCATTAATTCAGCAAGATGGTTGGGTTCATATATATAACTTCATTCTGCTTTAGTGTCTTGTTTTCAAAGCCATTCAAAAATATTCCTATCAAATAATCTTATTCAATGCCAAGAATCCCGCGTATTGTTCAATGTAACTTTCAACAGTACTTGTGTGTGTTAATCCAATCAAGATTTCAAAGCGTGTTGAGTCGGAACCTTCTTGCCATTGCAATTTTGAAAGATTCTCATGTTGGATTTGAGTCTCCATCATTGGAACCAGTTTAACGGCTTTCCTTCTAAAGCAATTTTCACTACTTGCCTTCTTTCCTCTTCTGTTACCTCTTTCAAGCGAAAATACCGCTCCAACCTATTTGTCCAACCCTAAGCTTCTTATCCTGCAAAACCAAGAATATCAAGTTTCAGATGTGAATGAGAGCATGGTCGCCACCTTTCTTCTCCTTCCCCTTTTCGAATTCTTTCTTCCACCGTGGATGAAGTATCCATTATCCATTGATTTCTTGCCACAATATATTTTTTTCACAACAACTGGGAGACCTCTTATCTAATCTTCCAATCTTTGTAAATGCTCGTGTTGCTCATTCTCGACTTTCTTTGTCAAGAACATCTTGCAACATCATTTCTAACCCATCCATTCTTGATTTCATTCTTGTATTCACGAAACTACTAAAAACGCACCACACTGATAGAA
Organism: Vigna mungo; assembly: GCA_036885675.1. Classification (NCBI taxonomy): domain Eukaryota; kingdom Viridiplantae; phylum Streptophyta; class Magnoliopsida; order Fabales; family Fabaceae; genus Vigna; species Vigna mungo. The sequence continues at coordinate 10,488,397 of CP144698.1, read as the reverse complement.
CTGATATTTGAAAAGAACGGAAAGATGCAACTAGAATTTTATTGCTCTCCTTAATTCCAATCCCGTACGAATGTAGTAGGGGACAGAGTCAAGGAATAGAAAGAACTTGGACAAGCTCAATACAACTGAGGTTATTCGAGACAAACCTACTCTCCGCAATGCTTTGTTTTTTCTGATTCCCCAAAAAAAGTCTCTCGTCCTACTCTCCTAGAACTATTTGTAGTTGTCAGTTACAGCTGTTCAAATGCAGCTGTACTAACTATCTTATATTTTCCTTCTTTTATGCACTATACTGAACCTATGACCTACATATTTATTAACTATTTGCATCATCACTGTCTATTTTCTTGATATGTGCTACAACTTTCTTGTTTTAAATACCTGGATTAAGCTGACTTAGGCTTTCTCTAGTAGCACCAGTTCTCTTAATCCTAATCCTTCTGAAATAATTTAAATAACCACTAGTTGTTTATGTTTATTGTCAAAACCGTGATTGGCATGGAATTAATTGGCATGGAATAGTTTAGGAAGTTTTTTATTTAAATATGCTGTATTTCTGTCACTGTTAAATGCTACCTTTATTAGGTTATTTATGTTTGATTGATCCCATAATTATAGGGATTTGTCCAGTAGATTTAGCAGCCCATAATATGTTGCTGACTTGTGTATAAATATAGAGGTTAGTAACCTCAGAATAATATAAGAGAGATTCTATTCTAAACTTGAGATTTATAACTTTTCTATTACCTAGCATTTCATGAAATTTTGTTTTGTTTCTTTTCTTCTTTTTAATATGTTTGACTGGATCCTACTTGAGATTTTTTTTCCCTGGAATTGATAAAGCCATCCCATTTTCTTGTCATTACTAGACACACTGTATAGTTATGGTTTACATTTTCTTTGTTTTACTTTTCAGGAGAAAAAGGGTCGTGGTTCTCCACCAACGTGGTATATTACTGGAAGTGAGTTAGATTCTTTGTCATCGTAAGTAACTATTTAGACTTTCATTAATTAAATATTTCTCTGTAAATTAACAATCAGCATTCGGCTAGACCATATATATGTCATATAACACACTGATGACGTGACGGTGTCGACAAAACATGCATTAGGCTCTTCATTTTATACTAACTGCAATCTAAGTGTTTTCAGCAGTTGTTATTTGAAATATCTCATACATGCCGACTTAGTGAATGACTAGAGTTTTGATTCAGAAGCATGCACTTTTCTATCCATGATTTATGCCTTGATGGAAGCAACTCCAAGCTCCATCCACAAGCACCTCCACGAACCAGAAGTGACACAACGGATGATGGATGAATGGAAACAAAAGTGCATGCCAAGTGTTTGATGAATGGATCAACGAAGGTTTGGTGAGTGTGTGAGGTTTCTCAAGTACAAAAAGCCTTCCAAGAGGGAAGGAAGCTACAGGAGAAGGTGTTGGATAAGCACAAGAAGATGAACTCTACCCTTTTCCTCCAATTCAGCTGCTCCTCTCGGTGTCCACCATTTGGCCCGCTACCATCTCTCTCACCCTCCTCATCCTTTTTTCCGTTGACAAACCCCTGACTTCCATCCGAATTTCCTTCATGTTGTCGACCTCGCTTCCCATCACCTTCACTAGTTCTTGGACTGCCACCTCCAATCCCCCATGGAAATTTCTATGACCTCTAATTTCCCTTCGATTGCATTCACTCTTCCCTCCATGATGTCTTTCCTCCCCTCAACAATATCTGGCTAGCCTCTCACTCCTCCTTATTGGATTTGGCAGGTCAGACCAGTTGTTATGTATCCGAGTGGGAAATGTAACTAGAACAATCCCTCACACACTCTCACAAACAATGAACAATAGATAATGGCTGAATAAATCTCCTTTATTGATAGAAATCACTGAATCAAAGAAAACAAACAATAATTGGAAACATAACCTCTGAAGCATAATCTCCTTTTCAAAACTCACAAATCAAAAGTATACCTTTAACCCTAGACTCTCCTTTTATTTATACTAATTATTTCTTGCCCAACTTGTACTAAATATTAGAAAATAACCCTATTTGCTATAATTATCCTATACCAAATATATTTAGCCTTATTTACTATAATTATCTTATACCGTATATTATACTAATATATGACCTTGTTTATTCTAATTATCTTTTGCTAAATATCCTCTCAGAACATTGCTCTCATTACTCTAATTAGTTTCCTGCCCAGCAGTTAGGATGCTTCCTTGCTGCTTCCAACCGTTCGGTTTGGTTGCTCCCTGTTATCTATCGTTCGGTCCGCTCGTTCCCCGCCTTCCACTGTCCGGCCTAGTCGCTCCCCGTTGTCTATCGTTCGGAAACTGTAACACTTTTTCAAAAGACTTGGACAAAACTGGAAATGGAAATTAAAGTTGGAATAAACCAAAAACAATATCTTTTCACTGTTTAAAGAAAATAGATCTGGAGTAATCTCAACAGCACTTCAATATCTTTTCTAAGTTGCTTTTTACAAAGGAGGGAGCCTCTCTTTTATAGATGAAGAGAGGTCTTCATTTCTGACTTTGCTAAGCTTCTAAAATCTCAAATGAAGGGTGCTAGAGACGCTACTAAACTTGACTCGCAAGTTCCACGCAAACCATTTTAAAAACGTGTTTTAAAAGATGAAATCTGGTACATAAAGGCTGGGCGCAGGTTGGCTGTGGCTGGGCGCTCCACTGAATCCGGAAGCCAAATTCCCTTTGAAGATGCAATCTGGAAGCTATGCTGGCCAATCCAGAAACCACTTCATTTCTTCTCTTCTTTGCCTCCTTTGCTTACTTTAGCTAGCCAAGCCTCCTAGGGTGATTAAGCATGGTCTCCAACCTTTATTTATGGCCTATAAAAGAGTATAAATGTGTTTAGTAAAGAGAAGAAGGATTAATAAGTGATTCTCCATAGGAGTAAAGTGGTGAGTAATCCTTCTAGTCATGGCTCTTGTTAGAGGTCCTATGCGCATCTTAGATGGTCCTCCATCATGCCCACTTCATTAACTGACATCAGGTCTGATTTTGCAGATATATGAGAGGCAGGCTTACACTAGAGAAGGTGAATGCAGCAATCAATGATATGGTGTCTTATGCTGAAACAAATTCTCAACTTATCGTAGCCCCAAAAAAGAAGGTTAAAACACAATCTTTTGTTTGATTGTAAAGTACATTCGCTACGGTTTACCCTTGTCTTACAATTTTTTCCCTTTTTGTTCATGAAGTTGGCGGAAAATCATTGGGAAAAAGCCCTGGTGAGTGAAACCTTTCATTTCAAATTTTTCACAAGGAATTATTTCCCCTTAGTCATATTTTTTTAAGTTATCTATATATCAGTTTATGCAAATGAAAAAGGTTCTCAGTTTTCTTAACAATGAAGGAAATAAGAGATATTGCGACCATGGAAGGGATTAAGGGAAAACACTTTTTTCTCGAAGCTGACATAAAAGGACCATCGCTGAAACTTGACAACACTGGAAAAGCAATATTGACAGTGAGTATTCTTGTCTCAAACATGTGATTTTGGTGAAGTCGAATTAAATTTTTTTGATATTTTGTTAGGGATTCAGGTAAGAATTCCTAGCTATCTCACACTCTCACACACTCAAACAACCACACAGCAAAGTAAAATGAATATTCGAATGGTATTCCGGGAGCTTAACCTCCCTCACCAGGTAACTAAACCGGTCAACAATTACAGCAAAGTTTATAACTCTCCTCTGAAACAAACAAAGGGTCCTTATATAGGCCCTGTTCCCGTTCCCACTCCTAACTAGCTGTTGAACAATTAGTTATAATTCCCTCTCAACAGTGGTAGGAGCCGTGTAATATGCTTTAAGTGACTGCTCTGTTACCTCCATATTTTTATTACCAGCTTTGAATTCTGCCAAGTACCTGTAATAGTCTCCTTTCATCTTATAATAAAACATCGTGGACCCGCGATATTTGTGGATGGGATAAGATGCTCCTCTAAAATTATCCTAACAGCACTGTAACTATTAGACAACTCCCTCTCGACATTGTGCCTATAATTCCTTATGCGCTTAACGTTCAACTCATTCCCTTTTGACTCCTCTTTCTGCTCTATCCATGATAAGATCCTCCATGAGACTCTCCGTGCCCCATCACATTTTTGTATCCAACAGAGAACAAGTTCCTCTCTTTCACACTCCGGTCAACATCCAGCTTCGCTATCTTCTTCCTGACATCCCCCATTTCTGCACACCTATTTTGTTCCGTTTCTTCACTGCTTCGATTTGATTCGACCATCGCCACCGCACCTCCTCCGCCTACCGCGCTGATTGGTTTTTATTTCCGCTCCAACCCCATCCTTATTTCCCTTGCCGTCTTCTTCCATTTCCCTGGCGATTGGCGATTGGCATGACGACCATCAATGCTTGGGAATCTTGTATTCGAACTTGATTTCGGATATCCTCCTGCAAGCCTGCGAGGAAATACTCCAGTCCCTGTTCCTCCGGCAACCTCTTTGTCTGCTCCGCCAGACTCTCGAAATCTGGGACGAACTCATCCACTGTTCCCATTTGTTTAGTCACCGATAATTGCACCAAGACCGCCCCTCTGTTTCGAACCCCAAACCTCATTACCAACGCATCCTTCAACCCTTCCCAAGATTGGTTCCTGGTCTTCGTTCTCCAACCCTGATCCAGTATCCTACACTCTCTTCCATACTAATGTATGCTAATCGCACTTTTTCCTCCTCCAAGACGCCCTGCACTTTGAAAAATTTTTCCGCGCGATTGATCCAATTTAGCGGATCCAAACCCTTGAAAAGGGACAATTCTAGTCGCTTTCGCCACCTGTCGTGACTTTCGCCGCGCGCTCCATCTCTTCCTCCGATCTCGTCTTCCCGCCTCGCCCTCCGATTGGCGTTTACAGACGCTTGACTACCGTCAAATATCCCCTCCTGGTCACGAACCCTTCCTCCCAAAATCCGCATGACTTCCTGTAAGTCTTGCCGTATCGCCATCGTATCTTGGCACAGTGCTACGTTTTCAACCCTTATTTCGTCGACCGCTATCTCCATGGCTTCCAGCTTGTTCTCCACCACTCTCAGTCTTCCATCGAGTCTGCCCTCCATTGCTCTCTTCTCCTTCAATTGGATCCGGTAGTCCCCTCCCAAGCATATCCGGCAGGTCGGACCACTTTGTTAAGGATTCAGGTAAGAATTCCTAACTATCTCACACTCTCACACACTCAAGCAACCACACAACAAAGTAAAATGAATATTCGAATGGTATTCACAATCAAGAATCAAGAATGCAGACTATTCCGGGAGCTTAACTCCCTCACCAGGTAACTAAACCGGTCAACAATTACAGCAAAGTTTATAACTCCCATCTGAAACAAACAAAGGGTCCTTATATAGGCCCTGTTCCCGTTCCCACTCCCAACTAACTGTTGAACAATTAGTTATTATTCTGCCTTACCCGTTTTCTTTTATACACTCTCTTCTAAGTCCTAACATATTTTAAATTGAATAGTCAACAATATTTAAAGTTCTAAACTGATGTAATGTAATCATGCTGGATGATCAACCACATTGTCATTTCTGCCTTCACCCTTTCACCTTTTCATAATGCGGAATGGGTGAAGGATAATCAAAGGAGAGGCTACCTTTCTTGCCAGGACTATACTGTTAAAATATAGAATGTAGGTATAATTTATCACTTGTTTCGTTTATGCTTGATCAATACCAACATCATTGAGGCAATGCACGAATGCTTAATATGGTCCTAATAGGCAGTGGCGAAGCAAATGTTGCGAAATCTTAACGTATTTATGCAATTATCCCCTAGGGAATGTTTCTCTACTTTTTTTGACGCAATCCTATTATAAACCGGATGAGAAGATAACAGAAGAAAAGTCCTTCATGGAATATGTAGTCTGCCATTTGTCTAGACAATATGGTCTTGCTACCTGAAGAAATTTCATGTCTCCTCTTTGGCTTTCTGCAGGTTCTTCGTCACCTTGGTCGAATCAATGAGACTCGTATTGGACATAATCGGGTCATCATTCTACAGAAGCCCCACTAATTGCCTGGTTATCTCAGTGATTCATGTGTAATTACAAAGTAAAAAGTTTAAAGGGTCACTTGGAATATTAATGTAGTAATAGAGGCAATCAATTTCCTTAAACTTTTTATCTGTGGACGTGTATAGTTGTGAACCGTAATAAATGTATGCTAACTTTGTGTGCATCATTGGTTTATGAACATGGACAAAATTTTTGGGTGAATTGTTTACAACAGCATAAAGACTTGGTAATAGAGTTAGCTTGTTTACTGAACAACCTAGAACACCTTGTACAATTTCATCACCTTTTGTCGCTTTGCATAAGGCAAAAAGTCGCCTATTGATCTATAATAGAAAAAGAAAGGATCTTGCCCACCTGAATAATGCATTATGCATCTGATGTGAAGCCTGTAACTAGTTGACACCTCTATTGTTGAGACTAATTCTGTTTCTATTTCCCAGAGTTTGTTTCTTGGGCTTAAGCTATTTTTACCTACATTACATTTCCAACCATAGTTTACATCACACTCATTCAGTTTAATTTTTCCTTTTTGTCTCTACACATTCATCATGCTCTTGCAAAGATCGAGAAGACCTATATAAACAATTTTATCCTCGTACTTACTCCCTTGTTTTCTTTTTTGATCCGGGTAGCCAGGGATGGACATGTATTGGATTTATAAACATCCTATCAAGGTTTCACCCGCATCTCCATCTCCAAATTTTTCTAAAATCACGGTTATACCCTCAATTAAAACTAATTAAAATATTAATTTTTAATAAAACGAAAAGAATCTTTTGACCAGATTCTTTCAATAGTTTTCTCTTCAAAATTCATTTGTGCTGTTTCTCTTTCATATTCTCTCCTCTTTTTATTTGCTTTTTTTATATTAGATTTTTTTTATGAACTTATTTTTTTATGATGAAAAAATGAAACTTACTAAATCATTTAAAGAGTCAATTAAAAATTTTTATAATTTGAAAGACTTAATAAATTATTAAAATTTCATAAATATTAAATTAAAAATTTCGAAAGTCATGTTTAAGGCTTTATAATTGATTCAAAAGCCTTTAAAATTTAATAAATATTGAGTTAAAAATTTGGAAAGCCATGTCAATAATTTTTGGATAAAAGATTCAAAAACTAATCCTATCAATTCAATTAAAAAATTTATAACTTCAATGACTTAATAAATCATTAAAATTTAATAAATATTGAATTATAAATTTTGAAAGCCATGATTCATTAAAAAAAATCTACTCATCCATTGATTTCATTATTATTATAAATGTTTCACAATGTATATAAAACTACAATTCAAAATCCACTAATGATTTCATTATTATTATCTCACAATCTATATAAAACTACGTTTTCATAAGAATTGTATACAAAAAAAAAAGTGTAAGAAAATCACTGTCTGATGTTGATATTCAAATTTAACAAAACCATATATCGGATATTGATATCCGATGTTGAGCTTTTCATATTCTATCGAAATTCGATAAAGGCAGTTAGATTTTGACATTCGATTGAAGGGAAAATCGGATTTTGATATTCGATTGATTCTTCATCGAATTTCAATATTCGATTAAGAGTTGAGTGTTTTATAATAAATTCATGTACCTGTTGAATGTGAGAAACTTGAAAAATATCACTCCTCCAACTTCAATGGTAATCACCAACACAATAGTACTCACACCAAGTGCCTTGACTACTTCTAAATAAACAATCTCTCTCAAATTTCTTTTAAGGATCACCGAAAAATGAAATCGATGAAGAATACAATGAAGAAATGAAATGGGATGCAGGGATGAGGGAAATATTTAAACTTACACGTTCATTCAATGCTTCACTCAATTCATCAACCACTTTATTCGATAAAGAATATTTAATCTCGACCTACCTCATTAATTTCGAGGACATTTGTGGAAATTGAAAGTGTAAGATGAAATCTTTAGAGATAAAGGACGAAACACCCGTTAGATTTTAAATCCTGCTCTACTTGTGGAAAACCAGTTTAGATTTTCTTTTTTTTTTTTTAAATCCATATCTAAATATGTGGATCAAGTTCTAAATTAAGATCCAAATATTTGGATCAGGTTAGAAATCCAAAACCATTTCTAAATCCATATTTAATTAAACTTAATTTTTTATAAACCTAATTTTAATTTTAAATCTATATTTTAAAAATAAAATAACTATTTTATCTAATACATAAAATATAAAAAAGTTAAATAATATGAAATAATAAAATAATGTAATTTAATAATATTAAAGATTAAAGATAGTATATTATATACATTCTTAACATTAAATAAAGTAATTGCATGGGGAAATCCATAAAAGTACATACAAAATAATCATTATATCTGAGAATTCAATACACATTATCAAATATACGTAGTAGAAATTTATAGTTAAACGAAAACATTTACCAGCAGACAGGTAACACAACGCAAAGAAAAAGAATACATCATGTTGCTTAAAACTTTCAATTCCACATCTATATGCTTCACAGTGCAAAAGGCAAAAGATATGAAGGCCTCGCATAGCTCCGAAAATCTGTGATGGGAATATCACAAAAATGGTGTACCAAGAAAAGGTCTTCATTATTGAAAGATGTGTTAGTAGATTATAACCATTTTTTTACCCCATCGTATGAATAATTGTAATTTTTCATGAATGGTTGTAACTCTTAATTGTAACTCTTCATGAATCTAAAAATTATTTTTAGTACTCTTAAATTCCAACAATTTTCCACCATTTGAGAGTATTGTATAATTACTTAACACAAACATCAGTTTAATAGTTTCAATCTTACACATAAATGAAAGTGTACATAAACTTGAACTTTTACTTAGTAGAATACACATTTCATGAATTCGTATTTTATTGGTGTTGAAACGATTGAACCAACAAAATACATAGTGAAGTCTTGAAGATATTCTACATATAAGATAAATTACATATTCTTGTTATACTTGACATAATAGGGTCATGCATCCATATCTATTCATAAGTGCAACAAAGTCATGCCCCTTGACTTTTTGAAGCAGCCAAATTTCACACATAATTAGTTTTTTTCTTTTTTTGAATTCTGGTGAAGAAAAGGCAAAAGGTGAATATAAAAGGTGAAAGGAAAGAATCACTCTTTCCAAGGAAGACAATAGACAAAGCATGGGAAAATCCTTTGATATAGCCAAGGATTCTTGAATCACTCAAGAACTTAGGAGAATCACTCTGTCGCAACCGAAATCCCAACGGTACGACGACTATCCAAAAAGAGAAAACGATTTTGAAAATATTAATTTTTGGAGTCGCCACCATAGTTTATTGTGGAAAACTATAGAAAAAACCATAAAAAGGGATAACGCGGTCTACGAAAAAAAAACAGATTCTGATTTGGGAGTCGTGTGGGAAAGGTGTTACACTATTATAAAACAGGCTTTTTAAGTCTGCTAATTTAAGTCTGTTAGAAAAATTTCAGACTTAAAAACTATCCGGTGACAATTTTGTAAATGAAAAGTATTATTTTAAGTCTGTTAAAATAATATCATACTTAAATTTATCTTTTAAGTCCGTTGAAGTTGAAAGAGAACTAGACATAAATTTTACAATTTTACATCTGTTTAAATTTCAAGAGACTTAAATTTATGCTAATTTTAAAATAAAAATTAAATTTATCTTTTTTAATTACTTTTAGGTTTTAGAGTGCTGCAAACCCTCCCATTTCTCTCCTTCCCCATCTCTTTCGCAATTTCTCTCCCTCCCCGTCTCCACACCAATTTGTTTCCCAATCTCTCATCCACCTGACAACGACGACCTTTGGTGGCTCAGCAACAACGACCTTTGGTGGCTCAGCAACAGCGACGTCCTTGATACTCATCTGCATGATTATTGGTGCGTTTTACGGGTTACGGTTTAAAATTGGGGATTTGGGTTTTTTATTCTTGGGAATTAGGGTTTAAAATTGGAGATTTGGGTTTCTATTCTGGTTTTCATTATGTTGCTCTATTACTAGTTTATAGTTTATAGAAGATGGTGATTGTGGCTAATATTCACAGTAGTATCATCACTTCTTTGAACACTATTATGGGTTATGACATCTTTCATTTTCTTAAATTTTCCTCCCATATGGCACACTTTTGGTTACAAGTTTATGAAATTTTTTGCAAAATTAGTCACCGCTCTGTTATTGTCACTGGATTGGGAAGCACAAGTGTTGCATTCACTGTACTGTGAATGATGAAGGTATGTTTTTTAAGCTGATTACTGTATGATACTGTGATTTTCTGATACTGTGATTTTCTGGTTAGCTCCTTGTTGTATCTTGTAGTACTCTGTTATGCCATATTGTGAAAGCTTGCTATTAGTGGTTGTCTAGATACAATGATCTGGTTTATGGAATTAATAATTTCCTCACGCAATTAAATTATATTCCATGTAACTTTGTGTTGTACAAATTTTTTTACATTAACGCATGCCATCATGTAACAGTCCAACTTCAATTCCTGATTTTTATTTTTATTTTTTACATTTAGAAGTAAGGAATATATTTTATAAATAGTAGGAAAATAGAAAGTGTTTTATCTTTACTTGGACCCTCTATACAAATCATACAGATGTATAATTTTTTTTATATTATACTTTAACAACTACCTTTGATACACCATTTTCCATATAAATGAAACAAAAAAATGATTTTGCTGCTGTCAATTTTTTTAAAGGCAACCGAATGAGTATTTGAGTGTTATTATTTTGAAATTGTTTCCATTCAATTCAATGTTATAAGTTAAGTCTATTATATTCAATGTTATCATATTCTAATAAATATGAGTGGACCTTGTTTGTCCATTATAAAATAACTTTATTTTATTTCAAACATGTTAGCCTTTGTCTATACATGAATTATAGACCAAATTTGTATATTGGTGCAGTAAGTTACTTCACACACACACATATATATATATATATATATATATATATTCCACGTGAAAGATTGTAATAAGAAGATTGTAACAAGAAGATAGAATTGAGATTTTATTCATGATCATATTAGTTCATTGACCAAATATTATTATTCATTATTATTTTTCTCTTATAATAAATGTGTTTTTATTTTATTTTCCTTTCTTTTATTTCTTCAAAGATGAAATCTAATATTTGGCAAATTAATAATTAAGAGAAACAATAAGAAGGAGCTTAAGTATTAAAAAGGATAATTGTGAAAAAAATATATAAATAAATATCTTTATTTTTTTATTTACATTTCTTCATTTTATTTTATTATTTATTATATTTAATTTTCCTTTTTTTACAGGGCAATAGGCAGACTTATGAGACAGACTTATGACCGGTGCATGAAGTCTACAAGCAATGAACAAGTTATTTCCCTTCAACCTGAAGATTAGGCTTTGATTAGGTGTTATTTAAGTTTTGTTTTTTGATTAGATGTTATGTAAGTTTTCTTTAGGTTACTTAGACTTAAGAGATTAAGTTAAACTATAAATTTTAAGTTAGACAACTTATTTGTTTATTTGGATTTTGAATTGTACTTGAATTTCACAATTTGAAATATATATTTTATTATGAAATTTTTGTTCTATTTCAGATTTTGTTTTCATGATTAAACAAATAAAATATGAAAAAGTAACAAATTAAATTTGCTTATTATTATACAAAAGTTTAATCTGTTGGATAATAACAGACTTAGCATTTAAGTCTGTTGGTCAACAACAGACTTAGAATTTAAGTCTGTTCGTTAACAACAGACTTAAAATTTACGTCTGTCGAATCTAAGTCTGTTATAAAACAGACTTAAAAAGCCCGAAATAATGGACTTAAAAAGCCTATTTTGTAGTAGTGTTAGCATCCCAACAATGCCTGTCCTAAGGCAGTATCTTTAATTAAATACGCGAATTTGATGTGGTTTGCAAAATGTTTAATTTCCCCTAAAAATAAAATTCTAAAGAAAACAAAATATAATTTTTTGTTATTTGTGCCCGTCAAAGACTGGCCTTGCTCCTACGTATTCTCATTAGGACTGAGAAATTAGGGTTACGTAGTTCTTTAAAAATGTTTGAAAATTTGTTTGAGAAATTGTTGAAGATTTGTTTGGATTTTTGTTTGAGAATTTACTTGGAAAATTTGGATTTTTGGGAAAGTGAACCTGACAAGGACTGGTCTTGCTCCTACGTATCTCCATCCACTCTTGGTGGAGAATCAAGGATCACGTAGTTCTGGCTTGAAAGATTGTTTGTTTGTTTTGAAAATGAATGTTTTATATTTTTGAAGATTTTATATTTTTCAGTATTTTTTATAGAAAAAAGAAAAGGTTTTTAGCACAAGGCAGACAGAATGGTCGCACGTGTGCTTAAGCCTTTTAAAATAAATTTTTTATTTTTGAAAGAAGAAGAAAAAGGTTCTCAGCACAAGGCAGACAGAATGGTCGCACGTGTGCTTAAACCTTTTAAAATAAATTTTTGTTAATTTTTTGAAAGAAGAAGAAAGAGGTTTTCAGCACAAGGCAGACAAAATGGTCGCTTAAACCTTTTAAAATAAATTTTTGTTAATCTTTTGAAAGAAGAAGAAAAAGGTTTTCAGCACAAGGCAGACAGAATGGTCGCACGTGTGCTTAAACCTCTTGAGGATGCAAGGAATTCTCCTCCTCTCCCCTTCGAGCTTGGAACCGCTGCCTTTAGGACAGCTAGACGTCGTCGCCGCTGTTCGACCCGGGTCAGGCTTTTTCCATCGCCATCACCAAGCCTGCCGCCGCCAACCACTTTGATGGCATCTGACTCTTCCTCGACGACTTTAATTCCCAGTTCAACCCCCTCAACGAAAAGCTTCTCTACCACGCCAAACGTCCTCTACAATCCCAAGCCTAGCAGAAACGCACCCAACCTCGCTGGCCTATACACTCATCCTTTCCACCACTTGCGGATCGAATCTAGGTCTAAGGTGTCCCTGTAACTCCAAGACTCAAGAAGAACACAACAAAACCACTAAGGTACAAGCGAAGGTTGGGGTTCATGTGTGAATCTGTGTGAGCTTCAATTCAATCCTAATGGTGATTGGGGGTAAACAGGGGTTGATGGCTGCATGGAAGAGGATGAGATACCGAGAGTGTTTCACTGTGTTTATCTTTGTATGGGGCGTGTTAAGGATGTGATGGAGAGGTTTGGATATGGTGATGGATGAAGACGTGGTGATGGTGAGGGGAGGGATTGGTTTATGGATTTTGGCTCTCTTGTTTCTGCAGGTGGGTTGGTTTGTTTGCTGTGATGATTTTATGTTGTTGGTGGTTTTGGGTTAATTAGAGAAGGAATTAGGGTTTGGGTGTTCTGTTATGGTATTGTGCATGTGTGAGTTTGGACCTGGGTGAGTAACAGTTGTTCTCTGCCTTTTTTCTTTTTGCTTAAGACTGTGCATGGTGGTTTCTGGAATCTGTGAGGATGGTGGTGCTAAGGAAAATTTCCATGGGATGGAGGTTCAAATGGGGGAAGGAAGTGGTTTGGATGTGGTAGTGGACGAAGACATGGTGTCCGCGACCTTAGGTGTGTGGGGTGGAGAAGAATATAATGTGATTTGGGGCTGTAATCTTGACTGGTTCTTGGTGATGGGTAGTTATCTCTATGGCTTTGTACAATGCAGGTTGAGGATGATGATATTGGGATTGAAAGGTAGTGAAGGTTCATACACAAGTAGGGCAGAAGCAAGCATAGACAATCTTACTTGACATATCTCTGTTTTGATATTATCTGATACGCTCGATATATCTGGTTGATATATTTCTGTTTGGATATATCTAGTTGATATATTCCTGTTTAAAATATATCTGGTTGATATATTCTCCTGGACATCATTTACGCTGGCATCGGGCCTTGAGCCCAATAAGAATGTGGCGCTGTGATGGGCTGTTAACCCATTAATGCCGTTCGGTGCCACCGGCCGTTGGAAGCACACTACCGTACATCATCCCCCCCAAGTCCGAGGGAAGGAAGGGGTTTGTCCTTGCTTGACCGAAGGGCTTAGTAGTGCTTGTCGTTCGGTATAATTTTGTTCCATTGCGCGTAGGCCGGGTAGTTGTATAGTTGTGTGAGTGGCTTGAAAACGACGTGGTGGGCTCGTCGTTTAAGCTTAAAAAAGTCAGATCTTTTCCCGCGCTAGGGGTAATGTCTGAGTCGCAAAAAAGGAGCCGTTGGATTAACCATATCTAACAGTGCAGAAGACGTAGACGGTTTCGTAACCTCCACGCTTTTAATGATGTGAGGAAATGAGCCGTTACATTTTCATTTCTGTCTCTGGCACTTTCCTCTCCAAGCTTTCTCATTTCTTCCTCCGAGTTTCGACTTTTCTTCCTGTGTCGCGCACCCATTTCCAGGTAACAATGGCTTCCTCCTCTGTCGTTTATGATTTTTCTGATAATGTCGAGGGGGATCACAGTGACCCACTGGTTGCCCAGCCGGTGGTTACTGGTTGTGTCACTTCTTTACTTAGTGGGGATAGGGTTTTCGTTCGTGGAGGAGTTGTCATTGACGGCCCTGAGGAGGGCTATTCATCTTCCGTGGGAGAATACTCATGGGCCTCCCGTGAAGTTGGGGAACAAGAAAGCACATTTTCTTCCCAAGAAACTCTGTTAGGCTGGGTAGAGGACAACTGCGTTCTAAGGAACATAGGATATCAACGTGCCCTTAAATTGATAGCCTGTAGGAGTGATGAAAGGGTTTTTCACGGGGAAGATGTGGTCGGTAAAAATTGCTTCTTTATGTATATGCATTTTCTGTATGATATGTATGTTAGACTCCCTCTGACTAGGTTTCAAATGGATGTCCTGCAATGCTTGAACGTAGCCCCTTCTCAATTACACCCGAACGGTTGGGGCTACATTCAAGCGTTCGGTGTTTTATCTCAGGCCTTGGATATAGAACCGACGGCTAAGATATTCCTGTTTTTCTTTAAGACTCGCCCAAATGCTAAGAGGGGTTGGGTATCACTGACGTCGATGGCCAAAAATTCCATTTTTAGTTTGTTTGTCGAGTCATATAAAGACTTTAAAAATCACTTTTTTAAAGTGTCTGTTACCGAAATGGGTCGGCCATTCTTTTTGAATGATGACGGGAGCTCTAGATTTCCCTTATATTGGACTAAGAAGCCTCGCACCCTAACCTCTTGGCCGATAGAGGATATGTCTGATGTTGAACGGAGGGACCTGGATAGGTTGGTCAAGTTACCTCGTCCGTTTTCTTCGAGGAAGATGGTTAATTGCCTGAAATACAACGATCTCAAGTCAAGAGTGTCTGGTAGGTTTCTTTGTGAACTGTCTTTCCTTTACGTTCTGTGAATTGTAACTTGTGTGTGTGCTACTATTTTGCAGAAGTTATGGCCAAAAAGGGCGGTCGGGATTGGTTCAGGGAGTCGCAAGCGGCCGAACAAGGAGTCGGTTTACAAACCGCTCGTTCAAGTGGGATATCATCTAAGCCGTCTACCATAGTACATATAGAGGACACTCCACCTTCTCCGATCCAAGCTTTGACCCGTAAGAGGAAAACAAATGAGGTTGGTGGGGCCTCAAAGGGAAAGAAGGCGATGACGGTACCCGAAGAGTCAATTCCCGAGCGGTCTTTACCGCTGGGTATAGATGATCCAGGGTTCGATCTAAGACATAAGATCGAATTTAACTTCGATGCTGCCGAAGAAAGAGCAATGGCGGCAATGTCTGAACAACAAATGGCTGAATATTTGTTGCATCATATTTTGAGGTGCGGTGCCACGACCTATAAGATGGCCTATGCCTCTAACCGTGGAGACGTCCAGAGTGAGGTATGCCGATTGAAGAAGGAGTTGGAAGAGACGCGCGCCACCCATGCCAACTGTGCGAAAAATGCTGAAGAGGCCACTAAGGTGATAGCGGAAGGTCGCACCCTTAACGAGGAATTGAAGAATCTGAGTACTCGGATGCAGACCGAGCGGGATAACCTGCTGAAAGAAATGGAGTCAGCTCGGAAGACCATATCTCAACTGGACGCTATTCAGAAAGAGAGGGATGAACTTAGAGCGGCCTCGAAAGAGTGGAAGAATACTGAGGCCGAGATGTTTGCTGACATTCGCTAGGAGCATACCAAAGGATTCAAGAAGGCGTTAAGGCAGATGGCTTGCTTTTCCAATGTATCCTCTGATGGCTTTGGTTTTGATGTGTACAAGGATGTCTACCTTGGGCAAATGACACCGATTGGAGATATCCCGGAAGGTACCTTCACCGAGGATGGGGACTTAGCCGAGCTGGTGGAAGAGGTCGCCACTGAAGAGCCGGCGGAAGAGGCCACCGCTGAAGAAGTAGGAGGAGAGGCCAATGTAGAGGCCTAGTACTTTGTGGTAGATTTTATATTTCTGCGTCCTAAGGTTGTAATAATTTTTACTTTGCGTATTATGATTTTATTTGCCCGTTGTTGCGCCTTGAATGAAAAGCTGTTTGTTGTTCAAAAAACTTGGTCGAATCTTTTCTTGGTCGTTTTAATGTCCCGTAATGTTTCTAGATTGATTAATCCAGAGGACATGGCGTCCTATAATGTTTCTAGATTGATAAATCTAGAGGACATGGCGTCCTGTAGTATTTCTAGATTGATAAATCTAGAGGACATGGCGTCCCGTAGTATTTCTAGATTGATAAATCTAGAGGACATGGTGTCCCGTAATATTTCTAGATTGATAAATCTAGAGGACATGGCGTCCTATTAGTGTTTCTAGATTGATGAATCTAGAGGACATGGCGTCCTGTAATGTTTCTAGATTGATAAATCTAGAGGACATGACGTCCTGTAGTATTTCTAGATTGATAAATCGAGAGGACATGACGTCCTGTAATATTTCTAGATTGATAAATCTAGAGGACATGACGTCCTGTAATGTTTCTAGATTGATAAATCTAGAGGACATGGCGTCCTGTAGTATTTCTAGATTGATAAATCTAGAGGACATGGCGTCCTGTAATGTTTCTAGATTGATGAATCTAGAGGACATGGCGTCCTGTACTGTTTCTAGATTGATGAATCTAGAGGACATGGCGTCCTGTTTTTCAATGCAAATGTAAATTGCTCATAGAATTTATGTGTACTTGAACTGAAATACTTCATTGAAAATGTACTAGGAGAATGAATAACATTGTTTGTAAAGATCAACATATAAACTAGCAACTTTGATCATTTAACTATAGTAAAATTTGAGGTGGGTTGCATTCCACGTGTTGGGAATGGTCGTCCCGTCAAGATGTTCCAAGCGATACGCCCCATTCTTTAGGTCGTCTTTGATACGAAAGGGTCCTTCCCATTTATCAGCGAGCTTCCCGTGCGTTTTGTTCTTCCGAGCGTCTCCTCGTTTACGCCAAACTAGGTCTCCTTCAGCAAAATTGCGTGGCTTAACTTTGGAGTTATAGCGCCGAGTGATAAGTCTTTTCTGAGCTGCATTCTTGATGAAGGCTGTTTCGCGTTGTTCGGGCAATACATCTAAGTTGATCCTCAACTGTTGATCATTGAGGCTCATGTCTTGTATATTTCGCCGGAGGAAGGGTTCTCCTACTTCAACCGGTAGCATAGCGTCCGTTCCATACGTGAGGTTGAAAGGAGTCTCGCCGGTAGAGCCGTGCGGTGTACAACGATAGGCCCACAATATTTCAGGTAGTTCTTCAACCCATAAACCCTTGGCTTGTCCCAGGTGTTTCTTTAGTTCAGTAATTATGGCCTTGTTGGCCGCTTCTGCCTGACCATTGGTTTGTGGATGTTCTACCGAGCTAGTAACATGCTTGATACCCAGTCCTTGAAGGAAGTCTCCCAGCGTTCGGTCGATGAATTGCCGACCGTTATCCGTGATGAGCTTTTGTGGAATGCCGAATCTGCATACTAAGTGCCAAATGAAGCTCTGTACTTTCCGGGCGGTAATCGTTGCGAGGGTTTCCGCTTCGATCCATTTAGTAAAGTAATCTACTGCCACAAGAAGATACTTGCGCTGTCCGCTTCCGACCGGCAAGGGGCCGGCTATATCCATCCCCCACTGAGCGAAGGGGCATGGGGAGATGATTCCCATGAGTTCTGATGGAGGAATTCGAGTATCATGTCCATGAGATTGACAGGAGATGCAGCTTCGAATGAAATTTGCACAATCTTTTTCGATGGTGGGCCAATAGAAACCTGCTCATAGGATTTTTGCCCGAAGTATTCTCTTTCCCGAGTGTGTACCATAGATTCCATGATGTAGTTCTTGAATGACGTATTTTCCTTCATCTGCAAATAAACATTTTAATAGTGGGGTGGTGTACCCACGTCGGTAAAGATCATCGCCAACAAATGTATAGCGGGCGATTCGTTTAGAATCGGATGCATTCACGAACCCGCCCTGTTCCTGCTGGATCATCAATTGTATGATTTCATGTCGCCAGTCAGTTTTTGAAGAAGTGAGGTCAATGGAACACGTCTCTAATAAGGGCTTATCCAGCGTGGTTTTGATCACCGAGGTTAGTTGAGACTTATTCCGGCTATGCATCAGTTTAGACAGTAGGTCCGCTCGGGAGTTCTGCGCCCTGGGTACATGTGTAATATTGAAACTGGAAAATGATTTGATCAAATCACTGACCTTATGATAATATCGCAATAGGTGATTGTCCTTGACTTGAAAGGTGCCATTGATATGCCCGACGACTAGCTGAGAGTCCATCCGGCATTCCAAGCGTTCAATTTCCAATTCTACAGCTAAAAGTAGCCCGCTAATTAAGGCCTCGTACTCTGCTTGGTTATTCCTGAGTTGAAAATTGAAGGATATAGCCTGTTCGACCAACAAACCATTCGGTCCTTCAAGTACGACGCCTGCTCCGCCTTCTTTTCTGTCCGAGGATCCGTCTATGTTCAAATTCCATGTGGGCGGTACGATTGTCGGGGAAAGTTCTGTAGTGAAGTCGGCCAGATGTTGACCTTTAATGGAGCCCTGTGGTTCAAAGCGGAGACCGAATTATGATAATTCAATGGACCAAGCAACAATTCGGCCCGCGAGGTCTGGTTTTCGGAGAATTTTGGCAATTGGGTGGTTCGTTCGGATAACGACTTGATGGCTTTAGAAGTATGGTCGGAGTCTTCTTACTGCAGTAACCAGGGCTAGAGCCACCTTTTCCACCTGGGAATACCGTTCCTCTGCTCCTTGCAGAGTTTTGCTAACAAAATAGATCAGTTTAAGAACTGGAGACTCTTGAATGAGAGCTGCGCTTACCAAATGATTAGAAACCGCCAAGTATAGTTGCAAATCAAAACCTTCTGTTGGTCGCGCCATCACCAGCGGAGACGTTAGTATGTTTTTAATTGTGGAGAAGGCGACTTCGCACTGGTCATCCCAGTGTCGGGGTACATTTTGCTTCATGTTTTTTAATATGGGTTTGATGTGGTCAACTAGACATTGGACCTCCTTAAGCTTTGTCGGGCTCCGCATCTCCAAAATCGTCCGGCATTTGTCTGGATTGGCCTCTATTCCCCGGTTGGTCAACATGAAACCTAGGAATTTACCTACCTGTACCCCAAAAGTGCATTTCAAAGGATTCAACCGCAGATCATATCGTTTTAGCTGTTTGAAGACTTCAGCCAGGTCTCTCAAGTGTTGTTGATGTGAAGAGCTTTTCACTACCATATCGTCGACATAAACCTCCATACACCGTCTGATTTGATCCCGAAAGACTTTGTCCATGAGCCGCTGGTAAGTTACGCCGACATTTTTTAGACCAAACGGCATCACTTCGTAGCAGTAGTTGGCATGCTCGGTTATGAAAGCTGTTTTCTCCTGGTCCGGGACATGCATTGAGATTTGGTTATATCCTGAATATGCATCAAGAAAGCTTAAGACCGTGTGTCCCGAAGCGCCGTCCACCAACTGGTCGATGCTGGGAAGGGGATAGTTATCTCTGGGACAGGCTTTATTGAGATCGGTAAAGTCGACGCACATTCGCCATTGACCGTTTGCTTTCTTTACCATTACAACGTTCGCGAGCCATGTGGTGTATCGGATTTCTCGGACGAATCCGGCCTTTACTAGTTTGTTTACTTCGTTTTGCACGACTTCCCTTTTGTCATTACCAAGTCGCCGCTTTTTCTGAGCTATCGGACGGGCTTCACGAAATATCGATAGCTTATGAGTGATCACACTAGGGTGAATTCCTGGCATGTCAGAGGCGGTCCACGCAAAAATTTTGTTGTTTGACTTCAATAGTGTGGTTAGGTCCTTTTCCTGTTCGGGCGTTAAGTCAGCCCCAATGGAGGTGGTTTGGTCGGCGTTCCTGCCGAGGATGAACTGTTTAGTTTCCCCTTGGGGTTGGATGCGGTCATCAGTGTTGGTCCTAGGATCCAAGTCGACCAGTATTGCTTCAGATCGTTTTTCTTTACGGTATGGTTTAGCCTTCAAAGCGGCAGCGTAACATTGTCGAGCGGTTTTCTAATCCTCCCGAACGGTACATATAGTTCCGTCTTCCGAAGGGAATTTCATCGCCAAGTGAGGAGTAGAAACTATGGTGTCAAAGGCATTTAGGCACGGTCGTCCTAGAAGGGCGTTATACGAGGTATGGGCTTCCACCAGCAAAAAAACGCGTGCGGAGCTCTTTGGCCTTGTCACCTGTTCCCAATCGGGTTCTGAGATCAAGATATCCTCGAGTATCCACCCGTTCTCCCGCGAACCCTACAATTTGTTCGCTGAAGGGTGTTATCGTGTCTTCTGGTAATTCCATCTTTTGGAAGGTAGTCCAATATAGAATGTTTACCGAACTTTCCTGATCCACCATAACCTTACTCACATCGTATTCTGCTATGCGAGCAGTTATAACCATGGGATCATCCTGATCAGGATCTGGGGCATGGAAATCCTTGTCTGTGAAGATGATGTCCGACTTTGACAATGGATTGCGGGCCACGTTATGGACGCTTCGAAACTTCTTAAGTGTCTTTTGCGGGCTGAGGATGAGGCCCCTCCTCCCGCAAAGCTGCCTGAGATAGTGTCGATCCTTCCCCGTGGAGTTGGGTCTCGCTTTCGAGGTCGACTGTGAGAGCGCTCGCGAGATTGATCCCTGGAGCGTTCGGTATTTCTCCCTGAACGCTCAGGGCCTTTCCATGTCTTTCTAGGCGACCGCCCCCGTCGATGTGTTTCTGTTCGGACAAATTCTTGTAAGTGTCCTTCGCGAATCAACTTTTCAATTCTATCTTTGAGGACCCGGCAATCTTCTATGGTGTGCCCCTGGTTGCCATGATACTTGCAGACTTTGGCTCCATCTGCAGTACTTGGTGTCCCACGTTTGTTGGCGGGAATGAGGTTAGCTTGTAGGGCTTTTTCCAACACCTTTTCCCTTGAGGCCGTGAGAGGGGCATACCGATTGTACTGAGGATTGTAAGGGGTCGGGGTGTTCCTTCGTGATGCTTTATGATTATGGCCTTTGTCCCGCGATCGTCCTCCCTCCTGTTTGGCCTCTGTTGTGACGGCATCCGCCTTACGGCGAAAGTGCCGTTGATCTTCCATTTTAATAAACTTGTTCATTTTCTCCTGCAACTCTTCCATTGTTGCGGGTAACTCGGCATACAGGCATTCTGAGATGTAACCTGGTTTCAAGCAATTGGGTAAATTGCTGATGATGAATTCGTGACTTACCCCCTTAACTCTTCTTGCCACTTCAGTGTATCTGCGCATTGTAGAACCGGTGTAGAAAGTTTTACTTTTATACCCGTTCTGTTTATAATAGGTATAAAAGTCTAATATTTACTCTTTTTTATACCTGGTGCTAGAATAGATATAAAAAAATCTCACTTTTATACCTACTGGTGCTAAAATAGGTATAAAAGAATCTCACTTTTATACCTGCTCCTATAACAGGTGTGAAAAAACAAGACTTTTTATATCTAATATGGATTTAACCGGTGTAAAAAATGACGTTTTTTATTTAAATATTTTGATTTGTGTGAGGACGGCTCGATAGAGGGACGGAGAGAGCACCAGGTTCGAGAGAGAAAGGACTTGAGGGTTTGAGAGATAGAGACAGCTCGAGGTCTCGAGAGGGACAATAGAGCTCAAGTTCGACTGAATGATCGATAGGTTTCAGCTTCTAATTAATCAAAAATATATTTTTTTAAATAAAATATTACTCATATCCGTATATAATATAACTCCTTCTACTTACATACGGTTAATGAGAATTACATACGGATATATCCTTAGATAATTTTCCCGCCACCATGCGCCAACGTTATATACGACATTTATATACGGAAATATCCGTATATAAACATCCGTATATAATATCCGTATATAACGCTTTTCCTGATATCCGTACATAAATTCCGTATATAATGCCTACCTTATATACGGATTAAAATCCATATATAATTATTCGTATGTAATTCCACTTTTTCTTGTAGTGAAAATCAATAACGAGTAAAATAATCAATATTGTTTCTATTAACATATCAAAATGTAAATTTACCTAACAAAGTTCCTAAATATATTTACCTAACATAGTTACTCAACATAGTTACACATAAAATAGTTCCTAAACTCAAAATGTAATATTGAAACATCTAATCATTTACAAATGGTTAAAAGAAATACAGCCGACTGCTCTCGAACATCCTTTATGACATGTTGCTCCATTGAAGACGTGTCATCAAATATCTACACAATGAATAGTTTGAGTCAAATTATAATATTAATGGCTTAAAATCTTAGCTATAAAAGTTGTAGTACTAATATACATAACATATCAATGCTAGTGCCAAAGAGAATTTCAAAAAATATCCCTCTATTACTTTATTATTGCACATCTCATCACAATATCCAGGCAAAATGCTGCAAGGAGTTAATTTCCAATAGTACCGAGGAAAGCATTCCATTAAATTTTCATAAACTTAAAATCTAAATGTAAAAGCACAAGTCCATAGAGACAACGGTGATTAATATTCTACAGACCAGAGCATAGATGCATCATCCTTAGACATAATATATTTGAATAACTTGAAAATCAATTACTGCTGGTAACTAGTGAAAAATAATGACATAATGGTTTTAAATTTGTTTTTTGGAAGTAATAGAGCTCAATAGTAATTCTCTTAGATCTAAAATAAGAGTAGGATCAACCTAAAGCCAATCGCAGTAGATATTATTATCATACCAACTATCAAAAAATTAGCAACTGATGATGATGTTGGAGTAATACACTTAAGGCACATTAGCTAAAACAATAATGAGATGCACTTAAGGCACATTAGTTAAAACAGAATTGTTGGTAAACGTAAAACTTACATCTTCTAATTTTGAGTTCATGTCATTAACTTTTTTCTCTAACAAGCACTCGAGTTTCCCAGTTCCCTTTCTTCTTGTGTTGTGTTTCTAGCTCTCCTTTAAGCTTGTCCACCTGCATAAAGAATTTCTGAGTCTGCACTATAGAATAATGATCATAAAAGACACATCTCACTACAAAAATAATTAATTACAATAGAGGGTTTTTTTAGACGGTTTTCATAACCTCAGTAATTTTGGCAATTATTTTCAAAAACCGCATATATTTCTAGCTGTTTTTAAAAAAACCACAATAAATTTTTTTCTTTTTTAATTTTAAATTATATTTTCGGCGGTTTGATGCAAAAACCGTACATAATTGTTAAAAAATTTAACACTTTCATAGTTTACCATCTCTGAGCTTTCCTTTGTTTCTCCTTCCTCATTTCCCACTTCCCTCTTCACTTTGCCTTTACAATTAATTATCTCCTTGTACACCAGTTGCCCAATTGTTATCTTGTTCTCCACTTCGCGTTCATCGTTCATGATTTTCTTCTTCACTCCTTCCGTCGTCATTGAACCTTCACCAGTAAGCTCTCTTCTTTTGCAATCCCTAATGGTTTTCCGTCTAGCATGAAATTTGTTTTCCATGTCCCTGTTCTCTTTCGAAAACCCTAAAACTTTGAAGACACTAAAGCTTTGGCAGCAATGCAGCAAAAGACCTGCGACATTCACAGAGTTGGTGGAACGCTTGAACACTCTGGGCATTGAGCTTCCCATTCCCGAGCTAGGGGAACTATTAATCTCACAGATATGCTTTGACAACAACCACTCTTGGATGTGGAAGTTCATGCACCACGCTCTCTCCTTGCGCCTGCTCTTCCCCCTTCAAATATTCTCTCTTCTTGCTTCCATGCCATACCTCACCGCCACTCTCACCCTCACTCTTTGCTCTCTTTCTTCTTCTCCAATCACAATACGTGTTCTCTTTTCACCCTACGTCGTCTCTCTCCTGCAACAACAAGTAACAAACCCTAATCTCACTCTCGCTCTCTTTACTCAATCTATTGGTTTCACTTAATTGCTTAATCGCGTTTCTATTTTACAGGATTGTGAGTTCTATGGACTTCGAACTTCGAATTTCAGAAACCTATAAGGTTTCAGAGACGTAGAGACTCTAACCCCAAATTTCTAGGGTTTGGTACAGACACAATGTAACGTCCCGACAACTTACAGGGACTGTTGACTGCCCCCACACATCACCACGAGGCTTTCTAGTGTGCTTTGTCATCACTCGCACACTTTCTGGGAAAACTTCCCGGAAGGCAACTTACAGGGACTGTTGACTGCCGGGACGTTACATTTGCTATCAGAGCCAGGTTTTCGAAAAAATTTTGGGGCTCTTAGGGAGTGAGCTCAACTAGTGCGTTTGTGGAATTTTGATGTTTCTTTTGTGGTTATTTTCTTTGCTTATCTTTTGCGTTATAAATGATAAAGATGGTGGGACGATCAAGAAATCCTACTCTAATCGATGCTACTGCGGAGTTGGCGCAGGCAATGCGACAGATTGCTCAAGTTTTGCAAGCACAACAGGCACAACAGGCTGAGCAGGCACCCAGACTGAGAGTGGGTATGAACAACTTTTTGCGTCACAGTCATGCGAAGTTCAATGGCAAGGCAACTCCAGATGAAGCAAATGACTGGATTTCCAACCTTGAGAAGATCTTCGAACCGATCGAGTGCACTGAGGGGCAAAAGTTAGTGTTTGCTACATATATGTTGGCGGGGGAAGCGGAGTACTGGTGGCGTGGGATGCGGAGAGGCATGGATACTCAAGGGGACGTTGCTACTTGGGAAGATTTCAGAGCTAGATTCTTGGAGCGTTACTTTCCGACTAGCGCTAAGCAACAACGAGAGTCTCAGTTTCTGGCTCTTCAGCAGGGAAGTATGTATGTGCAAGACTACAAAGAGAGATTCGAGTATCTGGCTCGTTTCTATACTCAGAATATGAGCGAGGATTGGAAGTGCAGGAGGTTCGAGCAAGGATTACGTCACCATCTTTTGAAGGCACTTGTTCACCTGAAGATTAATGAATTTCCAGAGTTAGTCGAGCAGGCTACGATAGCTGAGAGGTTGGATGACTCTGGGCGTGTGATGAAGAACCAGAAGGGCAACATTTTCAAGCGCAAGCAACAGAAGAAACCGTAAGAGAGGTCGCATCAGTCTATGCCAGGTTTGTTGAAGTGCTTTGAGTGTGGCGGAGACCACATCCGAAGAAATTTTCCGAAGCTGAGTGATGTTAAGAAGGAGGTGAGAACGTGTTTCACATGTAACAAGCCTAGGCATATCTCTCTTAATTGCCCTTAGAAGAAGTCATTTGGTGGAACGCCTCAGAAGTCAGCTAATGGTGGAAAGCCGCAGCTGTGGGCAGAGTGTTTGCCATGTCGGGAGCAGAAGCTGAGAAGTCAGGTAACCTGATACTTGATACTTGTTCTTTGTTCGGTAGAAATGTACATGTATTGGTTGATTCGGGTGCGACACACTCGTTTATATCATTGTTGTGTGTGGAGAATCTTGGACTCTCTATGTTTGACTTGGGGTGCGAGCTTGTTGTCTCCACGCCAACATCTGGACAAGTTTCAACCAGTTCAATCTGCGTTGGGTGTCCGATCGAGGTGGCAGGTGTAATGCTCCGGCAACTTACAGGGACTGTTGACTGCCCTCACACATCACCACGAGGCTTTCCAGTGTGCTTTGTCATCACTCGCACACTTTCCGGGAAAACTTCCCAGAAGGTCACCCATCCTAGAATTACTCCAGGCTAAGCACGCTTAACCATGGAGTTCTTATGGATTAGGCTATCGAAAAGCAAATGCATTTTGGTGATATGAGTAGCCAAATCAATTCCTTTAAGTTATCCTTCAACTGTATAGTCTCATACCTATACAGTCTCCAGATCCCTCTCATTTCGGTGTATGTTCGATTCGTCCGAGTGCCCCTTCCACTAGAAGCCTGCCAGGAGCCGCTCCTTGTCTGTGCCTCTTGCACCAGCGATCACTCCTCGCCCTCTCAGTGCCCGGGCGTCACATGCCCACCAGCTTCTGCTTGGTTCGTCCTCGAACCACACCGTACTGGGAGAGGATAGGCTCTGATACCATCTGTAACGTCCTTGTAAGTTGTCGGGACGTTACAGCAGGTCACAAGTCCAGAGTCAACTTGGTGTGCTTACCGCTTGAAGGTCTGGACGTGATCTTGGGGATGGATGGGTTAGCTGATAACCATGTAATGATTGACTGCGGATGTCAGAGGGTAGTCTTTCAAGAACCAGAAGGCATTGAAATGTCAATGTCAAAGGAAGTGGTACAAGATCTCAAGAGTGGAGCTGTTTGTTTTATGTTGATAGTGAAAGAGCAGAAGAAGAGCATAGATGAGCAGATTAGTGGAATTCCAGTGGTCGAGGAATATCCTGATGTCTTTCCTGAGGAGGTACCGGGTTTGCCGCCGAATCGTGAAGTGGACTTTGCAATAGATCTGATGCCAGTTGTAGGGCCAGTATCAGTAGCTCCGTATCGTATGGCTCCAGCAGAGTTAGCAGAATTGAAGAAGCAGATTGAAGATTTATTAGAGAAAAAGTTCATCAGACCAAGTGTGTCTCCATGGGGTGCACCGACGTTGCTAGTGAAAAAGAAGGACGGAAGTTCAAGGTTATGTGTGGATTATCGACAGCTTAATAAAGTCACTATCAAGAACATGTACCTGTAGCCAAGAATTGATGATTTGTTAGACCAGTTCAAAGGAGCTAGAGTGTTTTCAAAGATTGATCTACGGTCAGGATATCATCAAATTCTTGTCAAGCCTGATGATGTGCAGAAAACAGCGTTTCGCTCACGCTATGGGCACTACGAGTATGTGGTAATGTCATTCGGTGTGACGAATGCTCCAGCTATATTCATGGATGATATGAATCGTATCTTTCATTCTTGTTTGGATAAGTTTGTCGTTGTATTCATTGACGATATTCTTATCTACTCGAAGAACCGAGAGGAACATGCTGAACATTTGCGGATAGCATTGGAGGTTCTAAGGGAGCACCATTTGTATGGCAAGCTATCAAAATGTGAGTTTTGGTTGGATGAAGTTCAATTCCTTGGTCATGTGATATCTACTCAAGGAATATCAGTCGATCCAGCCAAGGTTGAAGCTGTGTTGAAGTGGGAACGTCCTACATCGGTGATGACTTGAAATTTTATTGATTTCACTTAGTTTATTGTGCTAGAATTAATCAGGGAATTGTGCTTAATTGTCCTATATTTTTCCGTTTTTCCTAATTATGCTTAATTTGACCAGAAATTCTAATTTTAATTAATTTGAATTTTCTGAGCTAATTATTTGCATTATTATTTTCAGGGAAAATTTTGGAAACACAATTTGGGACATTTGGAGGACACCAAATAAATTCAAGACTCTCCATTTAGACATTTTAAATTTTAGTTGTATTGTAATTTCAATAGTTTAAACTTTTTTGACAATTTTTGTGCATTGGGCCAATGTTAGCAAATTTTATGTTGAGCCCAATAGTAAAATATGGACACTTGGCACATGACCTAGGGTTGGGTGGTCCCCACCCTAATTTTGAGACAACACATGGTCTTGTTTGAGTGTGCAGCCGTCACTTAGAGGGAACACACACTCATTCTCGGAGAATCTGCTTGAGGACTGCTGCAACGTTTAAAAAAAAAGCCATGTTGATGCTATGGATTTTGGGTGATTTTGGTTGAATGCAAGAGGTCAGTCCCACTCATTTTACTGCAGATTTTTGCTTTTGATTGTTGGAAAGCTTCTTGCCTAGAATATATTCGCACTGCTACGGTTCAAGTTTTGCTTTTTATTTTACGCTGTTTGAATTTTGTTGAATGAAGGAGAGCACACTTTCGGTCATGCCACGGCCTGTTTCTTTTATCATATTCAAATCTTGCTATTAGAATAGGATAGACAGTGACTCATTGAAGCGTTGAATCATAGTGAGAAGTGATGCGCTGATGTAGGTGTCGTGTAGAAGGCTTGGATTAATGTTATTGTCCAACGTGGTCTGCAATGGGCATGAAGCATTGTCCCATCAAAGTTGATTCATTGCTTTGGAGAAGTGAATGTAGAAACGGTGATGGGCTATGGATGATTGAGGGTAGCCGTCATTTACTTGAGAGGCTTGAAACGTTTTTTTTTTCATGTGGTGCAAGGGCTGGAACGTTGTTGTAGGTGCTGAACATTTTCTGCCACATACTTCCCGCCACATACTTGGTGCCACATACTTGGTGAGGAGTCTTAGGTGAATGCAATTTCAAGCAGAAATGAAGTGTGCCACGGCCATGTGCTCACGGGTTGCCTCCTTTTCATTCTTTTTGAAGCTGCATTTTTTTTATTATTATTAAAGCTTTACTCATTAAACTTTTCAAGTGCTGTCCATCTACCTTTATGCAATTGAATGCTTAGCTTAAGGTTCATTTAAATTTGGTTAACACATTTTTATCTTGAAGATACATTTCAGCCGTACAAATTTCTAAGGTAGAAAGTGTTTTATTTATTAGCTAAGTGTTGCTTCTTTTATTCTAAGCTATAATGTCTATTTAAATTCTAATTTAGCAATTTCATCTCAAGTTTCGTTGCTTTTAGTTTTCCCCATGTTGATTGCATATTGCACTTTAATAGTTTTAATTGTGCTTAGATATTTGTTTGCTCTAGTATTGGGTTTAGCATTTTCACTCTCTGGACTCGATTTTAAAAAAATAACTGCAACCACACCAGAGGTCCAAATGCTACGTTTTATATGTCACATGAAAGATATTTGAGTCTATTTTCCAGGAAAAAAAACCTCATCTCATTTAGAGCTCTGTAGAAAACGTTATGGGTAAAACATTGAGCAAAGGTCAGAGTTGTCCAGTTCCAGCGTGAAATTACTGTTTTCTGTATTTTCGTATTTACTGTAGCAGTTTCGTTTTTACTGTTTTAATTTCATCTTCATGCATGGTGAAATATGTTGTTGCATTTAATTGAATTTAATTACGTTTTTTTACATCTGCATTTTAATTTAATTTCATTTTAATTTTTCCGCATCCACAAACAACATTTCAAAACCCCCCACTTCGTGTTAGACTTGACTTTGAACCGCAGTT
The DNA here is from genome assembly GCA_036885675.1 of Vigna mungo. Taxonomy (NCBI): domain Eukaryota; kingdom Viridiplantae; phylum Streptophyta; class Magnoliopsida; order Fabales; family Fabaceae; genus Vigna; species Vigna mungo. The sequence goes on along the minus strand of CP144698.1, from coordinate 10,458,904 downwards.
GGTCCTTGAGAGACGACCTAGGGGTCATTCCCTAGCACTATACTGCATTTCTAAATTGCAATCAAATTTGTATGGGCTGCTACACCCATCAAATTTTGGCGTCGTTGCCGGGGACCAACAGTTCGGTTTTAGGTCTTTTGTTGTGTTAGTATGTGTTGTGTTTTGTATTGTGTTGTGAGTGTGATGTTATGTTTTGTGTGTTCGTCATTGTGTGTTGCATTTAGGTAGCTTTAGTTGCATATTTTCATTGCATTCTTCTTTTCCCCCTTCTTTCCCATGTCTACCTATTTTGGCTATATGAGTAATTCTAGTTCTGCTTGTGTCTATGATTCTCCTCCTGCTTGTTACTCTGGTATTGTTTCTCATATATACTCTGCTGATTTCTATGTTGAGAACAGAACGGTTCCTCCTCCATCTCATGAGAGTGCTCCTAGGGAGCCGTTTCCAATTGATAAGGAGGATATTCGTTGTGTTTTCAACACTGGACTGATAGATTTGCTGCCTAGTTTTCATGGTTTTCAGGTGAATGCCCATATAGACATTTGGAGGAGTTCTACACCATATGCTCTTTAATGAAACCTCCAGATGTCCTGGATGAGGATATGTTCTTAAGGGCATTTGAGTACTCATTACATGGAGCGACAAGGTATTGGCGGTTTTGTCTTCCTCGTGGATCCATCACTTCTTGGGAAGATCTTGAGCATATGTTATTGGATGAATTCTTCTCTGCTCAGTATGGTCACAGTAACGATCCTGGAAGGAATGACCCTAGCTTGGGATGGTATGATGCTCCACGGCAATATCAACCATCTCCGAATTCTTGTATGCCTTCTCCACCTATTCAGGAACCACAGCAGTTGCAGTTTAATGAGCCTGCACAGGCAACTCCTCATCCTTCCACTACTTTTGAGCCTACATTGAAGGAGTTATTAGAGCAGATGACTATTCTGAACATTTAGTTCTGGCGAGAGAACATGGAGTTTCAGCAGGAGACCAGTGCTTCCATTCAGAGTTTGACTGATCAGATGGGGTAGATGGTCACTCAACTCACTGAGGAGCAGTCTTATGTTTTAGAGGAATCACTATTTCAGACTGTTCAGCTTCCAGATGATGTTGGTGTTATCCACATAGGAGATGGGGAGCAGAGTCATGAGCTTACTATTGTGCCACCTACTTTCCCACCCTCCTATGTCCCTACTCTTGCACTTGAGGAGACTGATGAAGATTTGGAGGACCAGGCACGTATATGCAGTAATTTTGAGTCAAGTAGACCACTTTCACCTTCCACCACTCTACCAATCTTCAGGGAAGTGGAGGTAAACATACCTATGATTGATTCCGTTGTTGATGATTATGTTGTTGATAGGTATGTTGATGTTGATGATATTGATGAGCATGCTTTTTGATTTTCACTCTTTGCATGATGAGAAGCAACTTGTGCCATCTTGTCTGAATGCTTATTCTCCATGCACTGAACATGAATCTGATTCTGTTGTTGATATTGCTTCTGAATTTGAAAGTGATTCGTGTTCTGAGAATATATCTGATGTTCAGCATGTTACACTGGGATTGGGTGTTATACCCCTGCATGTTATTTCTGTGGAACCATATTACACTAACCATGTTGCAGGAGGTACACATGAGTTTGACCAACACACACCCATGGTGGAAGACAAAGGTGCCGACAGTTTGAAGATTAATAGGCACCAGCTGAACCTGCTCATCAACAATCACTGCTTCTTAGATCTAGCTATGGAGGACATCCCCCTGCTTGATCAAATCTGGAGGATGAAGCAGTTCTTCCTCAACACCTCCTTGCTGAATCCTGTGGTGGAAGAGATCTCCCTGAAAGTCCAAAATTGGCAACTGCCACCATGATCAGGGGAGTTTTCTTTTCCCTCCTCCCTCCTTTTCCTCACTTCCATTGCACTTGTCCATGATCTATTGACTGTTATGATTGCTGATCTTATGCTACTGACACATTGAGGACACTGTGTAGTTTAAGTGTGGTCTATTGGGGGAGACTCTGATTTTTCTTGGTTAGTTTATGTTTTCTGCGTTAAATTTTTTCTTTTCTAGGTAGTTTTTGTTTTGTCTTGTGTATAGTTTTGCATGTTTTTCGTGCATTCTGGACTTTGTTTAGGTTGTCAGTTTTTCCTTCACTTCATTGATACTTTGATTGGTTTGCATCCTTGCTTTTCTTTGATTGGAAGATGATCATGATGTTTAAGAGTTGAATTGATTGTGACTGTATTACCTGTGTGAGATTTGAGCCGTTTGATTATCTTTCTTGTGTGTGATATGTGTCTTGATTGCTTGCACATATGCCTTGGCTTGACTCTTTTTTATGATTCTTTATTGATATGCATGTTTGGAAGTGATAAAGGCAGTTTTGTTGTTGAGCCTCTCTAGCCAGATGAGCCTACCTTGTTGTGATCCCTTGATAACCCCTTTGAGCCTATACTTTCCCCATTTCTTTGTTTTGAAGCTTATACACTAACCTTAAGTGAAAAACCATGATTACCTTAACCTTAAGGAATTTTGGAGCTTTGGAATTGTTTTGGGAATAAGTGTGGTCTCTTGGGAGATTCTGATGAGTTGGCTAGTTGGTTCCTCTTTTTATTTGTTTTGTAAATATGTTATGTATCTTGTCTCTTAGAGTTGTGTTATGAAAAGAGAGAAAAGAAAATACACAAGATGAAAAAAAAAAGAAAAAAAAAATACAGAAAAATGAGAAAAATAAAAAGAAAATTGAATAATGAAGTCAAGAAGAGGATTGAATTAGAGGTTTTGGGTGTGAGTATACTGTGTTTTCACTTGTTCCCCATTGCTCCTCTATTTCCTTTGGTTTGTAGCTTCTCACCCATATGTTATCCTCCCTTGTCCTTGGCCCCATTACATCCATAAAAGACCTTTTGATTTGAACATGTATATATGTTTTGAGTGTTGATATTAGAGGCTTGCCAAGTCTGTTTTTGCTTGCTTTCTTGAGTGCATTGAGTTGACACTGTTTACCCTAGACACTTGAGAGAAAAACTAATAGTGTGCATCTGTGAGGTTCTGTTACTTCTGATTCACCTCTTGAACTGATTGATTATTTTGTCATGCTTTAGAATTGCTTGGATGATTTCATGAGTATCTGCTATTCATGATTCTGTGTTGGATATTGTCTACTGCCTTTCCCTTGTCCAGAGTTCTTAAGGACTGTAATTCTGTTTGTTTCTGTCCTTGTTAGTCTTTGTTTTCTGTCTGCTGAGTCTGCGTCAATTCCCTGATGTCCGTTGAACTGTTCCCTGATTTGCGTCTTGATTTTGTCCAGGAGTGCAAAAGACTAAGTGTGGTCTATTTTGATGAGTCGACATTTTATTGATTTCACTTAGTTTATTGTGCTAGAATTAATCAAGGAATTGTGCTTAATTGTCCTATATTTTCCCGTTTTCCTAATTATGCTTAATTTGACCGGAAATTCTAATTTTAATTGATTTGAATTTTCTGAGCTAATTATTTGCATTATTATTTTCAGGGAAAATTTTGGAAACACAATTTGGGACATTTGGAGGACACCAAATAAATTCAAGACTCTCCATTTAGACATTTTAAATTTTAGTTGTATTGTAATTTTAATAGTTTAAACTTTTTAGGCAGTTTTTGTGCATTGGGCCAATGTTGGCAAATTTTATGTTGAGCCCAATAGTAAAATATGGACACTTGGCACATGACCTAGGGTTGGGTGGTCCCCACCCTCATTTTGAGACAACACATGGTCTTCTTTGAGTATGCGGCCGTCACTTGGAGGGGACACACACTCATTCTCGGAGAATCTGCTTGAGAGCTGCTGCAACGTTTAAAAAAAAGCCATGTTGATGCTATGGATTTTGGGTGATTTTGGTTGAATGAAAGAGGCCAGTCCCACTCATTTTAGTGCAGACTTTTGCTTTTGATTGTTGGAAAGCTTCTTGGCTAGAATATACTCACACTGCTACAGTTCAAGTTTTGCTTTTTATTTTACGCTGTTTGAATTTTGTTGAATGAAGGAGAGCACACTTTCGGTCATGCCACGGCCTGTTTCTTTTATCATATTCAAATCTTGCTATTAGAATAGGATAGACAGTGACTCATTGAAGCGTTAAATCATAGTGAGAAGTGATGCGCTGATGTAAGTGTCGTGTAGAAGGCTTGGATTAATGTTATTGTCCAACGTGGTTTGCAATGGGCATGAAGCATTGTCCCATCAAAGTTGATTCATTGCTTTGCAGAAGTGAATGCAGAAACGGTGATGGGCTATGGATGATGGAGGGCAGCCGTCATTTACTTGAGAGGCTTGAAACGTTTTTTTTTTCATGTGGTGCAAGGGCTGGAACGTTGTTGTAGGTGCTGGAACATTTTCGGCCACATACTTGCCGCCACATACTTGGTGCCACATACTTGGTGAGGAGTCTTAGGTGAATGCAATTTCAAGCAGAAATGAAGTGTGCCACGGCCATGTGCTCACAGGTTGCCTCCTTTTCATTCTTTTTGAAGCTGCATTTTTTTTATTATTATTAAAGCTTTACTGCTTAAACTTTTCAAGTGTTGTCCATCTACCTTTATGCAATTGAATGCTTAGCTTAAGGTTCATTTTAATTTGGTTAACACATTTTTATCTTGAAGATACATTTCAGCCGTACAAATTTCTAAGGTAGAAAGTGTTTTATTTATTAGCTAATTGTTGCTTCTTTAATTCCAAGCTATAATGTCTATTTAAATTCTAATTTAGCAATTTCATCTCAAGTTTCGTTGCTTTTAGTTTTCCCCATGTTGATTGCATATTGCACTTTAATAGTTTTAATTGTGCTTAGATATTTGTTTGCTCTAGTATTGGGTTTAGCATTTTCACTCTCTGGACTCGATTTTAAAAAAATAACTGCAACCACACCAGAGGTCCAAATGCTACGTTTTATATGTCACATGAAAGATATTTGAGTCTATGTTCCAGGAAAAAAAAACTCATCTCATTTAGAGCTATGTAGAAAAAGTTATGGGTAAAACATTGAGCAAAGGTCAGAGCTGTCCAGTTCCAGCGTGAAATTACTGTTTTCTGTATTTTCGTATTTACTGTAGGAGTTTCGTTTTTACTGTTTTAATTTCATCTTCATGCATGGTGAAATGTGTTGTTGCATTTAATTTCGTTTTAATTGAATTTTATCGAGAATGTTCCCAAGGAGGAATTTTGTTCTCATTTAATCTCTCATTGACGTGAAAGGTTGCAAGGGTGCTTGGGTCATTTCTTTTTCCACTATGTGTTGGGTGGGTGTTATTATTAACCATGCATGTTTTCTAGACTTAGGAAGCTTGTAAGTGACCTTGGAGTTCCTTGGGGAATTTAACCATTGCATTGAAAATTGAAGGTACTTAAATACACTTAAAAACTGTTTTTTTTTTACTCTCATTAAAGTGAAGTTTTTTGGGATAATGAAGAGTTAGGAATGAGAATCTAAAGTTAGTAGTGTAGGGACTGCTGGAGAGTAACCTTGGGTGGTTAGTGAAGCGTTGGTGAGGTTTAGAGTTAGTTCTACTTAAGTGTGTAAGTTTAAGTTAGTAGGGTTGGGGGAAAAACAAAACACTTGGAGAGTGGAAAAGAAAGAGAGAACCATGAGTTGGAGAGACACTCTTGGAGAGCAACCAAGTTGGTGAGAGAAAAGAAGAGCCAACCTAGCCTTGGAGTTTTTGGACGTCACTTGTAGGAGACCAAGAGGAGTGAAAGCTTGTTGTCTAGTGAGGAAAGAAACCTAAGAGTCTTTGGAAGCTAGCTTGGATTTGAGGTAAGGGGTTTAACTTGGGGTATAACATGGTGTATGATGGGTAGAAGCTTAACATGTTGTATGCACTCTCTTTTTGTGTTGAGTTTCATGTGATTATTTAAATGCAATTTCGGTTTTGGGTTGTGAAGGGGACTTGAGTTGTTTATATATTGGTATTTTCATTTTTGATGTTGTAATCGGTATACCTTGAGTTATACAGATTCATACTTTATGAAATATGTTATTGTTGTAATGGGTATATATGTTTGGGCACTTGGGATGTTGCATGGGTATGAAAAAGTGTCTTGGGTACACTTAAAATCGTGATTATGTGGTGTATATCTTGTTATATTTATCACATATACTTTTTATACTTTTTTTTTGGGCACTTATCTACACTCTTGGATCAAGAATGTGAGTAAGAGGGTATTGAGAATTCTCTTCTAATGTTGGAAGAGAAAAGAGTGAGTTATGAGAATGAGAGGATTGAAAGTGATGTTTTGGTGAAGTTGGGGTACATGGGGTTGATGAAAACAGTGAAGATGAATGGAAGTTTGGGGTCTTGGAGAAAGAAGAACGTGAAAAGAGAAGAATGGAAGTGGAAGGTGGAGATGGGCACATTACAAATCACTGAGCAAAAGGCAAGGAATGTTGGAGCATGCATGACTTACGTAAATAATGAATAGAAGACTAGAAGAGAGTGATGGCTGGGACTTTGAGTTGAGAAAAAAAAGAGAGAGATGGTGAAGGTACTGCATTGTTGACATGAAAAGAGGAAGGAAGATGGGTGCTTGCTTGTGACGTGTAATGTGAGAAAAGAATGAGAGAGATTTTGGGGTTGAAAAGTCAAAGAGAGATAAAATAAAAATGGTAGTGTGTTGGTGATGGATACGTAAATTGGAAAGGGAGGAGAGAGGAGAAAGAAAAATTTATTATGTGAATTGGATGTGTTTTCGTAAGGGTATGAACCTTGGGTAAGGAGAAAAATTAAAGAAAAGAGTGTGTGTGGGCCGTAGTATTTAGTGCATGAGAGAGAAGAGAGAAAGTGGAGTGTGTGCAATTGTGAAGAGTGTTACATAAATAACATGGTGTAGGAAAGAGAAATTGAGATAGAAATGTAACAGAGAAAAGGTGGGGTCCACTTGTGAGAGAAGGGATAGAAATGGGAACTTTGTGTATTTAATTGAAAGAAAAAGGGAAAGAGGGAAAGAAGAGTAGTTACGTAAATGGTAAAAAAAAAAGGGAGAGAGAAAGAGATAGTTTGGTAAGAAATGAGTTGGTTCATGTGGGACCTATCTTGGAAGTGAGAGAAAATGTGATTTAATGGTCTTGGGGCCCACTTGAAAAGTTAGATATAGAAGGGAGTGTGTTTAGAGTAAAAAGGGAGTGTATTGGAATTAGATGTTTTCTTTGGTGTTGGGAATTTAGTAAAAAGTGGGGTGCACTAGAAATGTTATTCTAGTTGATGAAAGTACAAAATTAGTAATTTTTATCGGGGTGCGTCAGTAAAAAAAAATAATAATTAAATTAAGTTATTTAATTATTTGTGTTTTTGGTTTACTTTATATATGATGGCGATGGTTGTAATGGTAAAGTTGTGAGAGCAAGCGTTCTGTTATTTTCTTAAATTTTTTTTTGTCGAACCGATGGTGTTCGTATTGCGATACGATAGTGTGTTGAGTTCTCTGCAGAGACTGAGATTCGAGTGTCACCCTATCCTCGTGCGCGAGGACTAGAGAGGGTTGGATGTCTAGCCCAATGACTTCGGCTCGTGTGAGTATAGTGCTCGGTGGGTGCGCCTAACTGAAGTTTTTACTCGTAATTCCTTGAGGAGTAGGGGAGATAGGCCTGAAGTTGCGAATAGAAGCTTGTGTAAATGTTTTGAGTTGTGAATTTAATACGATGATGTATTGTAAAGTTATGACTATGATAGTCTGTGTTGTGATGTGATAACTACTTTAGTCTATGTTATGATACTTTGACATTGACATTATATGCTATGTTATGTCCTTAGTTACTCACTATTTTCTTTCGTGGTTGTGGTTCCACCTACTTGTACGGGAGTAGATGGCGTTGCAGATAAAGCAGGGATGGAGTAGCACGACGAGAGTTATGGGAATAGCGATGGGAGATTCTATCATGTTTTAAAGTTTTTTTTTATGTTTTTTTTAACAATGGGTTTGATAATTGTAATGTTTGAACTTTATGTTGTAAGACGTTTAAACTTTGAGGTTTTGTTTCCGCGATGTTAATTTTAAGTTAAAAAAAATGGCGTAAAATTTTGGATTTTGTTATTTTCTAGTGGCACTCCGGTGGTGTTACACACAACAACCAAAAATGTCTCAGAATGGGAAGCTGATGCCGAATCTAGACCAACACAACACCAAGCTTCTCAATCTTACCGTTCTCCAATGAATCGACCCCTTTGTTGAAGAAATTCTCATCACCGCGGCACATGTCACCTTCTACGAGTTCAACATCGACCTCAGCCAATGGGTTCGTTCGCTCTCTCTCTATCTCTTTTCCCTTTATTTTTACTTTTTCATTCCGTTCTCGTCGCTCTGATTGCTTTGTAGAGTCGCAAGGACGTTGAAGGATCTCTCTTCATTGTCAAGAGGTTTGTTTACTTTTCCTCCTTTCGGTATTCTTGATATCTCGCGATTCATCGCTTCGACGATCCAGGTGTTTGGATTCGGGAACACACAACCTCGATTCAGTTTATTGTGATGAACCATCACAATACTAGTTAGTGACTCAATCTGCCTTTGTTTGTTGTCATTTTGTTTTAAAAAACGGGAAAGCAAATGGTGTTTTTGGAAGCTGGCGTATTGTGCAATTGATCTTCGTTCATAATATGAATCTATGACAGTTGGTTGTACCGTTTTTTGGTTTGGTTTTGAAAATTATGTATTAAGTGGTACTTATGTTTAGGCAGTCCTGTTCTTGGGTACTTGGCTGCTGGTATCTTGATTGGGCCATTATTCGTCATGTACATGGGACAAAAGCAACAGCCGAGTTTGGAGTTGTTTTCCTGTTATTCAATATTGGCCTGGAGGTGGAGTTTCCTATAAGATCTTCTTTTTCCTTAGCTTGGATAATCTCTGTAATTATAAAAACTGAAGTTCTGAACTCTATTTTTATAGCTTTCTGTTGAAAGGCTTAGTTCAATGAAGAAGTATGTCTTTGGATTGGGATCTGCTCAGGTGATGGGAAAACTTCGTCTGCCATCCTTATTACTGTTGTTTGTGTTAGGCTACACAAACTAATAGTTCTTAGCATGTATGGAAAAATGTAGGTTTTGGTGACTGCTGTAGTTGTTGGCTTGGTAGCTCATTATATTTGTGGTCAAGCTGGCCCTGCTGCTATTGTCATTGGGAATGGTCTAGCATTATCATCAACTGCTGTTGTTTTGCAAGTAAGTAACTTTAGATCTCGTTTTTAAAAAATTTTCTCTGTACAAAACATTCACATGCTACCACTTCAACTTTTAATGCAAATTCAAATAAGGTGACAGCTACCTATCTGAAGATATTAACCGTGATTAGATTTTCATTTGTAGTTTGCACGTATTAAGAATGTCATTACTTAATAAGCTTGATACCTATAGCTTTGACAGATGTATAACTCTGGAAGATTTTGAGACTGTTCTTTCTTGCTGTATAATCTGCCAAGTCTTTCATGTGGAAATAATTCAAATGAACTTGTTTTGCAGGTGTTACAGGAGAGAGGTGAAAGCACATCACGGCATGGAAGGGCTACGTTCTCGGTTTTACTTTTTCAGGTCAACTTATAATCTTAATCATCTATCTAGAAACTGCAAAATTTTCATTTCAGATTCAGTATATTTTTTTTTTTATTATTAAATTGGCATACTTACACTAGGGTGTAAGCAAGTTAGAAATAGATATAATACTTATCAAAATGAAATGAAATGTGTAGAGTCACTCCAAAGTAACTAATGTATCAGAACAGTTCACACTCAACGGTTTCATTTCTATTTTTCTCTCTGGAAACCCTTCCTTACTTTTAATAAGAAAAAACAAAATTCATCGTCTCGAATGAAATATTTTTTTTAGCTTCCATGCCAAAAATAAGCTTTTAGTCCTGTCTCAAATTCGGCTTTCTTTCAACAAAAAAAAGAATCCTTTTTTTAGTCTCTATAATGTTTCAACTTTCAACATAAACATGTGCTTTTTTTTCCACATCATGATTTTAAAGAAGCAAACCGTATTTCTTCTTTAAAACATTGGACTTGAAAATATATTTATAGATATTGCAAGAAGTCTAATACAAATTTTATCCCAGTTTATAATTTTAAAGGATTTTTTTTTACTTGTATATACAGAACGAATTAATAGTAAACAAACCGTAGCAACTGTGCCAATTACTTAGGATATTTAAATACAGAAATTATTTTTTAAAAATCTCATAAATTTGTTGAAGAATAAATAGAGTCTTAATGACGTTAAAGTCCTGCTCCCCAGTTCAAAATTTACAGATACCAGACACATTAATTATAGACTTTAAAATTATTGGATTTTGTTTCCCTGTTGTCTTCTCTCTTTTAATTTAGTGTTCAAATTTTATGGAGACGATGATTGTCTTATAAAATATCGAAAACCCCAAAAATAACTTTAAATTATTGCCTTGTGATATTAAGGTGACAATTTTAAATCCTGGAACCAAATTTTAAATTCTCTCTTAAGGTAATTTTTCATTTTATTTGCTTTAGCTGGTCATTTACATATATTCTTACTTTATATTTTTCTCCCTCTTGCAGAATAAATTTAGATGTTCCCGAAAGATACCGGTGATTTCACCATGCTCAGTTCTTTGTCATTCTTGACTTGATGAACTGCGATAATCATTGTGAAGACAATGAACTTTGGAGAACTATTATTGTCTTGGTTTTCAATGCAGAGGTTACGCAACTCATTTATACCAGAGGAAGGCTTCGGATCCATGACTTGTGAATAGTGAAAGAATCTGATAAAGCATAAGCGAGACCAACATAAAGGCTTCAAATGGTGCTGATTTGGCAAGGTAATACACGACATTTTGTTTTGTAACATCGTTGTTGAGGCACATTTGCTCTGCTCCGCTGGTTTAGTACTTGATTTAAATAAGCTTTGTGGAAGATTCCATTAATAACGCACAAATTGTGGGGTCTGCTTTTTGTACTTTGTTTTCTTATAAAGATTCATGTTATTATTGGTCCTTTTTCACTACCCATCTAAGCACCTAACTAAGCGCTCCCCCGTACTTCCAATAATTTACCTACTTGCATGCACATCTCAATCCATGTTTATCTTCATTACCAATAATAAGCACCTAACTATTAAGATTGATTCAAGAATAAGATTTTTCTAAATAAGATTTCCAAGTATGTATAAGTAAGAAAACTGAAAGCACTGTCATTAAATAATGTTTTTATTACAGCACTGTCTTTTAAGATAATGTGTTTATGGAGCACTCTTAAATTCCTTTTAGAATTGAAAATTTTCTCATTGTCGACATAAATCAATTTCGAACATGCCAAATGATTTGTTGTGTATGTGTTTGATGATGCAGCTAACGAAGGACTGGGAAACAGGACTTGTTAAGGAACATAGGAACAGACTTAGCCATTGATTATACAAGGTTTAATAGGTTCGGAGGTTCCTATATTTGGGGGTTTGTTTCAATTGGGTCCTCCAATCTTGGAAGTGATCAATTAGGTCCCTAATTTTGTCAATTTGAATCAATAAAAGTCTCGTGAAGATTTTGAACATGTGGCACGTTGACGCTTCCAGGTGGCACCATTTCAAGTGTATAGGTAGATTATAAAAGGGTGAAATCTCTTTTAATTTAGGGATTTCACCTTCAAATACACCCTTTAATTTAGGGATTTCACCCTTTTATAATCCACCTATGCACTTGAAACGGTGTCACCTGGAAGCGTCAGCGTGCCACATGTTCAAAAACTTTACGGCGTTAACTGCATTTAACGGAAAGACTTTTATTGATTCAAATTGACAAAATTAGGGACCTAATTGATCACTTACAAAATTGGAGGACCCAATTGAAACAAACCCCCAAATATAGGGACCTCCGAACCTATTAAACCATTATAAAAGGGGCTGCTTGAAGAGCTTGAAGAAAAATCTGATGTAGTATATGATACACTAGGTGAGATATTGAAACTCTAAACCTATATTTTTGTTGTGTACAACTAATATGCTGCAACAATATATAGATAGACCAAAAATAATATTTTATAAATGATTGCATTTGGATCAGATTTTCTATAATAAATCATTGAAAACTTGTGTATGATTGATTCTATATTAGGCGTTCATCTCTAAATTCATAAGTCCTGTAGTTAATCATGGTTAAAGCCAAACGATTAACTCGGACTTGGAGGCATAATGTACAGTATGATATCAGAACCGATCGGTTACGATATATCTTTTTAAAGATATAAAATAATCAAGAATATCTAATTAAAGATATTTAGCAACTAATCAGATTTTCAGGTAAATTTGTTTAAATTATATTCTGTTTATATTTTATTCTGCTTATATTTTATTGGACTTATATCAGTTTAAGATCCATGAGACATATTATAAATAGAGAGTCAGGGTCGCCAGGTACCTTCAAATCATTCTCCAATCACATTCAGAAATATTCTACAGTGATCATAAAATCACTAAATACTCAATTGTGAACCGAGGTTCATCAAACCGCTCCTAACTTGAGTGTCGGAGTGCCAGTGTAGGTACCTCCCCCTCGGTCAAAACTTGAAGATCACCTGATCAAGGGTGAAGGAAAGCGAGCGATCAAGATAAAAAAAAAAGCAAGCAATCCAGTCAGTCCAAGCGTCAGAAAGTGATAAAGCTGTGTCCGCCAGATTAGTCTCTTAGTCCCACAAAATATCTACTGAAACATTATATAATCGCTTTTTTTTTTCTTATCAAAATATTATTGTAGAATTATGATTTGTGTTCGGTTCATCTCCTAAATTTTCTTTTCCTTCACGCTCTCTTTCATCTTTATTTACATAACTTCTACTAGTTTATAAATACACTTTGTAAACTACACTCATAATTGTGTTATAAAAAACTTTGTACAATTCTTCTACAAGTCAAAATCTAATTCAATATCTTTCCCTTGAACACCATCTAAACCTTGTTTGTCGCTTTGTGTCTCGGTCACAAACTTTTACAATAGATCCACAAGTGCAAGTGTATGTGATGAGAAAGCCCACGCATTTTAATATGATTTTTCTGACTCCAACTTGATCACGTGTGGAAACAATATTTTCTTTTCTTTCGACTAAATCAACTCAGCAAATTTTGACGCAACTGATAAGTGAATTTTCACACAGAAAACATATGTACCTTGTCTCGTTAACCGAGAGTTAGAAAAAACCTAGACGGTTTTCAGCATGTTTTTGACAACGCCAGTAGTTTAATTTTTTTTACATTATTATAGTAACAAATTATACTAAGGGTGAAAACAAAAATAGTGCTATATTTAACTTTGATTCTTTTGTGTACAGATTATAAATAAATTATTCTGAACTTTGGATGTTTAGACCACATTTCTTGACCATTACCATAAAAACCTATGAAAAAGAGTAATTGTTTGTTGATAGAATTCATTGTACAAACAATATTTAGAACATACATCATATTCAAAAGTTAACAGCATGTTTCTATTTACTTCATTGAGTTTTCTTTTTCAGCTTTTACATTTTTAGCTTGCATTTTTTTTTCTTCATAAACTTAGTGAAAGTTACACTTCTCATACAAATTGTTTATAAAATGAGATAATGGTGCACCTGAATCAGATGTGGCCCCTGCTAGCTTCTCATACAAATTGTAGTTGATTAGTAGAATGCTTTTCTCTTTGTACCATAAACACAATTTCACCATCCGAATGGCATCCTTATTCTGCCTCTGGTTGCCAGACCAATCAACTTCATTGATGAGTTGTTCTTTCCCTGATAATTCAGCAATTTTTAAGTTATGGAATGGAATTCCTAGTTTCCACTTTCTAAGCTCGTCTTCCCAGGTAAGCATGACATCATATCAGAACAAAAACAAAGTAGCAAAAACTTATTTAAGCCCTATGGTTTCCTCAGCAGCACTTAATCCCTGTTTTCTCTTTTTCAAATAAGAAAAACCATACGTGAAAATTAAAAATATGCTAATTGAATACAAACGTAAAAAAATGGGGAAATTAAAAAATAAATAAATAAATAAAAGATATACCGTGGGATCAGTGATGAAACCAGCAAATGTGAGTTTCCTGAAACTTTTTTCCTTTATGCCCTGCCAAGAGTCTTCATCGACTTCAAGGAACCTGAAAATTTTTATCATCATACCGTTGTTTGCTTGTATTTCTTTGTAAGTTAATTACCAAGCACCCATAAATCATCAAAGACAACTTACCCAATGGAAACAAAACCTAAAACGCAAGGGAAAGAAGATGTTATACATTGATTAACCCAAAACGATTCAATTTTATTGCATCAGACCAGACAAATGAGTTTTTAAAGTTGAAGTTATTCAGATCAGTTTCACAGCAGGTCGAGCATTACCAGATCCTATGTCTAGTGCTGATGCCAAATCTAGTGTCCTAGTTGAAGTTGGACCATCCTGAAATCAACAAATATTCAGAAACACGTAATCATGTTAGACAAAATATGTTCATATGTAAGACAAAACATGTTCATGTTCATGAGTCCCTTCAAAAAGCTACTTAAGAAAATAACAAGACCAAGTCATTTCAAAATCAAATGCATCATCATAGGATCCAATGATATGATGCGGAAACCAGAAGGCAGTAACAGAGCATCATTTGCAAAAGACTCATCGATAGGTGCAAACACAAGCTGTGCCCGTGCTCCAGTTGCATTTTCATCAACTCCACTACACAACTGTCACATCAAATTGGATAATAAGTAAAATGAAGAGCCTCGAATAATAAAGAGAAAAAAAACATTGGTACAATATTCACCTCCACATAATTCTGCTGAAATAGATAACAATTTTTCATTGTCCGGGTCAGCAAGAAGATCCTCAACTTTTTCTCCAATTGACACAACTCTAACAGGATCGGGATAGACCTACACCAAGGCAAAATATTGAGGAACATGATCCAGGATAAAACTGTAAGACCCTAGAAAATTCAATTAAGTAGAATAATAAAAATGATGGGTTAAGTTGAAGTTATAATAAAAGGAATTATAACATAGACTTCCTTTGATACACTTGGCTTCGGCAAGAGTTGCTTCCTTTGCACTTACATCCAATTCAGCTTTAATTTGCTCATTAACAATTGCCTCAATTCTCCTTAAATTGTCGGCGTCAACAGGCTTGCCTATCATTAAAGCTTAGCAAACAGCAATTTTTTATACTTACAATAATCTAACAGTCCAATTGAACAAACTTTACCATGAGAAAAGTCGAATCTCAATTTTTGAGGTAGAACAATGGATCCTTTCTAGTCAACATGATTGCCAAGTACTTCCTGCATTCAACATAGAAAATTTAAGCAAGCACTCAGATCAGTAAGAGGAATGACACGTCTTCATTCAGTGGCCTATATCAGCATACCCTAAGAGCAAAGTTTAACAAACGGATGAATTTAGCGGGCAACGATCGGAGGAACCTAACATCATCCTGAAGCTGCTTCGTGCTCACGAGGATCCCGTCGATGGCGTCGCGGCACCAGAGGCGAAAGTCAGTAGAAACTTGATCGTTCCTACTCCGAGCGGTGTGGAGCTTCTTCGCAGGCTCACCGATGTTCATGTGCACGTCCTCTCTGTCAGCTCTCCAAATGAACTCTCCATTCTTAATGCGCCTCTCTATTTCCTCCAAACCTTCGATAATGGAGTCTCTGTCGCTCGCGCTTATCAAACCCTAAACAAAGAACAATGAGTGTTTCGCTGAACGTTGAATCAGTGAAAGATTTCGTGACTGACCTAGTGAGCTAGCATCGACGCATGCGCTATGCTTCCCTTTTATGTCTTGCTTGTACAGCACCTTGTCGAAGGAGATCGACTCCGTAAACCTCTTCACGGCGTCTGTTACACCTTCCTAGAACTACTTCCATCTCCACTGTGAGAGCCACCACAAACCACCCAAGTAGCAAACGCTAACACAACCCGATGCATCTCAAATAATGAGCATCGCCACACTTACTACAGTAGAGCGAAAGGGATCGCAGGGGGGAAATGAACCGAAAACTTTTTACACCGGTTATATTGTTTGACCGGTGCAGAAAAAGTTTTCAAATGTTATCCACCAATCTCAGAGTAGTATTTTACCTATTGGTTTTATATCCTCTATAAATATATAATTATTTTGATCCCGTTATTTTAACACAACTTTTTTGACACAGTTTTGACACACACGTATCAAGTTGGCATTGGTTGTTTTTTTTTTTTAAATCTGTGAACCAAAATGAATAGAATTTGAAAAAATTTTCATTCCAAATATACCCTTTTGCATGTTCCATTGCGTTTTGTCTCAGATTTCGTTCTCTCTCTCATTTCGTTCTTCCCTCCCTTGTGGTTGCCCCCTGGTTGGTCTGTATGACGTTTGGTTTTTGGTTCTCCGTTGTCAGCGTTTGGTGGAAATGGAAAGTCCCGAACAACAGCTTCATTGTAGGAAGGTAAATGCATTATTGAGTTTTGGGTTTTTTGTTAGGGTACTTGGGTTTTTGTGTTGTTCGACTTTTGGGTTTTGGGTTGTTGGGTTTTGTTAGGAAGGTAAATGTGTTGTTGGGTTTTGGGTTTGCGTTGTTGAGTTTTGGGTTTTTCATTTGTGGTGTTGCGTTCTGGATGTTGTGGTGAGGGTTTAGTGTTTTTTTGTTTAGGGTTTTTGATTTATGTTCGTCGTTGTTGATGTTGTGGTAAAGGTAGTGTGTTTTTTTGTTTTGTGTAATTGTTTTGGGGTCTTGTGTTATTTGTTTTTGGTTTCTTTCTGGGTTTTTCGACCCCTTTTAGGTTTGTTTCTAATTTGGTTCTGTGTTTACATTTGATTTGTTTTGGTTGAGCAGTTGACGGTGCGTCACTATTTTTCAACCATGTATGTTTGCACGTTGAAGGTTTTCCCACCAGAAATTTGTCCTCCAACACTTGCCCTTGTGAAGGAAACGCCAAAACTTTTCATTCGACTTCTAATGTGGGCAGAAAACAATGTCGATGTGGCAGCCATCCTCCGCAAATTTGTTCCGCCAACTGACGAAGCATCATCATCATCCAAACAACCTGAAGTTTAAGGACTAATGTTACATATGTTTCATTTATATTTCGTTCTGTAGGTGACAATGTAATTGTCTTTAATGGATTCGTGTTATCTTTTGGTATATCTTTTGTAATGGAGGTCAAAAGTATTACATATGTCATGTCATGAATGTAATATTTTTATTAATGTTATGTTGGACCTGATGTTATTGTAATGAAATCCTTTGGATTTATTTTGTCATTGAAAAACCAATGTGATTGACTGAAAAAATAAGAAAGATTATCATACAAATGACATAGAAGATAAGTCTCACACATAATCAGTATTTGGAGTCAAAACCCAATGGTCTTGGGCATAAAAACTCAAAAATTGACCAGTGGTCCCTCAGGTGTGCACTGGTGGTTCCTACAGTGCAGCAGGACGTGCAAATATGCAACCAGACTCGGGTAATCGTTTATAAGGCCCTGTAAACGATTACCATGCTGTTTTTTCCACCAAAAACTTCAGCAATTGAAAGTTAGGTGATGTTTGAAGCTTGGGTGCTCCCCCAATCCATCATGGGGTGTGATACAAATCACCTACACACATAATCATTATTTGGAGTCAAAACCCAGTGGTCTTGGGCTTCAAAACTCAAAAATTAACCAGTGGTCCCTCAGGTGTGCACTGGTGGTTCCTACAGTGCAGCAGGACGTGCAAATATGCAACCAGACTCGGGTAATCGTTTACAAGGCCCTGTAAACGATTACCATGCTGTTTTTTCCACCAAAAACTTCAGCAATTGAAAGTTAGGAGATGTTTGAAGCTTGGGTGCACCCCCAATCCATCATGGGGTGTGATACAAATCACCTACACACATAATCAGTTTTTGGAGTCAAAACCCAGTGGTCTTGGGCTTAAAAACTCAAAAATTGACCAGTGGTCCCTCAGGTGTGCACTGGTGGTTCCTACAGTGCAGCAGGACGTGCAAATATGCAACCAGACTCGAGTAATCGTTTACAAGTCCCTGTAAACGATTACCATGTTGTTTTTTCCACCAAAAACTTCAGCAATTGAAAGTTAGGTGATGTTTGAAGCATGGGTGCTCCCCCAATCCATCATGGGGTGTGATACAAATCACCTACACACATAATCAGTATTTGGAGTCAAAACCCAGTGGTCTTGGGCTTAAAACTCAAAAATTGACCAGTGGTCCCTCAGGTGTGCACTGGTGGTTCCTACAGTGCAGCAGGACGTGCAAATATGCAACCAGACTCGGGTAATCGTTTACAAGTCCCTGTAAACGATTACCATGTTGTTTTTTCCACCAAAAACTTCAGCAATTGAAAGTTAGGTGATGTTTGAAGCATGAGTGCTCCCCCAATCCATCATGGGGTGTGATACAAATCACCTACACACATAATCAGTATTTGGAGTCAAAACCCAGTGGTCTTGGGCTTAAAAACTCAAAAATTGACCAGTGGTCCCTCAGGTGTGCACTGGTGGTTCCTATAATGCAGCAGGACGTGCAAATATGCAACCAGACTCGGGTAATCATTTACAAGGCCCTGTAAACGATTACCATGCTGTTTTTTCCACCAAAAGCTTCAACAATTGAAAGTTAGGTGATGTTTGAAGGATGGGTGCTCCCCCAATCCATCATAGGGTGTTATACAAATCACCTACACACATAATTAGTATTTGGAGTCAAAACCTAGTGGTCTTGGGTTTAAAAACTCAAAAATTTAGCAGTGGTCCCTCAGGTGTGCACTGGTGGTTCCTACAGTGCAACAGGACGTGCAAATATGCAACCAGACTCGGGTAATCGTTTACAAGGCCCTGTAAACGATTACCATGTTGTTTTTTCCACCAAAACCTTCAGCAATTGAAAATAACCTGATGTTTTCATTGTATTTTGATGCACACATTCCACTACTTCGCCTATATTGCTAAAAAACAAGTTTTATACTTTGCACATTAATAAAGCTGGACATCAATCATGAATGAACAATCATGTATACATTGTAAAATAACAACCTTTAAATCAATAATATTATTACAATAATCATTTGTACAATGTATTCATATACATTTTTGTATCTTATAAACTATACCAAAACGAATTACACCAACCATATTACCATGAAAACAAACTGTGCTACATTTTTACAAAAGAAGAAATGTCCTACAACAATCCGTACACATCTAGCACATCTAGTATTCTTATGTTCTCATTGTCCAAGATCCATTCACGTACATATTGCTTTCTAATTGCAAGCAATTCCTCCTGAAAGGAAAGTATCAATCTAGTTAATTCAACCAAATCATCAAAAAGTAATGAAAATGTTATCTACTCCTTACATTAGATTATGTTGGCATGCTTTTCCCATTGAATTTATCCTGTCCATCCCAAATTTGCATATCTTGTAACATTATAACTCCACAATCATGTCTAAAACATGAAAAAAAAATTAACAACAACCACTTATGAAAAACTACATTACTTACAATAACATATTTTTAAAGTGAAGGCTTATAACACCTATGTCTAAACTAGTCGTCATGACAACATCTAAAACACTAAATGGAACCAATTGATGACTTAACCTAAAGCTAACATCATGCCTAGCCCACCGACATACCATAACCTTCAATAACTCACAGTTAATCTCCACAGCCTTACGAAGCTGCAAACACCAACGAAATGGTGTCATCGAAATTCGTTCTACATGCAGTTCTCTGAGTAACCCATTCATAAGAACAATTATTGATGAATCAACAGAGACTCGAACACGCCACTACACAACATTATCAAGAAAAAATTTATTACTTACCAAAAAAAAAATAACAAGTATATATAATACCATAACTTAAACTTACCGTTAGGTTCCCAGACGCCATTGGAACTGCCCAAATTTCAGACAAACATATGAATGGTGGATTAGGGTTCATACAAACACAAAAAGGCATAAAACGACACGCACAAACCCAAAACACAAAAACCCTCCCCAACCCAAACAATGCGATATAAAGTGAAAACTCTAATGGGTGAAATGCAAAAACCAAACAATACCCAAAACACAAAACGCGAAACGCGAAATAATGCTTACCAACAGAGTTTGGATGAATACAAATGGAGAGACGAGAGACCAATGGAAGAGAGGAACCGAATGGGTGCGAGAGGAATGAAGAGAGGAACCGAATGGGAGAGAGAATGGGAGAAACGCAACTTTGGTTTCGAAAAGTGAAGAGGATGGAAAATTAAACCGCCAATCTCAAATTTCATAAAACTATTCTTCCAAAAATACCCTTCTGCACATCTTTAAAACCCTTTTATTCAAAATCTGATGGCATACAATAGAATTTTGACACGTGGAGGTGTGTCAAAATTGTGTCAATAGAGAGTGTCAAACAAACATTTTCCAATTTTTTTATATCTACTTCGAGCATAATTGGTATAAAAATTTTATTCCTTACTTTTTATACTTGAAATTAATGAAATAGGTATAAAATAACTTATTTTATTTACAATATCATCACCATATTACTTTTTATAACTAATGAATTTTAATAAATATAAAAAATAGGTATAAAAAGTATATTTTATATTAGTGAATTAAGAATTCTTCCCTTATACATATATAATATAAAATATGACCAAAAGCAATGAAAAAAATAAATAATATATATATAATATCTACACTCCATTATTATTTGTAAATCAGATCACTATATACAATATTTATAGCTAAAACACATGTAGAAAGATCATGATGGAGTCTAAGCCCGACTTCAATGTGAAAGTGGTAAGAATGCTTTAATTATTTATGACCAATTTTTAGTGTTGGTAAAGCAGGCTTGAATTGTAATTATTTCGAGTGTTTCTAATCGTGCCATGTTCTTTATACTTCTTCCTCTTTGCCAGATGGAAGTTCTTGGTCTTGGTAATTGTCTCTGCTCTTTTTCTTTTGATAGAAGGGTACTGTTTACTAATTACTGGTGTTGATGGAGGTATGTTTTTATCATTAGCAGTTTTTATAGTTTGAAGAGTATTAAGAAAAGATAAAATAGTCTAACTAAAGCACATGTTTTTATCATTAGTATTTTTTTTTCTTTTCTCTTTTCTCTTTTTTTACGTATGTAATTAGTACGAAGTATTTAGAGGTTTTGTTCCTAAATGAAGATAAACAAAAACTCTTACAACTATCATACAAAGGCATTAACCCTTTCAATCACCACTATCTCTCTAAACTTTGCCTCTAAATCGCATACAAAATTCCACACACATACTAACCGACCTTTCAATTAATAAGTGGTCCCAACAACTTCTCTTGAAACTAACTCACTCCTGGTAAAACTCTAACTAATCATATCTACTTCTTTATCACTCTCTACGAACAAACTACAGGTTCAGTTGAACCATTCATCATCAACATTCTTGTTTTAAATTCAAAACATAACCCAACAAGTAAGGGTCACATTCCGTGAAACCTGCGCATCAATTCCAAACCTTGTGATCGTGCTAATTGGCAGAAGACGATACTAAAATATGGCTACACTCTATTAACCCAACCCCACACAAATAACAAACGCGCAAACCAAGGGCACGAAAATGGAACTATTACATTACAAATGTCTTCAGACCAAGTTAGGCACAACAATAAGGATAACTGAATTCATCACCTTCACTGCTCGCTCTCCGGCAATACAGCAACATTGACTTCAACCACTAAGAATCTTCTTAATCCACCACACAGTACCCTCAATCGATGCTTCCGAACACTCCAACCACGGATTGCGACCCGAACGACGAATGTGTCAAATAAAACACACAAAAAATGAGATTAGGGTTCGCCATTTTCAGCATTAAAAAATTACTAAGCATTAGGGTTCGCTATTTTCACCTTAATCGATGAAGCTATGCTTTTAACGCCCAGCTACGGCACCGCACCGAACAATGATGAACAACGAAGACTCACACAAAACCACGGAAGCCGAACGAAACTGTTTGGTGAGTGAGATTGTTTCGTCAACGAGATTCTTTGGTGTTGGAGACAAGATGAGGAAAAACCTTCGAACAAGGACAAGGGTTCGAGAGAAGAGAGGTCGAGTGACGGTTCCATAGAACAGCGCTGGAGCTAAGGCTCGAGAGAATAAGTGGAGAAAGGAGACTGACGACACAGAGTTTAATGAAGGAGACAACTCTAGACAATGAGAGGACGAAGAACCAAAGCGCGATGGACAATGAAAGTGGAGAGGGCTCGAGATAGGGGCAACCAGACGAAAGAGAGCTCGAGAGAGGGACAACCACAGCTCCACATATAAAGCAATCAAGAAAACAAGCTCGAAGCTTCCAAATTGCGACGCTAGACGAAAGACCAGTGATGGTGAAACAATTAAAATGCAGCTGCCACACTGGAACTCAGTTGTGAGAGGAAAACAGAGAAGAAAAATGTTGTGATTGGGAGAATCGTAGGAGTTTTGTCGAGAAAGAAAGGGGCAAACATTTTAGGTTTTCTGGAGGAGAAAGAGTTTTGTCGAGAAAGAAGGGGGAAACATTTCGAGAGAAAGGGGGAAATATTTTAGTAGGCATGATTTCTATTTTTTTTTTAAATTATTTTTTCATTATATTCGTATCTATTATTACTAGGTAAGATTTTATCCCCTTTTACACGGATAATACATACAGTTTATCCTTGGGAAGCTTCGCGCTCAAAGGCGCCAACCTTACATAGGGACCTTATATACGGAATTTCCGTATGTAGTTATTTTCTCCCATTATATACGGATATTGTTGTATGTAACACATTCATAGATAAATTCCATATATAATAGGTATATTATATACGAATCTAAATCCTTATATTCACAGATAATTGATTATTTTCTTGTAGTGTATTATGAGTTTCGTGCCCCTCTCCATAAAATATTATGAGGTTCATGTGCCTCTCCATCAAGTATTATGAGGTTTACGAGGTTTTTGCGCCTCTCCAGGTTTACGAGGATTTTGCGCCCCTCCAGGTTTAGGAGGTTTTTGCGCCTCTCCAAGTTTACGAGGTTTTTGCACCTATCTAGGTTTTCGTGGTTTTTGCGCCTCTCCAAGTTTACGAGGTTTTTGCGCCTCTCCAGATTTACGATGTTTTTGCGCCTCCCCATTTACAAGGTTTTTGCGCTTCTTCAGGTTTACGAGGTTTTACGCCTCTCCAGGTTCACATGGTTCTTGTACCTCTCCAAAAAAAAGGGTTCATACGCTTGTCCAACAAAGTTCATAGGTTATGGCACACCTTCCACAAATGTCACAGCTCTTCAGCAAAATCCACAAGGATGCTACACTCTCTACTAGGTACGTTTCGAGTTAATCTTTTTCCTTCTCTTTAGGCCAAAACGAAATTAGTGTTTTTATCTTTATTTGGCTTTTACTAGCTGTCAACACCCAATTTTGTCCGGGTAAGTTAATTAAATAAAAATTAAAAGTAAAGGTAAAAAAAAAAATAAGAGAATAATAATTAATGGTGCAAAAGAGGAAAAAGAAAATAACAAAATAATTTTCCTTAAAAATATGTATATTTAATTTTCAAACTTTAAAATATTTTTGAAATATGAGTTTAATATAGTCATAATTTGAATCAATATTATGTCAATCATTATGAGTAATAATTAAAAATAATATATTGATATAATTTGCTGACAATAATTATAATCAATGTCTTGAACATTATTTGATTTTGTTTTTCTTGTAACCAAGACCATTTATTTCCCTATTTTGTTCATTGTCAATTAATTCACAATTATGGCATGATCATCATAATATTACAATGTGTGTGTATAAATTACACACCCTGTGATAGAAAAAGTGGACAAAAAAAAAATAGAGGGAGACACCTAGAAATAATAGAGATTGAAAGAGAGAAATAGGGAAAGAGAAAGATAAGTTCTCACACATAGGGGTTCTGTCAACGACAATCACCAAGGAAGAAATATGGAGTACCGAAAGCTAAAAATGTATGTCACCTCTACATCATTCTTTTTTCTCTTTTTATTGTGCTTTGAATTTTTTCTAAAAGGTATTGTTTTCTTACTACACACAAATGGGTCGGCCTATGACTGATTTCTTTCTTTTTTCCACCATTCTTAAAATAAAACAATACAAAATATTTAAAACCAAAAAAGGTCAATTTTGTTAAACTAAACCATTTTACCATAACTATGTGATCCCTGGTTTTCCATCATAAATGGATATACTTAGGAGCAAGGTTAATCCTTGTCGGGTTCACTTTTCAAAAATCTCAAAAAATTCATAATAATTTTTAAACAAACTTATAAACCTTTTTCTAGATAAAGAACTACGTGATCCCTGATTTTCCATTATAAATGGATATACGTGTGAGCAAGGTCAATCCTTGTCGGGTTCATAAAACAAAAAATATTTTTTTTTGTTTACTAATAATTTCTTTATATTTATTTATTTTTGGGGAAAATTAAATATTTTGGAAAACCATGTCAACTTTATACATTTAATTAAAGGTATTGCCTTTGGGCAGACACGGTAGGGTGTTATAATACCTTCCTTATGCATAACCGATTCCGGAACCTAAAATCTAGTTTTCGTAGACCACACTTTTATTTTATGGTTTTCCATAGTTTTTCCAGAATAAATTATGGTGGCGACTCCCAAAATCTTTTCTTAAACCCATTTGTTTTCGGTTCGTCATTCTGTCATGACCACGGTCGCGACACCGCAACACGAAATAAAGCATGCCCAAGTCGTCAACAAAAAATAAGGCTTTCCCAAGTCGACAACACCCAATAAATCCTACCCAAGCTAGCCTAAGCCGACCATTACACCTACAAACCCTAAAAACATGCCTCAACTTGACCAATCAGTCATAGCCATAACGAGCACCTCTCATACATTAATCAAACTCCTGAGGCTGGGGAGACTTATGTACTTACCTGGCTCAAAAGTTGTGCTAAGGAATGCGGCTTCGCAGGGCCCACTAAGCTTTATTCTCTTGGAACAGTTAGAAAATATTCTAAAACATCTATTGGAGCAAACACTCGCATATTAATGGTAATTATGACAAATCTTGTTCATTGGATTATACCACAATATTGTTATCATATTATTATTATTATTTATGGAAGGGTGTCACATTATCATTGTCATTATCTATAGTTAAGGTAAGTTTTTATTTTATTGATACTTGATATCAAATTACCATTTATCACATGGACTCTAAGGCCCAAAAATTGTATAAATACATCTAGTATTTTTCAGGAAATACATACTCACTCAATCATACTAATTCTCTCTAACTCAAAAGATCTTAACTTTCTTACTAACTTAAACATCGATAAATCTTTGCAGGTAAATCTCCTCCTCTGTTTCAGCTCTCAAAAAATATACACCAGGTTCTTCAATCCACTCATATCCTACCACCTGTCATAAGGTCACATTAATATTTTGATAAGAAATCTCAAATTTTGTTTGATAATAATAATGATTTTTCTTGTAATCACGCAACTCTCACCAATATTTAAAATGTGCTAAACATTCTTATTGGATATAACCTTATGTACCACCTTCCACATAAGTTTTGTGTATCTTTTCACAATCAATAAAATTGTGTTTCACACCCTTTCTCTTGTCGTTGTTAGCTGGCTGTTTACTACTTTGTATTAATTATATTCCCTATATGACCACTTAGCAGAATGGTTAAAGTATATTCAAGTTTTCTGACCTCATGCATATGGCAAGACTTTATGGTTACCAAAACAACATCTATCCAAATTTGTTCAATGTGTTGTTGAAGTTGGCTAGTATCTTTTGATATGTATTGTTAAAGACTAGTCTTCTGATAATATATTTAAATCTATTACAAGAGTTAACCTTTTGATATTTTCTTTTTATTTATGTTTTGAGGCGAAATTTATCATAGAGATACAAGTAAAGCCGAAGTAAAATCTACACAAAAGATTTGACACCACTCTCATTCTAAAGTTTTAAGATTATAATTAAGTTTTCTTCTTTATAAAATGTTTTTCTTATTATGGGAATATGAGTATGAGACTTAAACTAAACATTTGTATTCTCCGTATTTTTTTAAAGCATCCTAAAAGAAGAGACATAATATGAGGTATTGAATATCGAATCTAAGAAAGAAGAGACATGGACATAAAGGGGTTGTTGTATGTTGTGTGCATATTCAGAGGCAGAAAAATGGAGCGCACATGAGAGAGAATATTGATGTATATGACACGGGATTTCTCCTAGGGATTCATCAAACATGTATGAATGGAAGTGAGCTAGTAGTAGCCATGAGGTTGAGACAAAAACACTTCAAAGGGTTGTCTGGTGGCATATTAACAGCATAGTTTAGAGAGCAAGTTCTGCAATTTTCCATAACATTGTTGGGAATTAATGTGCCTTCTTGTTGTTGTTGCCTTCTTGAAAATCCTAGAACAGAATGTGTTGTTGCTTGTGCCACTTCTAAGAAACTGGTTTTGTTTCCCTTTTCTCAATCCCAAAATTTGTCTTTATTGAGATTATATATTCCACCAAAGTTGAATATTAGCTTCCATAGGAGACATACTTGGAACTGTTGCATCTCGTGTTCCTTGTTTGGTGCAGAACACCCTGGCTTTGGTTACTTTGCACTAAACCAATAAACAAAGAAGTTCCATGTAAAATCAAAACACTTTTCTATTTGTTACAACCTTGTTTTCATGCTTAAGTTAGTGTTATACTTTTCTTGCTTTTTACCTAGTATGTTTCGATTTCATCAATCACTAATCTCTATCAAAATATTTTTTATAATCATGTTTTTTAATTCATGACATATACAAACTTTTCTTAAAGAAATGTAATATCCAATTTTACTTAAGTCAACCACACGTTAATATTAATTACATGTCTTTAATGAAAAGAGAAAATTTTCTATTATGTATAACCTTGCTTATTAACTAGAACAAATATTGATTTCAGTGAAGGATATATACATTTTGAAAAATAAAACGTTTCAGAATTTGAAATCTTTATAAGATGAAAAAAGTTTTAGAAACCCTTAGTCCTTGTTTACTAAGTTTGGAACTTTACTCTAACATTTTTTTTTTCTTTTATATTTTTACTCAGATTCTAATAGAGATTGATTACATTATATGATGTAAAGAGAGAAAATTATTCTTAACAAATATTTAATATTAAAATAGAATCAATTTCAACAGATTAATTTCTAAAAGGAGTAAATTGTAAATCCAAAAGGAGGATAATTTTTTTTTTAAATGAAGCAGAGGATAATCTTTAAATAATAAAAGAGTTAATTTTCTTTCTGAAACTTATATTATACACTATTTTAAATATTAAATAGACTAGTCAAAGTAAAGTGTTGAACCGTTGAAAAGTTCGTGGATATGCAAGGTTATAAAGACATGAATGCCTCTTTCGTGTACCCCACTGATATTTTTATTAATTTAGGTTCAATTACTTGTCTCTTTTATTTGTTTATTAATTTTTCAGTCAAACAAAAAATATGAATACACATCTTCACTTTTGGAAACAAATTTTATTTTAGGATTTTTTTTTTAGAACTAAAAAGTGTATTATTTTTTTCATTTATTTAAAAGGACTTCAATGAAGACAATTTCGATCCTTTAATTCATTGGCCTGTAAATATTGAGTTATACGTACGTATGAAAATACATTCTTCTACGTCAAAGTTTCGTCTAATTAACTATATTTGTAAATCTCATAAATTTTGACCCACATGTCCGTTTGTCCAAAGAATATATTAAAAATTGAATTTTTAGTTAAATATATTAAAATATTATTACTCTAATATAAATTTTAATTAATTAAAACCTTTTAATTTGATAATCCATATTTAAAATAATTTTTAGTTAGTTTATAATATGAAAGTGTCATGTCATGATTCATGAAAAATTAAACATTTCAGTTACATAAATTAGTCATTGCTGTTGTTGCTTGTTAGGTTCCAATCGCAATACGTTCTTACGTACTATGGTACAGTTACATATATATTTAATTTAATGCTTGTAGAGTTATATAGCCTTTTCAAGTAATAAACTTTTAAAAATATCAATGCTAAATTATAGAATACTTTTGTTTGTAATAATTTTTTTTTTGTTATTTACTGTTCATAGAATATATTTGTAAATATGTTTATAAGGCAAAGGGACAAAGAGAAAAAGAAGTGGGAAAAAATATAAAAACCATGTGGGAAAGAAGATTTGTTGGACTAGTTGCTATTGCTTTCGTTCTCCCTCATTTAAGAACACCAACTACCAACTTCTTAGAATCAACTTGCAGTTACTTGTTTCATTTTATAAGATGAATAAAAAATAGCTCCACATCACATGATAATGATATAAGTACGTACCACAATGTAACTTTCAATGCATCAATTGTATGAAAAAAAAAGGAAAAAATGAATAAATATATACAAGATATGAAGATTTAAGGAACTTGTCCAACACTGTATATTAATTAAGGATGATATCAAGGCAATTAAGTTTTCTTTAGTTTTAGGGATTTTTTTATGCTACTAGTTTTGTGTATCGAATATAAAATCTTTTAGTAAATGAATTATTTCTAAATACATAAACACAAATATGAACACATGTGTGTGTAATTAATCATAAAAGAACTGAGGGTAATTAAAACATAATTGTTTTTAGAAAAGAAAATATATAAAAATAGAAACACCTTTGCACTCTAGAGTCCATGAAAAGGTTGATGTGAAGTAAAACAGCATTTTATGAGAACCTCTTCATCCAACTTCTAGGACCATGAAGAAATCAATGCACTTGTTGACTTTTCAAGTTCAAGTATATATATATATATATATATATATATATATATATATATATATATATATATATATATATATATATATATATATATATATATATTCCTTCAAAAAAGAAAAAAAAAATCTGATATTGTATTAACCACTTAAATA
The DNA here is from genome assembly GCA_036885675.1 of Vigna mungo. Lineage (NCBI taxonomy): Eukaryota > Viridiplantae > Streptophyta > Magnoliopsida > Fabales > Fabaceae > Vigna > Vigna mungo. Next base: position 10,429,930 of record CP144698.1, on the reverse strand, counting down.
TCAGTATCATTACCATATTACTGCATCAAAAATCATTAGTAACTGTAAGAAAAAACAAAGACAATATCCCCTTATACTATAAATTGAGGTTGAATTGCAAAAGAAATTGTAACTAATGCGACCACAACTGTAATCGTAATATAATCAAGAAATTTATACGTTACATTCATGATGGTGGACCCTTTAATAAAACCATGCTATGCATACTACATCAGCATATGTGAGTGACAAATAGAGAGAGAGAATAACTCTCCATTACAATGGTAAGAGGAGTTATAGATAGGACAATGGTGTTAATAGTCACTGAACACACCTAGAAGGATATATAAATTATAGTCATGAGTAATTCTTCTTATAATAATATATGAAATATGAAGTTCTATATATATATATATATATCTATATATATGCATGTAGCAAGAAACATGTCTGATGTACATTTCATATTTATAAATTAGAAAGAAAGGAAAAGGAACACTCAGTGTACCTTAAAGTCATAGCACATAACAGTATTAAGTTTCTGCAGTCATACATATATGCTATAGATTTGAACTATAATGTGGCCCTGTCTTCCATGCTGCTGGTTTTTCTCTTCAACGTTGGTCAGGGCTTCACATCCCTCCATTTGTTGTTGCTCAGTTGTGATGAGGAGGGTGTGTCTTGGGTGGAGAATAGTCCAAGTCAAAACCAGGGTGTTTCTGACGAGGTTTCTTGTTGTTGTGAGGCACACGCCAAGAAACTGAAACAAGAGACTTTTTTAAAGCACCTGAGCCATTTTTATCAGCTTGCTGCACCCTATGTTTTGTGCTTCTTCGGTTTCTTGGCTTCTCAGAATCACCGACCAACCGAGTCTCCGTCTTGTTGGGACCTTCATTAAGCTGCATAAAGCAAAAAGCCAAATAATGAGACACATAAAAACAGACAAGGAGCATTACTGCATATAATTTCTCTGCATTCAGCCAGTACTATGATAAGAGGAAATAATATGAAAAATCTAAGAGCTTGCTGTTTTGGTATAGTTGCTCTTAAGGCCAATAATTGAAGGAGTTTGGACGTACTAAAGGTTAAGCAGAGAGGGTGAAGTGGTTTCACAATATCAGTACCAAAATTCTGAAAGTACCATATAATTTTTCTTTGTCAGTAATAAACAAATTATAACAATAATAGTAAATGAGTTGACAGACCTTGATGGAGAAGTGTGATTTCTCTTGGAGCTTGATATTGAGAGGGTTAAGATGACGAGCATAACATGCATGCAATGAAATGCACAGAAAGAAGAGGAGAAGATATGATGCAGTTGACATGGATGTAGTGTGAAAAACTTGGTTGTGGGGTGTCGAAAATGTAGGGAGGTAGTAGAAGTATTTGTAGTAAGAAGGAAATAAATGAGCCTTAAATGCAAGAACTTGAGGAAGAAGGAGTTTTGTTGTAGAACATGGAGATGTAGGGGGTGAAAGAAGTAATGAGAGAAGATGTAGATATGGTGGCCTCCTCTCTTTTGTCCCTTCCTTCTCACATGTCAATTTGTTGGGTCCCAAGAGAGGGAAAGAGAAGAAACACAGATCCTTCTTCAGATATATATACAAGAGAAAGAGAAACGAGAGAGTTTGTGACATGAAAATATTATAGATTAAGAATGGAAAATGGCATTATAGACTCATGTAAAGTGAAACATGAACCAAAAATCAAGAATGCCATTGCCTCCCATATTGGTTCAACCGAGGAACTTTTCATATCTCTTGTCTTTTTTTTTTTTTTAATTATTTAATCAATATAAATCTGAATGACTGGTGCCCCCATTGTTTCTTTCCATTTTTGCCACCTCTTTCTTTTAGTTTTAGCAATTGTGTTCAAATTTTTTTATGTAATAACCTCTGACAACTGAGTAAAGGATAAAATAGAAGTGGAAAATGAATATATCATTAGAAAAAGTGTTGGATCAATTAAGTATTTTATTTTCTTCACTAGTTTAGCCAATCCCAAATAATTCGAAACCCACGAGGATTGGTGACATGCATAGTTCACATTGAGTTAAATCATTCGACAGCACTACTATAAAGTGTTTATTTTAAACAACTTATATGGATTATTTTTTAATCTATCTAAAAATAACTTGCTCATTCACATCAAAATCATTTAAAAGCAGTTCCTTCTCTCTCATATCTTTCATGGTTTCAATCCATTTCAAAGTTATTTCTATTTTTCAATAAATTTATATTTTAAAATTATAAATTATTTATAAATAGCCTTAATTAAGTTTTGAGTCCCTTATAAATTTCGAAACTTTCAATTCAGTCTTCATGGTTTCAATCCAGAGTTTAAAGTTATTTCTATTTTTGAATAAATTTACATTTTAAAATTATAAATTATTTACAAATAGTCTTCGTTAAATTTTGTGTCAAAATTTGAAAACTTTTCAATTGAATATGTAATATTCCAATTTTTACATAGCATTCAACTATGATGGATTCGTCAGACCTTTAATATTACAAAGCAGTGAACTCAAAGAAAACCTATAAGACATTACATATATCTATATATGACTTATAATAGTAAAAGATACCTAAGATATTGCATGACTATGAGATATTACACTAAACCAAGCGTAATAGATTTTTATGAAAAGAAAGAAATTGAACCCAAACGTCCTAATCTAAGCCTTAGTTCCATCTCTTCCTAGCACCAGCTCACCAGAGACAAACAAACAAAAGAAAACAAACAAACAAAGAGAAAAAGGTAAGGTAAAGTACCAAAGGAGCATTCATACAGTTTAAAACCATAATATCACAATTATCATTTCAATTAAACAATATAGAAATAAGCATATCAACACTCACATCAAGCAAAACCTAAATATATAAATAATCTCTAGACTTGACTATCTAGATACATGTATTAATATCGAACTCTTGGGGAACATGTGCATGTGTGATGAAATAACATACCATCCAAACTACCACACAAGGTTAATTCGTCAAACAGTTATGGTCAAACTGACCGTAGGCTAAGGATCTCATACTACTCCTCACCACATAACCATCCCTTTCAACTTGAGATTTGGTGGTTATTGGAGTGTTAGAAACATTCCCCCATTTCGGAGCTCCAAAACAATACATTACATTAAGTACAACAACAAGATTTTTTCCATGAAATTCTGTTTACCACATACTTAAACTGAATAAACATTCACCATTACATTCATAAGGCTTTCATAATTATAAAAAATTGTACATAACATCCATTATCATATGACATGAACATATTTATAAGCATTGACAAATATACATAATATCATAATAGCCAATCTACTCAAACAAGCAATTACACCATTACAATTCACAAAGTATTCAAAATTATCACAAACTATATATATCATCATAATAATTAACGTAAAACCAAATAAGAAATTAAAGTCAAGAAAACAACATAAAATGCTAAAGCAGGGCACCCACTGAACTATACTACTCGCCCAGCGAAAGGACCTCTCGCCCAACAAATTAAAGTAAAAAGAGGTCCAGATCTGCAATGGAAAAGTGGTGCCCAACACCCAATTCCACCACTCAAAACCTATAAACCAGAGAGCTCTCTTGTTTTGCAGCGCTTAACGCCCAAGAAGGCGCTTAACACTAGGATACCAGTATGATGGAAGCAGCTCCATACTTCAAGCACGAACAACTACTCCAATCAGAATATGCAGCGAAATGGAGAATATGGTTGATGGAAGAGATGCACGCCAAGGGTTTGTGAAAAGGTTTGGTGTGGTTTTAGTGGAGTGTATGTAGATTCTCTAACTCAGACGACCTTCCAAGGGGGAAGGAAACGTGTTCCATGTGCACAATATTGAAAACGTGCTTCAAAAGTGATGAACCAGAACCGCTACCGCTGAGCGGTAAGATGTGTGGCGCTGAGCGCTACATTGTCCAAGTCTCCACCTTTGTCTTTTTTGCTTTCTCCTTGCTTGGTCACATCCATGCTTTGCATATTCTCCTTGCTTCTTGTTCATGACCTACAAACAAAGGTAAATGTATTAAGTAAAGAGAATCATGCTAAAACTTAGATAAGGAAAGAGTTTTGGGAATCTTTATTCTACTTCCATTTCTTTAGTCTTAGTTGAAGTTGATACTTCTTTGGATGGGAAGACCCTAAAGGGGTTACCATCACAATAGCTCACTACTTTGGCAGCGCTCAATGTCACACATGGTCGTTCAACGCTACACCAGATGACAATAACCTGTTTTTGTAATTTAGATGCATCTTAGACCTATCCAAATGACCAAATTGGTATCCTTGACACTAGAATTGATGCAAAAACATGTTTGTGACTAAAATTGAGTACCAATTTTCTTATTTGGTCGAAAACAAGGTACAACAGACCAAACTAACCACTCAAAAGCTCACCACTCAAATTCTACATGCTATTGTTAAGACCCTGGCAAGTGTACCAGATCGTTATCAAGTAATATAATTGGTAAACCCAATATCGTTCTCCCAAAGGACTCAAAGGCCTAATCTTTCATGCAAACTAATCGCATAAGACTTGAGAAGAAATTAATTTTAGGCTTTTGAATGTATATAAAAGTAAACATGCAAATGTAGTGATTCAATTGGCTAAAAGAAACTATGGATGAATGGAGTTGTTGGGGTTTACAATTTCATCTTATCCACCCTCTTATATCTACTCTTCTTATCTAATTAGCTTATTTATCATATGTCATTCAAGCTTCCTTACTCTACCCTTAACCCAATTTCTTGGCAAAAAGAGTCTATTACTAATTACCGGCTTGTTATCTCTAGCCTCCCCTAGTAACTAATAATGCATAATAAATGGAAGCAAAATATAATTGATCGTCCTACCCCTATCTCTAGGCGGTATTGCTTAATCAAGGAATTCCCCCAGTTCATGACATTACTGTACGTTCCCGTATCAATAAAGACAAACAACATTTACCGAATGAGTTAAACGATAAAAGCATTAAGCATAGGTAAGGAACCCAACAATAGATAAAGATAAGCATATGCAAGCATATAAAGAAGATAAGAATTTCAATATAAGAGAGTTTCAAAAGATTACGTTGTTCCCCAACAACCTAGGGTTTAGTTCACCATAATCATAGTGAATCTAGATGAAAAATAATGAAAGAATGGAAGAAATAACCCTACACTTGGTAGATTGGAGCCTAAGCATCAAAAGAACCTCCTCCAAGGTGTGTAGAGCTGCTGTGGACGTTTCTCTCTACCAAAAGAATGAGTTTTGATTCGCACTGGGGCTATATATAAGCCACAAAGATAACATAATCTATCAGAATCTAAACACAATAAAAACTGACAACCGCTCAGCCCTTAAAATAACCGCTCAGCGGTTTCCCTCTAATCGCTCTGGGCGATCAACGGTTCTTCTGCCCCTTCTTTTCATCCTTTTTCTTCCTCTTTCACGTGTTTAAGTGCACATCGCTTCACTTCCATCTTCAATTCACCTTAAAACCCTGCAAAACAATGTGAAAACAAGCATAATATCTCTAAAACCAACTTTTGACTCTCACATTTCTCCACTAAGTGTTTTACTTGATTCTAAGCAAGTTTCTAAGTCCATAAGGGTGTATTTGATGTCAAAATTAAGTATAAAAGTAACGATTTTCCAACCGTGATCACAACCCCAAACTTGAAACTTTGCTTGTCCTCAAGCAAACAAAACAAAACTTAGCTTTCCACTTTTCCATCAAATAGTTCAACATTTTTAAATCCATCTATCTCACAACAAGTTATGGTTGAATTTAGACTTTCAGTGGAATCAAATCAAGATGCATGCATGCTTTCAATCCGTTTCAATTCACATAATCACATATTTCCCAATAGATGTTTTATTTATGAATGATCAATCCACTAAGCAAAGATGTAAACATGGATTTCAACAATTCTCACCAAGCAAATGTTTCACTCAATCACTCAAGTGTTTAAGAGGTCACTCCACTCTCTACTGTTCACACGTCACATAAAACAACATTTCCCCTGTCTGAGATTGACTAGCTCGGCCGCAGTAACTTCCTCTTATCGGTTGGTGGAATATTGCTTTTTGAATATGTCCATCAGTGTGTGGAAACTATAAACCGAATTGGGTTGGAGGGTGTAATACCAATCTAGGGCTTCACCCCTCAGTGACAGGGAGAACGCCCGACATTTTACTGGGTCACTTTGAGTGTAAAAAGCCATAGAGTCAATGAAGTTCCGCAAATGGTGATCTGGATTCGTCGTGCCATCAAATTTTTCAACCTGAGGTGGAGGAGGAGCCGGATTATGATTTTGACTATCTGCTGATGCCTCCCTGTCTTGTTGTTTTTCTTTACTGTGTTTGGCATCGTTAGTCTTCTTCTGTTGTAATTCTTGCCTTAAAGTTGTGATGGTCCGGGCTTGCTCTTCTAGTTGTGCTTGTAGTTCTCTTATCATCTGGATCGGATCTGGAGTTTCCATGGCTCTTGTGGTCACCATTGGGAGTCTCGACTTTCGGGCCCCATGGTGAGCGCCAAAATGTTTCGGTGAATATTTTGGGGACCGAAAGGACTAACCTTGATGACGTCGTCTTCTGTCTTTCTGTCTGTTTCTTCTGGATCTTAACTACACGTTCTTCGCCAATACTGACCGTCCAATGATCTTCAAGCTTGAACCGGAGGGAGGAGGTACCTGTGATGGCACTCCGACGCTTAAGTTAGCGTTTTGTATGGAAGAGCCTTGAATGCAAGGCTAACGATGCTCAGTATGAGAATGTAGAGTGAAATCAATCAGCTAATTCAGAGTGAATTAGGTGAAACGTAACCAGTGTATTATGGAGTAAGATAGCATAAGAGAGCGTACCTGGTTTGTGATTCCACCCCTGTATATATAGATTGTTATCAAATATAAACAGAGTATAATATAAACAGTTATACCTGGATATCCGGTTGTTCAGATCTTATTTGATGTTTATGATATTTGTTAAGATATATTTGCAATGTTAATGATATTTGTTAAGATATATTTGCAACGGATTATATCCTTACGATGGACCGTTGGCCCAATAATACAATACGATTATGACCCATCATTAAATATGATTAAGGCCCATTAAAATTATGACCCATTATTAATATGATTAAGGCCCATTAAACATTTGGACTGTTTGGTTACTAGCTGTAACCGTTCGGCCCAAATAGCATATCGTACATCATCCCCCCAAGTCCAATTGAAGAGTTGGGCTTTATCAACATTGAATGCAGGACTTAAAGTTTGATGGATTAATTAGCCGAGATGTTGTGTAATGTTTCCTGACCGACCGTTTTAATTGACGAGTAATCTCGTTATACTGATCTCTTCAGACTATGAGTAATTTCTCTAAGCCAGTCCGATTCATGTCATGAGTAATCTCAGTTGACCGATCGTTCAGTCTTTGAAAATGTTATAATTGGTTACTATAACGCAGCGTTTTGAAGCGCGTCGCTTGAATTTCAAGTCATCATTAACTTTTCCCGCCTTGCGAGTAGTTGAGGAATCAAGGTCGCGTGACCGTCAGATCGTTTCAATCTAACGGCTGAGGGTTCCTCTGACGAGTTTTGTCAGTTTTAGAGTCATTAATGCAGGGTTTGCAACCGTCATTTCAATTTTCCCTGTATTTCGAATTCCAGAGCATTCTTATCGTCTTTCTTCTTCGTCTTGCTTCATCAGATTCTTTTCTTTCCCATTCCTTCAAGTTACTCCATCATCTCAGGTAATCATGAGTTCTTCCCTTGGTCTAGATTGTCCGTCGTCGATGGTGGAGGAAAGGGGCAAGAGGTGCCAACCAGTTCATCTGATAGGCCTCCCATCGCAGTCCAGGTAGGTACTTCCACCATTGTTCACGGCAGTAGGGTTTTTATCCACGGTGGTGTCGTAGTAGACGACCATGCCGAACCTAATGCCGACGTTATTAATTACGATTGGGCATCACGAGATGTTAATGACATCTCCAGTTCTTTTACTGATAAATTATCCCTATAATTTTGGATAGAACACAGCTGTATCCTTAAAAGTCTAGGTTACAGTAGTTCTATGAGATTAGCCCCATGTCGAGAAGATGAAAAGGTCTTTCACCATAGTTCAGAAAGAAACTTCTTTTACATGTATTCATGCTTATTCGTTGATATGTATGTTAGACTCCCTTTCTCGGATTTTCACATAGATGTGCTGAGAAACCTGAATGTTGCACCTACGCAACTTCATCCGAATAGCTGGGGTTATATCCAGTCATTCGGTGCGTCTGCCAGTTTTTAGGCATAAAACCGACCGCCCCCATGTTTTTGTATTTCTTTAGGACCCACCTGGTTCCCAAGAGGGGTTGGGTTTCACTTATTTCTGACCCCAAGAATACCCTGTTTAAGCTATACGCTGGCTCGTACAAAGATTTCAAAAAACATTACTTTAGAGTAATAATTACTGATTTGGGCCGCCCGTTTTTCTTTAACCAAGACGGTAGTGAGAGATTTCCATTGTATTGGACTCAAATCCCTCGGTCAATAACTTCTTGGGATAAGGAGTTACTGTCAGCATATGAGTTAAAGGCCATCAGTGTACTGGAAGGATTATCTCTTCGCCCCTTCTCTTCCCGGCAGATAATCAGTTGTTTAGCATGGATTCGAAAGTCTCTGGTATGTTCTTTCACTAAAAACTAAATGTTTGATAAACTGATTTACTAAAGTTTTCCTTTTTTCCAACTATCATGGGCAAAAAGAAAGTCAACATTGATTGGTTCAATTGTTCCAAAGAGGTTATCCAAGAGGAAGGTTCCAGCGGTCGGGTTAGGATACCTACCCCGGCTGTCCAAGCAGTCGTCAACCTGGAAGGTGAAGAAGATAATCCGCTGGTGATGAAAAGAAAAAGGAAAGTGGTTCCCCCTACCAAGGATGCCCCGGCCGGTAAGAAGACCAAAGGCACTGTAAAAGGGAAAGCGGATGAGGAGTTGGCTCATCCTGAGGTCGACTGCAATATTGTTAATGGCATATGGGATGCCGGTTTTGACTTGGGATACAAGATAGATTTCCAACTTGATCCGGCCGAGAAGAAGGTGTTGGAAAACATTTCCCGTCAACAACTAACCCAAAATTGCTTGGAACTTTGTGCTCGTGCCACCGCTTCTGTATGGCAATTAGTTCATACGACCGACAAAGAGAAGGCCGATGTTGAAGGTTTGCAACAACAGCTGATGAACCTTACTCTTGTCCATTATGAATGTGGACCAAAATATGAGGCAACTTTGAAGACAATTAATGAAGGCCGGACCATCTTCGAGGAGATAAAGAAATCCCTGCAAGTTGCTAAAAAGCAGAATGACCAATAAGCCCTTGACCTTGCAGCCGCTCGTAAGGCCCTGGATGAGCTGACTATTGAAAAGAACACCTTGAGGAGTTCCTTGATGACTTCTAAAGCTAAGGAAAGGCAAATGGCGGAAGTAATCGTCTTGGAGCACACTCGTGGGTTCAAGAAGGCCATAAGGCAGGTTGCCTTTCATCTTGACCGCCCCCTGGTAGACCTCCCTCTCGATGTTGACAAAGATATTCTAGATGGAAAAGTGGTTTCGTCTAAAGAAGTTCCTGCTGGGACCTACCCAGATGACGATGATGAGGAAGAAGAGGATTCCCCTACCGCTGACCAATCCGGCAATGATACTACAAACGTTGACGAAGTGCCCACTGCCGAGAAGGCTTCTACTGAAGGAGTCGTACCAGAAAAAGCTTAAAACATTGTTTTGATTTTTCGCTGTACTGTTGACGATTTCGAGACTTCCTTTATTTGTTGTTGCTTATAATGGGTTTGGGACAATCTTAATTGCTGCTTATTTAATTGTTTTCGAATTGGAGAACATATGTCCAAGGCTTTCGGCCATGTGTACTATCATACTGCTATGCTATGTTGTTATATATGTTTGGAGGCTTTGAGCCCTAAGTTACATGTCAAATCCTCTTATATTAGAGGTGTTTTAACCTTTCGCCATTTTGGCGTAACTAGGTGTTTTCTTTACTTAGAATTTTCTAAGTGGACCTTAGAATAAGGTAACATAATAAGTATAGAAGTAGGTTAATCGTAAACTTACTTGTTTATGCAGAAACGCTTGGTTTTGGCTCTCTGTATTTGTTTGCATGATTCAGGTGCCCGTTCTGGTGGCCCCCTCATGTTTTAGTTGCAATAATCCAAAAGGACCTGCAAGTTCTTTCATGTTACTTAAACATTTAGTTTAGTATGTGTTAATCTGTAGGACAAGTGCTGCCTTTAGTCCCGAAGGCGAGTGCTGCCTTTGAAAATTTCAGACATTTAGTCCGTTCAGACGTTTAGTCCGGAAGGCAAGTGCTGCCTTAAAAATTTCAGACATTTAGTCCGTTCGAACGTTTAGTCCGGAAGGCAAGTCTGCCTTTGGATGTTCAGACATTTAGTCCGCTCGGACATTTAGTCCGGAAGGCAAGTGCTGCCTTTGATGCTCAGTCATTTAGTCCGCTCGGACATTTAGTCCGGAAGGCAAGTGCTGCCTTTGATGCTCAGACATTTAATCTGGAATCCTTTGAATAAGAATAAATTGCCGAATGGATCATGAATGGGGTAGTTTCATTGAAACAACGTTAACAAATGTATTGAAACAAACGAAGAATGCAGTAAATCTGAAATTCTAATAGTAAATCTGAAATTCTAACTATAGTAGAACTTTAGATGCGTGGCGTTCCATGTGTTAGGAATGATTTTTCCGTCCAAATGCTCCAACCGGTATGCACCGTTCTCCAAATCTTCTATGATGCGAAAAGGTCCTTCCCAGTTGTCTGATAATTTGCCATATGCTTTCTCTTTGCGAGCTTCGTCTCTCTTTCGCCAAACAAGATCCCCTATGGTAAAGCTTCGTGGTTTGATCTTCGTGTTGAAACGCCTAACAAGTAGTCGTTTTTGAGCTGGGTTTCTTATCATGGCCACCTCACGCCGTTCGGGTAAAGTATCAAGATTAACCCTCAGCTGATTTTCATTGAGGTTCATGTCTTGCATTTCTCGCCGTATAGTTGGCTCGCCTACCTCGACCGGAAGCATGGCATCTGTGCCATATGTGAGGTTGAAGGGTGTTTCGCCCGTCGAACCGTGCGGTTTGCATCAGTACGCCCAAAGTACTTCAGGCAGATTATGATTTTGACTATCTGCTGATGCCTCCCTGTCTTGTTGTTTTTCTTTACTGTGTTCGACATCGTTAGTCTTCTTCTGTTGTAATTCTTGCCTTAAAGTTGTGATGGTTCGGGCTTGCTCTTCTAGTTGCGCTTGTAGTTCTCTTATCATCTGGATCGGATCTAGAGTTTCCATGGCTCTTGTGGTCACCATTGGGAGTCTTGACTTTCGGGCCCCACTGTGGGCGCCAAAATGTTTCGGTGAATATTTTGGGGACCGAAAGGACTAACCTTGATGACGTCGTCTTCTGCCTTTCTGTCTGTTTCTTCTGGATCTCAACTGCACGTTCTTCGCTAATACCGACTGTCCAATGATCTTCAAGCTTGAAGCCGAGGGAGGAGGAACCTGCGATGGCTCTCCGACGCTCAAGTTAGCGTTTTGTTTGGAAGAGCCTTGAATGCAAGGCTAAGGATGCTCAGTATAAGAATGTAGAGTGAAATCAATAAGCTAATTCAGAGTGAATTAGGTGAAACGTAACCAGTGTATTGTGGAGTAAGATAGCATAAGAGAGCATACATGGTTTGTGATTCCAGCCCTGTATATATAGATTGTTATCAAATATAAACAAAGTATAATATAAACAGTTATACCTGGATATCCTGTTGTTCAGATCTTATTTGATGTTTATGATATTTGTTAAGATATATTTGCAATGTTAATGATATTTGTTAAGATATATTTGCAACGGATTATATCCTTACGATGGACCGTTGGCCCAATAATACAATACGATTATGACCCATCATTAAATATGATTAAGGCCCATTAAACTTATGACCCATTATTAATATGATTCAGGCCCATTAAACATTTGGACTGTTTGGTTACTAGCTGTAACCGTTCGGCCCAAATAGCATATCGTACAAATATAGTTGTTCTTAAGGCCAACAATTGAAGGAGTTTGGACGTACTAAAGGTTAAGCAAAGAGGGTGAAGTGGTTTCACAATATCAGTACCAAAATTATGAAAGTACCGTATAATTTTTCTTTGTCAATAATAAACAAATTATAACAATAATAGTAAATGAGTTGACAGACCTTGATGGAGAAGTGTGATTTCGCTTGGAGCTTGATATTGAGAGGGTTAACATGACGAGCATAACATGCATGCAATGAAATGCACAGAAAGAAGAGGAGAAGATATGATGCAGTTGACATGGATGTAGTGTGAAAAACTTGGTTGTGGGGTGTCAAAAATATAGGGAGGTAGTAGAAGTATTTGTAGTAAGAAGGAAATAAACGAGCCTTAAATGCAAGAACTTGAGGAAAAAGAAGGAGTTTTGTTGTAGAACATGGAGATGTAGGGGGTGAAAGAAGTAATGAGAGAAGATGTAGATATGGTGGCCTCCTCTCTTTTGTCCCTTCCTTCTCACATGTCAACTTGTTGGGTCCCAAGAGAGGGAAAGAGAAGAAACACAGATCCTTCTTCAAAGATATATACAAGAGAAAGAGAAACGAGAGAGTTTGTGACATGAAAATATTATAGATTAAGATTGGAAAATGGCATTATAGACTCATAAATGGGGATATGTAAAGTGAAACATGAACCAAAAATCAAGAATGCCATTGCCTCCCATATTGGTTCAACCGAGGAACTTTTCATATCTCTTGTCTTTTTTTTTAATTATTTAATCAATATAAATCTGAATGGCTGGTGCCCCCATTGTTTGATTCCATTTTTGCCACCTCTTTCTTTTAGTTTTAGCAATTGTGTTCAAAATTTTTTTATGCAATAACCTCTTACAATTGAGTAAAGGGTAAAATAGAAGTGGAAAATGAACATATCATTAGAAAAAGTGTTGGATCAATTAAGTATTTTATCTTCTTCACTCGTTTAGCCAATCCCAAGTAATTCGAAACCCGCGTGGATCGGTGACCTGCATAGTTCACATTGAGTTAAATCATTCGACAGCACTACTATAAAGTGTTTATTTTAAACAACTTATATGGATTATTTTTTAATCTATCTAAAAATAACTTGCTCATTCGCATCAAAATCATTTAAAAGCAGTTGCTTCTCTCTCATATCTTTCATGGTTTCAATCCACTTCAAAGTTATTTCTATTTTTCAATAAATTTATATTTTAAAATTATAAATTATTTATAAATAGCCTTAATTAAGTTTTGAGTCCCTTATAAATTTCGAAACTTTCAATTCAGTCTTCATGGTTTCAATCCAGTTTAAAGTTATTTCTATTTTTGAATAAATTTATATTTTAAAATTATAAATTATTTACAAATAGTCTTCGTTAAATTTTGTGTCAAAATTTGAAAACTTTTCAATTGAATATGTAATATTCCAATTTTTACATAGCATTCAACTATGATGGATTCGTCAGACCTTTAATATTACAAAGCAGTGAACTCAAAGAAAACCTATAAGACATTACATATATCTATATATGACTTATAATAGTAAAAGATACCTAAGATATTGCATGACTATGAGATATTACACTAAACCAAGAGCGTAATAGATTTTTATGAAAAGAAAGAAATTGAACCCAAACGTCCTAATCTAAGCCTTAGTTCCATCTCTTCCTAGCACCAGCTCACCAGAGACAAACAAACAAAAGAAAACAAACAAACAAAGAGAAAAAGGTAAGGTAAAGTACCAAAGGAGCATTCATACAGTTTAAAACCATAATATCACAATTATCATTTCAATTAAACAATATAGAAATAAGCATATCTACACTCACATCAAGCAAAACCGAAATATATAAATAATCTCTAGACTTGACTATCTAGATACATGTATTAATATCGAACTCTTGGGGAACACGAGCATGTGTGATGAAATAACATACCACCCAAACTACCACACAAGGTTAATTCGTCAAACACTTATGGTCAAACTGACCGTAGGCTAAGGATCTCATACTACTGCTCACCACATAACCATCCCTTTCAACTTGAGATTTGGTGGTTATTGGAGTGTTAGAAATATTCCCCCATTTCGGAGCTCCAAAATAATACATTACATTAAGATTTTTTCCATGAAATTCTGTTTACCACATACTTAAACTGAATAAACATTCACCATTACATTCATAGGGCATTCATAATTATAAAAAATTGTACATAACATCCATTATCATATGACATGAACATATTTATAAGCATTGACAAATATACATAATATCGTAATAGCCAATCTACTCAAACAAGCAATTACACCATTACAATTCACAAAGTATTCAAAATTATCACAAACTATATATATCATCATAATAATTAACGTAAAACCAAATAAGAAATTAAAGTCGAGAAAACAGCATAAAATTCTAAAGCAGGACACCCACTGAACTATACTCCTCGCCCAGCGAAAGGACCTCTCGCCCAACAAATTAAAGTAAAAAGAGGTTCAGATCTGCAATGGAAAAGTGGTGCCCAACACCCAATTCCACCACTCAAAACCTATAAACCAGAGAGCTCTCTTGTTTTGCAGCGCTTAATACCCAAGAAGGCGCTTAACACTAGGATTCCAGTATGATGGAAGCAGCTCCATACTTCAAGCACAAACAACTACTCCAATCAGAATATGCAGCGGAATGGAGAATATGGTTGATGGAAGAGATGCACGCCAAGGGTTTGTGAAAAGGTTTGGTGTGGTTTCAGTGGAGTGTATGTAGATTCTCTAACTCAGACGACCTTCCAAGGGGGAAGGAAACGTGTCCCATGTGCACAATATTGAAAACGTGCTTCAAAAGTGATGAACCAGAACCGCTACTGCTGAGCGGTAAGATGTATGGCGCTGAGCGCTACATTGTCCAAGTCTCCACCTTTGTCTTTTTTGCTTTCTCCTTGCTTGGTCACATCCATGCTTTTCATATTCTCCTTGCTTCTTGTTCATGACCTACAAACAAAGGTAAATGTATTAAGTAAAGAGAATCACGCTAAGACTTAGATAAGGAAAGAGTTTTGGGAATCTTTATTCTACTTCCATTTCTTTAGTCTTAGTTGAAGTTGATACTTCTTTGGATGGGAAGACCATAAAGGGGTTACCATCACAATAGCTCACTACTTTGGCAGCGCTCAATGTCACACATGGTCGTTCAACACTACACTAGATGACAACAACCTATTTTTGTAATTTAGATGCATCTTAGACCTATCCAAATGACCAAATTGGTATCCTTGACACTAGAATTGATGCAAAAACATGTTTGTGACTAAAATTGAGTACCAATTTTCTTATTTGGTCGAAAACAAGGTACAATAGACCAAACCAACCACTCAAATTCTACATGCTATTGTTAAGACCCTGGCAAGTGTACCAGATCGTTATCAAGTAATATAATTGGTAAACCCAATATCGTTCTCCTAAAGGACTCAAAGGCCTAATCTTTCGTGTAAACTAATTGCATAAGATTTGAGAAGAAATTAATTTTAGGCTTTTGAATGTAAATAAAAGTAAACATGCAAATGTAGTGATTCAATTGGCTAAAAGAAACTATGGATGAATGGAGTTGTTGGGGTTTACAATTTCATCTTATCCACCCTCTTATATCTACTCTTCTTATCTAATTAGCTTATTTATCATATGTCATGCAAGCTTTCTTAGTCTACCCTTAACCCAATTCCTTGTCGAAAAGAGCCTATTACTAATTACTGGCTTGCTATCTCTAGCCTCCCCTAGTAACTAATAATGCATAATAAACGGAAGCAAAATACATTTGATCGTCCTACCCCTATCTCTAGGCAGTATTGCTTAATCAAGGAATTCCCCCCAGTTCATGGCATTACTGTACGTTCCCGTATCAATAAAGACAAACAACATTTACCGAATGAGTTAAACGATAAAATCATTAAGCAAAGGTAAGGAACCCAACAATAGACAAAGATAAGCATATGCAAGCATATAAAGAAGATAAGAATTTCAATATAAGAGAGTTTCAAAAGATTACATTGTTCCCCAACAACCTAGGGTTTAGTTCTCCATAATCATAGTGAATCTAGATGAAAAGTAATGAAAAAATGGAAGAAATAACCCTAAACTTGGTAGATTGGAGCCTAAGTATCCAAAGAAACTCCACCAAGGTGAGTAGAGCTGTTGTGGACGTTTCTCTCTGCCAAAAGAATGAGTTTTGATTCGCACTGGGCTATATATAAGCCACAAAGATAACATAATCTATCAGAATCTAAACACAATAAAAACTGACAACCGCTCAACCCTTAAATTAACCGCTCAGCAGTTTGCCTTTTAGCTACAGGACCACTCAGCGGTCAGTTTTACCGCTGAGCGGTTTCCCTCTAATCGCTCTGGGCGCTCAACGGTCCATTCTGGCGCTCAGCGGTTCTTCTGTCCCTTCTTTTCATCATTTTTCTTCCTTTTTCACGTGTTTAAGTCCACCTCGCTTCACTTCCATCTTCAATTCACCTTAAAACCCTGTAAAACAATGTGAAAATAAGCATAATATCTCTAAAACCAACTTTTGACTCTCACATGACTCCACGAAGTGTTTTACTTGATTCTAAGCAAGTTTCTAAGTCCATAAGGGTGTATTTGATACCAAAATTAAGTATAAAAATAACAGTTTTCCAACCGTTATCAGCTATACACCAAATTTTGGTGATTTAAGTGGTTAAACAATTCATAAATAACTCAAAAACAAACTCCAAACACTCAATTTCTTTCCAAACCAACTCTTTTAGATTTTC
This sequence comes from Vigna mungo, assembly GCA_036885675.1. Lineage (NCBI taxonomy): Eukaryota > Viridiplantae > Streptophyta > Magnoliopsida > Fabales > Fabaceae > Vigna > Vigna mungo. Next base: position 10,413,071 of record CP144698.1, on the reverse strand, counting down.
ACCTGTCAAAACCCCTAAAATAGACCATAAACTAACTTAACACTTTACCTATTGATTACATCTGTTGGAAGTCCTAAATTGAATAGAGATAAGGCCAATTCATAGTATATATATAAGTGGGTGCAAACCTCACTTTACAAGCCGGTTTTGTGGGTTTAAGTTATGCTTAAATTCCACTTCTAACATGGTACACTTGAATAAATGAGATAGAGAAAATGCAGTGTATTCTGTTGAATATAGTGAAAAACTATATTTAGGTTTAATCTCCCTTGTGTTAAATACACACATAGGGTTCTCTGTTTATAATAGAAGAAATATGGGCTAAGCCCAAAATACAAATAAGAAATAATAACAAACTAACTAAAAGATAAAAGATAAATATAAAATAAAGATAATATATCTAACACCCCTCAAGCTGATGCATACAAATTGTATGTACCAAGTTTGTTACAAATATAATCAATTTTGGGTCCCCGTAAATACTTAGTGAAAATGTCTACTGATTGATCACTTGAATTGACGAATTCAGTCTTGATATCTCTAGATACAATCTTCTCTCGAATGAAATGACAATCAATTTCAGTGTCTTTGTGTTGAGATTGTTGATAAGGGAAGCACTGGTTTAGCTAACCTTAATCTCACAATGCTTTATTCACTCTGGTTTTATATGATGACAACACATTATTAATAACACATATATTGTTGATGTGTTACATGTTCCAATCTTCAGTTTGATTGTAATCTTGTTGAACATGTTTTGTGTTGATCTTAATATATGAATGCATATTCACTGTTCTGATATATGTTACATCTGTTGATGGAGGACCATCTGGAGGATATCTTGGACCTTTGACAAGAAGCATGGTTAAGAGGATAGAAGAAGAAGAAGGAGCTTCAAAGACATTACTCTTGTGGAGAATCACTTACTAGTGTTCTTCTTTTATCGTTGTAAATATGTAAAATTTTGTTTAGCTTTGTTTTAGAAGCTTAGTAGATTTTAGAGTAAAAGTAGTGCACCATAAACCTTGATGTAGGTGAATATGTGCCTAAAATGGGTCATAAGAAGCCTTTGGAAGCCTTTTGAACATGTCAACATCAAGGGAGGCTCCTAAACATTGAACTTGGATGAAAGTTAGGAGGGAAGGCTCTCATTCCTCCCTCCTTGCCATAGGAAGCTTCTAGTTCCTTTCTAGTGCATTAAATGTTAGCCTACTCCTTCACCTATAAAAGGAGAGGCAACCTTGTATAATTTTTAGAACTATTTTGAATGCTAGAGTTTCTTTGCCAAAATTGCAAGTCTCCTTCTCCTTAGTTCTCACTCTAAGAAATGTCTTTCTCTAGACTTCTTCTTACTTTCTCTTTCAAGGTTGGCCTCACCTCCTAGAAGGACTTCTACCTAGACCATCCAACACCCTCAACAACATCTCTTCATCTTGAAAAGCTTCCGCAACATTCATCATCTCACATGGAGTCCATCCTTTGATGAGCTTCATCAACACACCTTGGAGAGCATCTCTTGTTGAAGAAGCATCATCAAAGAAACCTCCATCATTTGGTATCAAGAGCTATGGTCACTATCTTGGAAGTCTTCAAGAGATAAGTGTCTCAAAGTTCTTACCCCTTTTTCTTACCCATTTGTGTTCTTGTGAATTCCTTGTTGTTTCATCTTTTCCAACATGTCTAATATGTTTTTTGATTCATGTGTATGTGTTGTATGTCTTGAAATATTGATTCAAATTAATTGTTCTTCTTGAATCATCCATGTTGTGTGCCTAGGATTTCCAATTTTTCTATTTGTATGTGTGTAGAGTTTATGGGTTTGTGTCATGGGTTTGGGTCATCTTTTGATTCATTTTCTTTGATTTTATGTCCTCTTGTTTTTTCTTAAGTCTTGTATATCCATATATGTCATCACATCTTTGTTGAACTTGAAAGAAAAATTGAAAACTTCAAACCTACCCATTTTCTGAAATCTGGTGCAAAGTGCTCTCTGGACTCGATTGTAAAAAAATAACTGCAACCCGACCAGACATCCAAATGCTACTTTTTATATGTCAAATGAAAGATATTTTAGTCTATTTTCCAGGAAAAAAAACCGGATCTCATTTAGAGCTCTGTAGAAAACGTTATGGGTGAAACATTGAGCAAAGGTCAGAGCTGTCCAGTTCCAGCGTGAAATTTCGGATTTTTGTGTTTGAGGTGTTTCTGGGTTTTCTTTGAGTTTTATGAGTGTATTCATACTTGTTATTAGTTCCCAAAAAAGTTCTTAGTATTAGGTTTCCATTGAGTCATTTTTTTTGTTGTCAAAAGATCATTTGATTCCTTAGGATTTCCTTCATATACACTTGAATTAGCCTTGTTTTTGAATATGAGTTGTGCAAAGATTATGATGCTTGTTGTGTTCTGAAAAAAATTAAGTGATAAAAAACAAAAGATCCATCAATCAAAAACAAAAGAAAAGAAGAAAAAAAAAGGGACAAAAGAAGAAAAAAACAATTGCCAAAAGAAAAGGACACAACAAAACAAGAAACTCAACTTTGGACTTGAATTTTAAGTGCTTTTTGCATTTTTCCAGCAAGTGTTTTGCCTTGGCTAATCTGGTTGGTCTTGTATTCTTAGTTTTATTTTGGTTTTATTCATCTATTCTAGCACCTTTCTTTAGGAATTACATTTGAGTGCCTTCCTATTTGACTTGCCTTAATTTTTTTGCTTGTCATTCTTGGCTTTCCTTGAAGTATTGTCTCCTTCACTCCCTTTGAGTTTAGTTTTTCAAATTGTTCTTTTATTGCTTTTATTTTTGGCCTCTTTGGTGTTGGAAAAACAGATTTGGTTGGTGGTTCTTTTTGGAGATTGACTAACCTTGAAGGTAGCATTTTTGAAGGCTAAAAAGAAGGCTAAAAGAAGCATTTCTCCTTGGACTTTGGAGGGAGATAACTACGTTGTTTTGGAGTGAATCAAGAGAGGACAAACACTTGAAAGAAGCAAGGAATTAGGGGTTGTTTTTGCACTTCTATTGGCTATTAATTTTGTATCACGGAACCCTTGTGTTCTTGTAATTTTTTTTAGTTGATTTCATTTTCTATTTGCTTGGTGTCTTGGGAAAATGTCTTTGGTACAATCCCATCTCCATTGCTAAAATTGTGTAATAGTTTAGTTTCCACTTTTAGAATTGAAGGTGTGTCAAGTGGCTCTTAAGTGTCATTTGCATCTTCACATAGGACCGTTAGTTTACTTGTTTACATAGCATTCGATTTTTTCTACTTTCCTTTCATACATTGTCTTGTTTATCTTTTAAGTCTCCGTGGTACTTAGGTTGTTTGAAAGCATCTTATATAAACCTTTCTTTGGTTTTAGGACCATTCTTTGCATTTGCATTTAAAAAAAAAGTTTTGGAAGATTTCTTCTTAGAAGCTTAGGTAAGGCTAACTCAAGGACACTCTGTCTAGGAAAGACTTGGTTTCTAAGCTTGTCCATTGTGACTCACCTCTCTTTCTTGGGAGCTACTTGAAAGATCCTTACTCTATTGTTTCTCTTTTGAAATCATCCATCAAACACAACAAGTTTAATTGTGAAAACCTTTCTCTCTCATAGTTGTAAAGTGTTTTGAAAACCTTTGTGAAAATATTTTAAACTTTACAACATGACTGATCATTCTCATTCAAGTGTTCATGGGAGTGTCAGGGATAGTCAAGAGGGCATACATTGGAGGGATGAACTTACACAAAAGGTGAGCAAGTTAGAAAGTATGTTTACTGAGTTTATGATGGAACAAAGGAGAGAAAAACATCAAGCTGAGTCATCCAATAGAAGAAGGTACACTAGAACCCCCTTTCCTAACCATAGTGAACACCACTGTGAAGATTTTTATCAATCCCCACCTAGGAGGAATCATAGCAAAGAGAACATATTCCTAGGGAACCTAAAATTGACCTTCCACCATTCTATGGTAGAGAGAGTGTTGAAGAATATTTAGATTGGGAGATGAAGGTAGAGCAATTGTTTGAGTGCTACAAGATTAGTGAAAAAAAGGAAGGTTACTTTGGCCACCCTTAGCTTTCAACAGTCAGCTTTATATTGGTGGACTGCCTTAACACAAGATAGGCGTCTTAATAACCTCCCTCAAATCCATTATTGGAACGAGCTAGCCACTGCCCTTAGAAATAGGCATGTACCTTCTTACTATGATAGAGAGTTGATGGACAAGCTCCAAAGACTCCAACAAAAGAATATGAGTGTAGAAGAGTATAGGCAAAAAAATGGAGTTGTTAATGCTAAGGGCGGGGATTAGGGAGGAACCAAGAATAACAATTGCTAGGTTTCAAAGTGGGCTTAACTATGAGATAAGATATAGGGTAGAACTCTTGCCTTTTAAAGATCTTAATGACTTGGTTCAATTAAGCATCAAGGTAGAACAACAGTTCAAGAGGAAAACATCCTCTAAAAGAGACTACCTCAACTCTTCCTACCCTAAGAAAGATTCAAAGGAGGGAGGGCTACCCCTCCAAATCAAAATATGAGGGATCTAGGGAAAAGGAAAAGGAGAAAGAGAAATATCCCTCGAAAGAACCTTCCAAAGACCTTAGGATAAAAGAGACCAAATGTTTTAGATGTGGGGAAAGGGGTCACTATGCATCTGAGTGTCGCAATAAGAGGTCTACTTACATCCTAGAGCATGAAAGTGACAGTGATGGTTCTTCATATAGTGAGTCTAGTACCTCTACTTCTGAAGAAGAAGCTTTGCCTTGTGAACGTGACTTACTAATGGTGAGAAGGCTTCTTGAGAGCCAACATGTTGAATTAGAAAAATCACAAAGAGAGAACCTATTCCACACAAGGTGTAAAGTTTTGGAAAAGACATGTTCAATGATTGTGGATAGTGGCTCTTGTTGTAATTGTTGTAGTTCAAGAATGGTTGAGAAATTAGGCCTAACTACTACACCTCACTGTTGACTTTTTGGCAAGCGTACCAGATCGTTCCAAGTAATATAATCGGTAAAACCCAATATCGTTCTTCCTAAGAGACTTGAAAGGCCTTATCGTTCGTGTGAATTAAAATCGTAAGACTTGTAGAGAAAAATTAATTGTTGCGGATGAAAGAACACAAAATAAACATCCAATGTGTTTGATTCAATTGACGAAAAAGACTATGGATGAATGGAGTTGTTGGGGGTGTACAATTTCATCTTATCCGCCCTCTCTTATCTACTCCTCTTGTTTAAATTGCTTTGTTATCTAATTGTTATGCAAACTTTCTTGGCCTACCCTTAGCCCGATCCCTCGGCGAAAAGAGCCTATTACTAATTACCGGCTTGTTATCCCTAGCCTCCCCTAGCAATTAGCAATGCATTACTGAACAAAAGCAAAAACAATTGATCGTCCTACCTCCCTATCCCTAGGTGGTATTTCATTAATCAAGGAATTTCTAACCAGTTCATGACAATACTGTACGCTCCCGTATAAATAGAGACAAACAACAGTTATCGAATGAGTTAAACGATAAAACCTTTAAGCACAGATGAGAACCCAACAATTGATAATCAAAGCATACGACAAGCATATAAATAAACAAGAGTTTCAATAAAAGAGAGTTTCAAAAGATTACATTGTTTCCCCCAACAACAAAAAGGGTTTAGTTCACCATTGTCATGGTGAAACTAGATGAAAAATAATGGAAGAATGGAAAAGCAAACCCTAGATAGGATGAAAAGGAGCCTAAGCATCCAAGAGATCTTCTCCAGAGAGTGAAAATTAGGTCTGTCCGTCCTCTTCTGTCAAAAGAATGCATCTAAACTCGCACTAGGCTATTTATAACCAAGAAAAGTAAAAAAATTCAAGCCCAGGCCCATCAAAGAACCGCCTGGCGCCAAAAATGGCTGCCCGGCGCTTTGCCTCAAGCCGCATGACCTTCCGGTGCCAAAAATGGCCGCCTGGCGATTTGGTCAACCACCCAACGCTCCGGTCAACCGCCCAACGCTCTGGTCAACTTTTCTGGTTGATTGGTTGACTTTTCTGGTTGTTTGGTTGACTTTTCTGCATTCTGTTGATTTTTCTGCATTGTAACCGTTTGATCTTCAACCTTTCTTTCCATTCATCTCCAATTCTCATCAAAACCCTCCAAAACAATGCAAAACAAGCATAATATCTCTAAAAACAACTTTTTACTCTCAAATGACTCAACTTAATAGTTTTACTTGATTCTAAGCTCATTCTAAGCCAAAAGGGTGTGTTTTGATATCAAATTTATGCATGAAAATAACGGTTTTTCAACCGTTATCACAACCCCAAACTTAGAACTTTGCTTGTCCTCAAGCAAACAAAACAAAACTTGGCCTTCCACTTTTTCATCAAATAGATCAACACTTTTCAAAATCCTTTTCTTTACAACAAGTTATTATTCAATTCATATTTCAGTGGAATCCTACCAAAACGCATGCATGCTTTCAATCCAATCATACTCACATAATCAAATATCTCCTAACAGATGTTTCATTCATGAATGATCAATCCACTAAGCATAGATGTAAACATGGATTTCAACAATTCTCACCAAGCAAGTGTTTCACTCAATCACTCAAGTGTTTAAAGAATCACTCAACTCTTTACTATTCACATGTCACATAGAACAATATTGCCATTCATCTTAAAACAATCAGAATCCTTACATGCAAATTCCATCACAAGGACTTTTCCAAGGCTTGTAATGAGGATGGGCTTTCAAGAAAAATTGGTTTTTCTAGATCACAAAATTCTTGAGTTAAAAGAACTATTTCATCATTGAAAAGGTTCAAGTTTAAACTCTCTCTTTGTCATCAATTTCACTTATTCCCAACTTCTTCTCTTTTCATTGATTTTACATTGAGCTCATCTTTCATGCCTTTTCTTTTTAATTTTACTTTTTCTTTACTCATGCATTTTTCTTTTCAACACTTGAGCTTAATGCTTTTCTTTTGCCTTTCCATTTTCCCCATGCAACCCCAAACTTGAACCTTTTCATTCCATACAATTATTCTCAACCCAACTCAAGATAAATAATTTCAAATCAAGGGTTTTCATCCTGTTTAAGGCCAAGGTTCAAAAAGGGTATAAGATTAAACTTTTTCGGGTGAAAATTTGGCTAAATAAGGGCTTCCAAACATGGCCTTGATCATATAACATAAACATGCAAATCAATCAATTATCAAGACTAAGGCAATATCATTCATGATTCCCTGTGAATAGTACATACATCAGTAAAGACTCTGGAGCTCAGTACCTCACACAATATGCTTTCTCACACATTATTCATGAATCTTGCTTAGCAGCATAATCATAATCATAAAGCACTATACATCTGTTCATATAGTTAGTGAACCATTCACCTGGATATCAGCACACACACATTCTCAGTCATCAACCACATTCAATCATCATTGAATAACTTGTCATGCATTTTGTAAAATGAAACCACCATCAGAATCAGTGTATAAGCCAAACACAGACATAAAAATAAAATTTTCCTATACTAAAAATCAAAAGTACAACGGAAAAAGAAAGATAAAACCTGGGTTGCCTGCCAATAGCGCTTGTTTAACATCACGAGCCTGACCCGGTAAAGTTCAAACACCCATCAGTAAGTGTTAATATTATCCTTGTCACCAACTTTAAAAGCTCTGTCTACTTTAATAGTCTTAACAACCCATAACCTATTCTTGAATTTCACTTGGTGTGCTAGGTTTGGGTTTGTCACTTTTCACATCAAGGTGTTGGTGAACCAATTCTCCTTCCTTATCCGCCTCTTGATGATCTTGTGCTCCTAGTACAAATTTGATCCTGCAAATACTAAAGAACACTGCACTAGAGCACAAAATTAGCCCAAAAATAAAAACAATAAAGTAAAAACAGAAAGACAAAAACAGAAAAATAAAAACAGAAAAATAAAAGCACCCCTCAGTAGGAGTTAATTCTCTTTGCTTGATATTCTTTTATTTTTCTTCTTCCTGCTAAATTTCTTCATAAAATTGAGAATACCAAGCACATGTTTCCATGTTTCAACCATAGGAACTTTAATCTCCAATTTCTTGAAGATCTCCATAAAGCACTTGACTTTCTTTTCCTTCCTATGATTTTTCTTTTGATGAGGAAGAGGCTTTTCATATGATCTTTTCTTCTTTCCTCTCTTTCTCTTTTTCTCACACTCCCCCCTCAACTTTCTCTTTTTCTTTCTTTTATTTTCTTCTTTATTTTTGCACATTTTCTATTTTTCTTTTTTCTTTCAACCACTTGAATGATAAAGCTCCCTGGATCTTGTAATTTAGGAGGTAATGTCCTCTGTATGACTGCACTGCAATTTCCTTGCACCTCAATAGTTTCCTTCTCAATATACTTCCTTTCTTTCATGAGAAGTTCTTTCAAAAATTTTGCATCTTTTGGTATTTGCTGAAGTGCCTCAGAGAATGGTATGGTTATTTCCAATTTCTTTTGAATCTCCATAAAATGCTCAAATTGCTTTTCTCTCTCCTTCCTAGAATATATCTTTGGATAGGGCAAGGGTTTTTCATACTCCCTCTCTTTCAATTTTACAACCTCTTCTTCTATCTTTTCCTCAACAACAACCTTTTTTGTTTCTATCTCTTTTGTCTTTTTCACTTGTCTCTCCATCTTCTCCTCATCAACAACCTCATCAATTTGTGTCTCCAAATTCCTGAAGGTAACTTCATATCTCTTGGAATCACACTTCTCCAGAAATTTGTCGAACTTTTCATTAAGGCTTTTTACTTGCTCTGTCACATCAACTATTTGTTGACAAAGTTGTTGATCATACTCCCATGTTTCTGTTGGTGAAGAGTATTGATGCTGCCACTGATATTGTTGCATCTCTTCCATGCTTTTATGAGAAGAAAATCTTGTATATATGTCTTATGGAAAGAATTCGTCATTCTTTATATTCTCCTCTATGCCCTTGACATGATATACTTCAAAATTCATAATCCTCTGAAGAAGCTCATCAGAATCTGTATTTTTCTTAATTGGAGTAAATTGTTGCTCAACAACTTGCCCAGATCGACTTTCATCCATGTATGAGTGAGGTTCCCACCAGTGGTTGAATTTATTTTGGTAGAATTGAGTGCCTATATAATCAAATTCTTGTCCAAACTGCATCCTGAAAACATTAGGCACAAAACCCTAGAAAACATTTATTAGAATAAAAATAAAAATAAACATAAAATCAAGTCAAATTCAATCAATCCACACTACTTGAAAAAGTTAAGCCTCGAGTCCCCGACAACGGCGCCAAAAACTTGTTGACTCTCTAGCAAGCGTACCAGATCGTTCCAAGTAATATAATCGGTTAAACCCAATATCGTTCTTCCTAAGAGACTCGAAAGGCCTTATCGTTTGTGTGAATTAAAATCGTAAGACTTGTAGAGAAAAATTAATTGTTGCGGATGCAAGAACACAAAATAAACATCCAATGTGTTTGATTCAATTGACGAAAAAGACTATGGATGAATGGAGTTGTTGGGGGTTTACAATTTCATCTTATCCGCCCTCTCTTATCTACTCCTCTTGTTTAAATTGCTTTGTTATCTAATTGTTATGCAAACTTTCTTGGCCTACCCTTAGCCCGATCCCTCGGTGAAAAGAGCCTATTACTAATTATCGGCTTGTTATCCCTAGCCTCCCCTAGCAACTAGCAATGCATTACTGAAGAGAAGCAAAAACAATTGATCGTCCTACCTCCCTATCCCTAGGTGGTATTTCATTATTCAAGGAATTTCTCACCAGTTCATGACAATACTGTACGCTCCCGTATCAATAGATACAAACAACAGTTATCGAATGAGTTAAATGATAAAACCTTTAAGCACAGATGAGAACCCAACAATTGATAATCAAAGCATACGACAAGCATATAAATAAACAAGAGTTTCAATAAAAGAGAGTTTCAAAAGATTACATTGTTTCCTCCAACAACAAAAAGGGTTTAGTTCACCATTGTCTTGGTTAAACTAGATGAAAAATAATGGAAGAATGGAAAAGCAAACCCTAGATAGGATGAAAAGGAGCCTAAGCATCCAAGAGATCTTCTCCAGAGAGTGAAAACTAGGTCTGGTTGTCCTCTTTTGTCAAAAGAATGCATCTAAACTCGCACTAGGGCTATTTATAACTAAGAAAAGTAACAAAATTTAAGCCCAGGCCCATCAGAGAACCGCCTGGCGCCAAAAATGGCCGCCCGACGCTTTGCCTCAAGCCGCAGGATCGCCCGACGGTTTGTTCAACCGCCCAACGCTCCGGTCAACCGCCCAACGCTCTGGTCAACTTTTCTCGTTGACTGGTTGACTTTTCTACATTCTGTTGACTTTTCTACACTGTAACCGTTTGATCTTCCTACCTGGCGCTAAACTGTTGGGAGTTCGAAGCCATCTTCTCAATCAAATGCCTGGCCTTAGCAGGTGTGGTGTCTCCAAGAGCTCCACCACTGGCAGCATCAATCATACCCCTATCCATGTTGTTCAAACCCTCATAGAAATACTGGATAAGGAGTTGTTCAGGTATCTGATGGTGGGGGCAACTTGCACAAAGTGTCTTGAATCTCTCCCAATACTCATACAAGCTCTCTCCACCAAGCTGCCTAATCCCAGTGATGTCCTTCCTGATAGCTGTGGTCCGGGATGCTGGGAAAAATTTCTCCAAGAACAACCTCTTCAGATCATCCCAGCTAGTGATGGATCTAGGCGCCAAAGCATACAGCCAATCCTTAGCAACACCTTCCAATGAGTGAGGAAATGCTTTCAAAAAGATGTGCTCTTCAGGAACATCATGAGGTTTCATAGTGCAGCAGACAATGTGGAATTCCTTCAAATGCTTGTGTGGACTCTCACCTGCAAGACCATGAAACTTGGGCAACAAATGGATCAGTCCAGTCTTGAGAACAAATGGGACGTCCTCATCAGGATATTGGATGCACAAGCTTTCAATATCGAAATCAGGTGCAGCCATCTCCCTAAAAGTCCTCTCACGAGGTGGAGGTTGTGCCATATTGTTCTCAGTGTGAAAAACAACAGAATCAGAATCAGAATCAAGTGCAGATGCAATAGATGCAGTGGATGCAGTATGCACAGAATACTCAACAGTTGGATGAACAGTATCTAATGGGACAGACTCAAAAACAGACTCTAAAGACAAATTCCTAGAATGCCTAACTAACCTATGAAACGTCCTATCAATTTCAGGGTCAAAAGGTGGTATGAATCCAGGATTTCCTCTAGCCATGCACTAAATCACAACACCCTCTAATCATGAATCAATAGCACAAAAATCTCAAAACACATAAAACAATCACAAGACACAACAAACACAAACAAAAGACTCAATACTGAACCGTTGGTCCCCGGCAGCGGCGCCAAAATTTGATGGGTGTCGCCGCCCAATCAAATTTGATGTGCATTTTAAAGTGCAGTATAAACTAGGGAATGACCCCTAGGTCGTCTCTCAAGGACCAACTGCGGTTCAGAGTCAAGTCTAACACAAAGTGGGGGGGGGGGGGGTTTGAAATGTTGTTTGTGGATGCAGAAAAATTAAAATGAAATTAAAACAGTAAAAACGAAAATTCACGCGGGAACTAGGCAGCTCTGACCTTTGCTCAATGTTTTAACCATAACTTTTTCTACAAAGCTCTAAATGACATTAGGTTTTTTTTCCTGGAAAGTAGACTCAATTATCTTTCATTTGACATATAAAACGTAGCATTTGGACATCTGGTGTGGTTGCAGTTATTTTTTTAAAATCGAGTCCAGAGAGTGAAAATGTTAAATCCAACACTAGAGCAAACAAATATCTAAGCACAATTAAATTAAATTAAATGCAAAACAAAATTAAAGAAATTAAAAACAATTAATCCTACAATGCAAATTAATTTAAACCACAAGAAATAAACAAACACAATTTCCTATTAGCAATTTATGTGACCAAATGCATCTACTAAACACATTGAAATTAGAAATGGCCCAAAAAAAAATAACCTCAAAGCCGTGACTCACTATGGTTCAATCCCATCTCATTTTCTCCAATTAACAATCCCAAATATTAAAGTTGAATTGCTTCCAACATTGGCAATTATTCCCCCACGTGGATGTCCACCTTGCCGAGACTTCCAATTCTTGGAAAGAATTGTGTTTCTCCAATTAATCATCAAAGAAAAATGGGAGCTCCATCTAAGACTCCTCCTCCTTGCTAGAAAGTTGCCGGATCTCTCTCCTCATCCAAGTCAAATGCTGCACCCAATGTTGCTGCATCACGTCTTTCATTAATTGAAAAGCACTCAAACAGATTATTCCTCCAATTAATCAACGCACCCCATCATCACAAGCAACAACTTTTTTCAATCTCCAATTTAATAAGAGAAAAAGTGTTGTCAACTAACGTCCCATCTAATCAATATTGGCAGCAAAATACAAGGGAGAAAGAGGCTTAAAAGAAAATGGAAGCCAATAAATGTTTCTTTTCAAGGCTAATGAATCAACTCTCTACAGCCAAAACCACGTGCCTCCCAAGCAATAAACTAAATCTCTCCTCTCAACTAAATCACCGTAAAAACACATTGAAAAGTAAAGGAAACATCACTTCACAACCCAAGAGATTCCGGTTGCAGCCTCCACAAGGAATTAAATGCATTCCTTCTCTCCAAATGAAAATAGCATCCCAACGTACACTCCTCTGTTGCTAACAGCCGTGACATTCTTCAACTCTGCATCTCCATAAAACCTATTACCCTTAAATAAATGAACTTACCGCCAGCCGTGTAACCAAACTTCATACCCATCAATCACTATTTTCCATTTTAAAAGATATAAGACAAGTTGCTACTTTTTTTTTTCTTCCGAGAGAATGAAGATTAATCAAGTGCATCAAACAATGTGCCCATCCTTCAACAAAAATAAGCCAAGAATCAAAGGGAGATAACATGGAAAAGTAAGGAACTATGTTTATCATTCATCACATGCCCAAAACCCGTAAGCAACATTCTCTCTTTTCCAGAGAGCGTAACAACCAAAAGCCAGGAGAGAAGAAAAAAATGTTCCGAGTGTCGGCTCCCCTCTCTAGGTCCGAGAATGAGTCACACCAAAATTAGGGTGGGGTCCACCCAAACCCTAAAGCCATGTCACAAACTCTACAATTGGGCTTTTGTGCATTCTACCAAATTAATTGGCCCAAAGTTACAAAAATTCATTAACAAAATCTAAATTACTAAGCTAAGCTAGATTAATTCTAATTTGCCTTGTGGAAATTCTTCAATTATTTGGTGCCCTTCCAAAAGTCTCTTAGTGTATTACCAAAATTTCCCTGAAAATGAAAATAGGAATAATTAAGCTCAATTAATTCAAATTAATTAAAATCAGAATTATTGGTCTAATTAAGCCCAAATGGTGAAAATGACACAATAACTAAGAATTAAGCACAAATCATCAACAAAATTCGGCGCGAAAAACTAAGTTAATGGTATAAAATATCGACTCATCAAAATAGACCACACTTAGTCTTTTGCACTCCTGGGCAAAATCAAGACGCAAAACAGGGAACAGTACCGAGGACATCAGGAAGTGACATGGACTCAACAGACAGACGACAAAGACTCACAATGACAAACACAGAGTTGCATAGTTCTCACAAAATCTGGACAGTGAAAGGCATAGGCAGAGTTCCACATAGGGTCAATGAAAGCAGATACTCACAGAATCATCCAAACAGTTCAGTACATGGAAAACAATCAATCAGTTCAAGAGATGAATCAAAAGCAACAGAGCCTCACAGATGCACACAATCAGTGTTTCTCTCAAGTGTTTAAGGTAAATCAATGTCACTCAATGCACTCAAGAAAGCAAACACAAATGGACTTGGCAAGCCTCTAATATCAACACTCAAATACATATGCATGTTCAAATCAAAAGGTCTTTTCATGGTTGTAATGGGGCCAAGGACAAGGGAGGATATCATATGGATGAGAAGCTATAAACCAAGGGAAATAGAGGAGCAATGAGGAACAAGTGTAAACACAGTCAAATCACACCCAAAACCTCTAATTCAATCCTCTTCTTGACTCCATTATTCACACAATTTTTTTTTAATTTTCCTCATTTTTCTGTATTTTTCTTTTCATTTTTTTTCATCTTGTCTCTTTTCTTTTTCTATTCGATATACAATTCAAAAGACAAGATACATGATATTTACAATGCAACCGCAAGAAGAGGACTCACTAGCCAATTCATCTGCAACTCCTAAGAGACCACACTTATTCCCAAAACAATTCCAAAGCTCCAAAATTCCCTAAGGTTCAGGTAATCATGGTTTTTCACTTAGGGCTAGTGTATCAGCTTCAAAACAAAGAAATGGGGAAAGCATAGGCTCAAAAGGGCTATCAAAGGATCACAACAGGGTAGGCTCATCTAGCTAGAGAGGCTCAATCAACAAAATGCCTTTATCATTTTCAAACATGCTCATGAATCAAGAATTAACAACAGAGTCAAGCCAAGGCAAATGTGCAAGCAATCTAGAGACATATCACACACAAGAAAGATCATCAAATGGCTCAAATCTCACACAGGTAATCGGTCACAATCAATCCAACTCTCAAACATCATGATCATCTTCCAAGCAAAGAATAGCAAGGAGTCCAACAAAATAGAGTATCAATGTAGTGAAGGGAAACTAGCAACCTAATCACAGTCCAGAATTCACAAAAAGCATGCAAAACTGTACACAAGACTCAACAAAATTCACTAGAAAACGAAATTTAAACAAAGAACAACCTCCCCTAATAGACCACACTTAAACAACACAATGTCCTCAGTGTGTCACAAATAGAGTATCAATGTAGTGAAGGGAAACTAGCAACCTAATCACAGTCCAGAATTCACAAAAAGCATGCAAAACTGTACACAAGACTCAACAAAATTCACTAGAAAACGAAATTTAAACAAAGAACAACCTCCCCTAATAGACCACACTTAAACAACACAATGTCCTCAGTGTGTCACAATCAACAGATCAACAATCAGCACATTCAGCAGATATAGAAAAAGTGCAATAGAAGTGAGGAGGGAAGGAGAAAAGAAGCTCCCTGAGTCAGATGGGAGGGTAGGTGGGGTGGACCAAAGACGTCTCCTCCACCACTGCATCCAACAAAGAAGGATTGCTGAGGAAAGGTTTCAGTCTATGCCCATTCACCTTGAAGCTTGTAGCTGCAGATGGATCCTGTATCTCTACTGCACCATAAGGATAAACATTAGTCACAACAAAAGGTCGAGTCCACTTTGATCTCAACTTACCACCCATGAGGCCAAGCCTAGAGTTATACAACAAAACCTGCTGACCAACCTCAAAGTCCTTTCTAACAATGGAACTATCATGGAACCTCTTGGTCCTTTCTTTGTAGAACTTCGAATTCTCATAGGCCTCTAATCGGATCTCATCCAATTCATTCAGTTGCAACTTCCTTTCCTCTCCAGCTTGGTCAATGGAGAAGTTGCAAACCTTCACAGCCCAATATGCCCGATGCTCAATCTCGACTGGTAAATGACATGCCTTTCCAAAGACAACCCGATAGGGAGACATCCCAATGGGTGCTTTGTAGGCAGTCCTATGAGCCCAAAGAGCATCGTCCAACCTATTGCTCCAATCCTTTCTGTTGGGCTGGACAATCTTCTCCAAAATCCTCTTGATCTCCCTGTTGGAGATCTCAGCCTGCCCATTTGTTTGGGGGTGGTAAGGTGTAGAAACTCTGTGCGTCACCCCATATTTCTTGAGCAAGGCTTGCATGGATCTGTTGCAAAAATGGGTTCCCTAATCGCTAACAATCGCTCTAGGCACTCCAAACCTGCAAAAGAGGTGAGATCTAACAAAATCTACAACAACTCGAGCATCATTAGTCCTGGTGGCTCTAGCTTCCACCCATTTTGAAACATAATCCACAGCAAGGAGAATATAAGAGAAACCAAAAGAAACAGGAAAAGGACCCATGAAATCTATACCCCAGACATCAAACACCTCACAGAACAGTATAGGTTGTTGAGGCATCTCCTGTCTCTGTGAAATAGGTCCTCCTGCTCTCTGACATGGCTCACAGGTGCTACAAGTCCTCTCCGCATCCTTGAAGATGGAAGGCCAGTAGAAACCGCAATCAAGCACCCTGCAAGCTGTTCTCTGTATCCCCAGATGACCACTAGGTGAGGAGGCATGGCAAAACTGCAGGACCGAGTCAATCTCATGATCCGGAATGCATCTCCTAGTAACCTGGTCACTACACAACTTCCACAGATATGGGTCATCCCAAACATAATACTTAGCATCACTCTTAATTTTGGCAATCTAAGCACGTGATGCTAAGGGAGGAAAAACAGAAGCAACCAAATAATTCACAATGTGTGCAAACCAAGGAGTAGGGTGAGAAGAAGAAATTGTCAACAAACTCTCATCAGGAAAGTCATCCTGGATAGGCAACACATCAGCTTCATCCTCAGCTCTCTCAATTCTGCTGAGGTGGTCTGCAACCAAATTCTGTGCTCCACTCCGGTCTTTAATCTGCAAGTCAAACTCCTGGAGTAGTAGCATCCACCTAATCAATCTAGGCTTTGACTCAGCCTTTTTCAACAGAAACTTCAGAGCTGCATGGTCAGTATACACAATAACAGGAGATCCAAGCAAATACGACCTAAACTTATCAAGGGCAAAAACAATTGCCAACAACTCTTTCTCAGTCGTGGTGTAGTTTGCTTGGGCAACATCCAAAGTGCGGGAAGCATAGTAGATCACTCTATGCAGCTTGTCAATCTTCTGTGTCAAGACAGCCCCCAATGCATAGTTAGACGCGTCACACATGAGCTCAAATGTGGCTGTCCAATCCGGGGCCTGAATGATCGGGGTGGTGGTCAAAGCTTCCTTCAAGCAATCAAATGCCTGCTTGCATCGATCATCAAAAGCAAAGTCAATATCCTTTTGCAGCAGTCTGGACAAGGGAAGCGCCTTCTTGCTGAAATCCTTGATGAAGCGCCTGTAGAAACCTGTATGTCCTAGAAAAGATCTAACCTCTCGCACGCAAGAGGGGTAAGGCAACTGCGAAATCACAGATATCTTGGCAGGATCTACCTCTATTCCCTTTTCAGAAATGATATGCCCTAGAACCAAACCTTGTTCAACCATGAAGTGACATTTCTCAAAATTGAGAACAAGGTTTGTTTCTATGCATCTTTTCAAAACTTTTTCCAGACTGTCTAAACATGCATCAAAAGAGGATCCATAAACAGTAAAGTCATCCATAAACACCTCTATGCAACTCTCGAGAAAGTCGCTGAAAATGCTAAGCATGCACCGCTGGAAGGTACCAGGGGCGTTGCATAGGCCAAAGGGCATCCTCCTATAGGCAAAAGTGCCAAAGGGGCAGGTGAATGTGGTCTTTTCTTGGTCCTCAGGAGCAATATTTATTTGGAAATAACCAGAAAAACCATCAAGAAAGCAATAATGAGATTTACCTACCAGGCGCTCTAGCATCTGATCAATGAATGGCAGGGGGAAGTGATCTTTCCTGGTTGCTTGATTGAGCCTCCTATAATCAATGCAGACTCTCCAGCTGTTCTGCACTCTTGTGGGAATCAACTCTTCCCTCTCATTTTTCACAACCGTGAGGCCAGTCTTCTTAGGCACAACATGGATGGGGCTCACCCACTGACTGTCTGAAATAGGGTAGATGATCCCAGCTTGCAAAAGCTTGGTCACCTCCTTCTTGATGACGTCCATGATCACGGGGTTTTGCCTTCTTTGTGGCTGTCTCACTGGCTTTGCCCCATCTTCCAAAAGAATTCTATGCATGCATGTGGATGGGCTAATACCAGGTATGTCAGCCAAACTCCAACCTATGGCTTTCTTATGCGCCCTCAACACTCCAAGCAACCTCTCCTCTTGCACAGAATCAAGGGAGGTGGAAATTATGACCGGTTTCCTCTCATCATCCTCCAAGTACACGTACTTGAGGTTTTCTGGGAGCTGTTTCAGCTCAAGAGTGGGTTCCTGCAAGTCAGATTCAAGTGTACTTCCTGCAACGTGGTTAATGCATTCTGACTCTAAAGAATGAACAGGTAAAGGCAGAGAACCCATCTCATCACAATCCAGATCAATATCCATCACAGGTATATCAACAACATCATCAATATCATCCAAATCATCAAAAACATGCATATCATCAATAACCTGGACATCAACAATACCCTGGACATCACAATTCTCATCCAAATCAACATCCAATTCAACATTATTCTCAATTTCTGTCTCAATCCCAGATTCAATGCATGAATGTAAAGAAGATAGAAAAGAATGCTTCTTCTCATGCAAAGAATGAAAGTCGTGAACAACAAATTCATCAATAATGTCATCCAATGCATCAATCCTAAACACAGAATGGTCCTCAGTTGGAAATTTCATTGCATCAAGGATATTAAAATGAACAACAATATCAGTAAATTCCATAGACAAAGTTCCAGCATACACATCAATCTTAGTTCGGGCAGTTTTCAAAAATGGCCTGCCTAAGATAATGGGAGCGAATCCATGAGAGAATCCCTCCTCCATCTCCAAAATATAAAACTCAGCAGGAAAAATCAATTCACCTACCCGAACCAAGACATCCTCTATGAAACCTGTTGGGTGGGTAACACTCCTATTGACCAACTGAATGACCACACCCGTGGTTTGCAAAGGACCAAGAGACAAAGATGAATATATAGACAAAGGCATGACATTAACAGAAGCACCCAAATCAAGCATGGCATTCTCAAATTTACTGTTTCCAATCACACAAGGAATGCAAAATATACCTGGGTCCTTGCACTTCTCAGGAATGTGCGGGACCGACTTACCAATAAGCGCAGATACATTCCTTCCCATGCTAATCCTTTCATCGCCCTTCATCTTCCTCTTGTGTGTGCACAAATCCTTCAACAATTTGGCATATCTTGGAATCTGTTTAATGGCATCAAGTAGAGGTATGTTCACCTCTACTTTCCTGAAGGTCTCCAAAATTTCCCTATCCAACTCTTCAGTCTTTTTGCTAGGAAGTGCCCGTGAAGGGAATGGAAGAGGGATAGGTCGGTCAACAAATGGAGAAGGCGCACCAGCGGTGGTGGTGGAAGAGGGAGAAGATCCACCTGAAGAAGAACCACCGGCTGGAGAAGAAGATCCACCCACCTCAAATGCGCTGCGTGGACCGTCATGGTCGTCCTCTCTAGGACAAGTGGCAGGCATGGGTGTAGGTGTAGAAGCGGGCTCTGACGGCACAACAGTCTGCTTCCCTGATCTGAGGGTAATGACACTCACATTCTTCGGATTCTGCACAGTCTGGGATGGTAACTTATCAGAATTTTGAGACTGCGCCTGGTTGCTCTGAGTAGCCATCTGACCCATCTGGTTAGTGAGACTCTGTATGGAAGCTCTAGTCTCCTGCTGAAACTGCAGGTTTTGCACAGTCATCTGTCTCACTAACTCTTCCAATGAAGGCTCAGAAGAAGTGGAAGGTTGGGCAGCTGGTTGGGCAGGTGCCTCTTGCTGCTGCTGTTGTTGCTGTTGCCTCTGGTGTTGTTGCATAGGTGGAGGCACATATCTGTTAGGTGCTCCAGCATTCTGGAAAGGTGGCGCCTGCTGCTGATGCTGTGGCGCATTGTTCCATCTAAGATTGGGGTGATTCCTCCACCCTAGGTTGTACCTGTTGCTGGACAAGTCATGACTTTGCTGTTGTGACTGCCTGTTGTTATATATGTTAGTAGCATAAGCCTAAGGCGCATCAGAGGTAGCTGAGGACTGCAAAGTAGGACAAGCATCTGTATAGTGGTCACTGGAAGGACAAATAGCACATAGTCGTGCAACAGATGCAGATGGAGCTGCAGATCTCTGGTTGGTAGTCAACTGTGTCACCAACTTTGTAAGAGATTCAATCTTGCCTTCCAACTTGCTTTCAATGGCTGATAAAGACTGGGCAACCACATCATGTACGCCCCTCACCACAATGGCATCATTCCTGGCGCTAAACTGTTGGGAGTTCGAAGCCATCTTCTCAATCAAATGCCTGGCCTCAGCAGGTGTGGTGTCTCCAAGAGCTCCACCACTAGCAGCATCAATCATACCCCTATCCATGTTGTTTAAACCCTCATAGAAATACTGGATAAGGAGTTGTTCAGGTATCTGATGGTGGGGGCAACTTGCACAAAGTGTCTTGAATCTCTCCCAATACTCATACAAGCTCTCTCCACCAAGCTGCCTAATCCCAGTGATGTCCTTCCTGATAGCTGTGGTCCGGGATGCTGGAAAAAATTTCTCCAAGAACAACCTCTTCAGATCATCCCAGCTAGTGATGGATCTAGGCGCCAAAGCATACAGCCAATCCTTAGCAACACCTTCCAATGAGTGAGGAAATGCTTTCAAAAAGATGTGCTCTTCAGGAACATCATGAGGTTTCATAGTGGAGCAGACAATGTGGAATTTCTTCAAATGCTTGTGTGGACTCTCACCTGCAAGACCATGAAACTTGGGCAACAAATGGATCAGTCCAGTCTTGAGAACAAATGGGACGTCCTCATCAGGATATTGGATGCACAAGCTTTCAATATCGAAATCAGGTGCAGCCATCTCCCTAAAAGTCCTCTCACGAGGTGGAGGTTGTGCCATATTGTTCTCAGTGTGAAAAACAACAGAATCAGAATCAGAATCAAGTGCAGATGCAACAGATGCAGTGGATGCAGTATGCACAGAATACTCAATAGTTGGATGAAAAGTATCTAATGGGACAGACTCAAAAACAGACTCTAAAGACAAATTCCTAGAATGCCTAACTAACCTATGAAACGTCCTATCAATTTCAGGGTCAAAAGGTGGTATGAATCCAGGATTTCCTCTAGTCATGCACTAAATCACAACACCCTCTAATCATGAATAAATAGCACAAAAATCTCAAAACACATAAAACAATCACAAGACACAACAAACACAAACAAAAGACTCAATACTGAACCGTTGGTCCCCGGCAGCGGCGCCAAAATTTGATGGGTGTCGCCGCCCAATCAAATTTGATGTGCATTTTAAAGTGCAGTATAAACTAGGGAATGACCCCTAGGTCGTCTCTCAAGGACCAACTGCGGTTCAGAGTCAAGTCTAACACAAAGTGGGGGGGGGGGGGGTTTGAAATGTTGTTTGTGGATGCGGAAAAATTAAAATGAAATTAAAACAGTAAAAACGAAAATTCACGCGGGAACTAGGCAGCTCTGACCTTTGCTCAATGTTTTAACCATAACTTTTTCTACAAAGCTCTAAATGACATGAGGTTTTTTTTCCTGGAAAGTAGACTCAAGTATCTTTCATTTGACATATAAAACGTAGCATTTGGACATCTGGTGTGGTTGCAGTTATTTTTTTAAAATCGAGTCCAGAGAGTGAAAATGTTAAATCCAACACTAGAGCAAACAAATATCTAAGCACAATTAAATTAAATTAAATGCAAAACTAAATTAAAGGAATTAAAAACAATTAATCCTACAATGCAAATTAATTTAAACCACAAGAAATAAACAAACACAATTTCCTACTAGCAATTTATGTGACCAAATGCATCTACTAAACACATTGAAATTAGAAATGGCCCAAAAAAAAAATAACCTCAAAGCCGTGACTCACTATGGTTCAATCCCATCTCATTTTCTCCAATTAACAATCCCAAATATTAAAGTTGAATTGCTTCCAACATTGGCAATTATTCCCCCACGTGGATGTTGTAACGTCCCGGCAACTTACAGGGACTGTTGACTGCCCCCACACATCACCACGAGACTTTCCAGTGTGCTTTGTCATCACTCACACACTTTCCGGGAAAACTTCCTGGAAGGTCACCCATCCCAGAATTACTCCAGGCTAAGCACGCTTAACCATGGAGTTCTTATGGGTTAGGCTACCGAAAAGTAAATGCATTTTGGTGATATGGGTAGCCAAATCAATTCCTTTAAGCTATCTTTCAACTGTATAGTCCCATACCTATACAGTCTCCAGATCCCTCTCATTCCGGTGTATGTTCGATTCATCCATGTGCCCCTTCCACTCGAAGCCTGCCAGCCATGGTTAAGCGTGCTTAGCCTGGAGTAATTCTAGGATGGGTGACCTTCCGGGAAGTTTTCCCGGAAAGTGTGTGAGTGATGACAAAGCACACTGGAAAGTCTCGTGGTGATGTGTGGGGGCAGTCAACAGTCCCTGTAAGTTGCCGGGACGTTACAGATGGTATCAGAGCCTAGCCTCTCCCAGTACGGTGTGGTTCGAGGACGAACCAAGCGGAAGCTGGTGGGCATGTGACGCCCGGGCACTGACGAGGGCGGGGAGTGATCGCCGGTGCAAAAGGCATGGACAAGGAGCGGCTCCTGGCAGGCTTCGAGTGGAAGGGACACATGGACGAATCGAACATACACCGGAATGAGAGGGATCTGGAGACTGTATAGGTATGGGACTATACAGTTGAAAGATAGCTTAAAGGAATTGATTTGGCTACCCATATCACCAAAATGAGTAATTCTGGGATGGGTGACCTTCCGGGAAGTTTTCCCGGAAAGTGTGTGAGTGATGACAAAGCACACTGGAAAGTCTCGTGGTGATGTGTGGGGGCAGTCAACAGTCCCTGTAAGTTGCCGGGACGTTACAGATGTCCACCTTGCCGAGACTTCCAATTCTTGGAAAGAATTGTGTTTCTCCAATTAATCATCAAAGAAGAATGGGAGCTCCATCTAAGACTCCTCCTCCTTGCTAGAAAGTTGTCGGATCTCTCTCCTCATCCAAGTCAAATGCTGCACCCAATGTTGCTGCATCACGTCTTTCATTAATTGAAAAGCACTCAAACAGATTGTTCCTCCAATTAATCAACGCACCCCATCATCACAAGCAACAACTTTTTTCAATCTCCAATTTAATAAGAGAAAAAGTGTTGTCAACTAACGTCCCATCTAATCAATATTGGCAGCAAAATACAAGGGAGAAAAGAGGCTTAAAAGAAAATGGAAGCCAATAAATGTTTCTTTTCAAGGCTAATGAATCAACTCTCTGCAGCCAAAACCACGTGCCTCCCAAGCAATAAACTAAATCTCTCCTCTCAACTAAATCACCGTAAAAACACATTGAAAAGTAAAGGAAACATCACTTCACAACCCAAGAGATTCCGGTTGCAGCCTCCACAAGGAATTAAATGCATTCCTTCTCTCCAAATGAAAATAGCATCCCAACGTACACTCCTCTGTTGCTAACAGCCGTGACATTCTTCAACTCTGCATCTCCATAAAACCTATTACCCTTAAATAAATGAACTTACCGCCAGCCGTGTAACCAAACTTCATACCCATCAATCACTATTTTCCATTTTAAAAGATATAAGACAAGTTGCTACTTTTTTTTTCTTTCGAGAGAATGAAGATTAATCAAGTGCATCAAACAATGTGCCCATCCTTCAACAAAAATAAGCCAAGAATCAAAGGGAGATAACATGGAAAAGTAAGGAACTAAGCTTACCATTCATCACATGCCCAAAACCCGTAAGCAACATTCTCTCTTTTCCAGAGAGCGTAACAACCAAAAGCCAGGAGAGAAGAAAAAAATGTTCCGAGTGTCGGCTCCCCTCTCTAGGTCCGAGAATGAGTCACACCAAAATTAGGGTGGGGTCCACCCAAACCCTAAAGCCATGTCACAAACTCTACAATTGGGCTTTTGTGCATTCTACCAAATTAATTGGCCCAAAGTTACAAAAATTCATTAACAAAATCTAAATTACTAAGCTAAGCTAGATTAATTCTAATTTGCCTTGTGGAAATTCTTCAATTATTTGGTGCCCTTCCAAAAGTCTCCCAGTGTATTTCCAAAATTTCCCTGAAAATGAAAATAGGAATAATTAAGCTCAATTAATTCAAATTAATTAAAATCAGAATTATTGGTCTAATTAAGCCCAAATGGTGAAAATGACACAATAACTAAGAATTAAGCGCAAATCATCAACAAAATTCGGCGCGAAAAACTAAGTTAATGGTATAAAATATCGACTCATCAATCGGGTTTAAGTGTTTCAGTGAGGGACGTTGACATTAATGAATAAAGAAGAATTCTTATATACATGAGAGGGAACTTGGTGAAGTCTAACCCCAACAACATACTCATCTCATAAATATCAACCTCCATTCATCTCTGTGCTCTTTGGCCATTGATCAAATTTTACTTTGCTTTATTTTATTCTTTGTGCATACAAAACCATGATCTCTTTTCCTTTAAGTCTTAATTAATTTTGTCTTCACACAATTGTTCAGCGCCGAGAGTCCTCTGGGATACGATACTTGGTCTTACCATTTTATATTACTTGTGCGACTCGGTACACTTGCCGATTTGCCCCAACAAGTTTTTCGCGCTGTTGCCGGGGACTCACGGTTTAAGGTATTCTATTTCTGTGAATCTTGATTAATTTTGGCTTTATTTTTTTATTTTTTAATTTTCCCATTTTTGTCTTTATTTTTCAAAATCCCTAAATTCCATTCTTGTTTTTTTTTTGTGCTAACAATATTCTTGAGAGTTTTGTTTGGTGCAGGATGTAGGCAATGCAAGGAAATTTCAACCACTGGTGGGGATCTCACTCAAGTAAAAACCAGACAATATGAGCAAGATGGAGGACTATTCACTAGTCCACCACAAGCTGATAGCACTACAAAGCTTGAAGAGACTCTCCAATAGTTCCTGAAAGACTCTATCTCATTTTGGAAAAACATTGAGACCTCATCGCAAAATATAGTGGCTCAGTGTAAGGTTCTAAGTTAGATGCTGATTGAGATCATAAACAACCAAAGGCCTAAAAAAGATTGCAATGTAGTGGTTATTAGAAGTGACAAAGTGTTAAATGAGAGAGAGGAAAAAGAGAGACACAGAGAATATGAGAGAGAAGAAGAAAAAAAAAGAGAGATTGAGAGAAAAAGAAAAATATGAAAAAGAGAGTGAGAGGAGAGAAAAAGAAAAAAAGAGTGAGGAAGAGAATGAGAGAGAAAAAATAAGTTTTTGAAAAATCCCTTCCTTACCCAAAATACTACTCTAGGAAGGAAAAAGAAAAGCAGTTTGAGCACTTCATGGAGATCTTCAAGAAATTGGAGATCAACATACCTTTCTCAGAAGCCTTGCAGCAAATGCCCTTATATGCAAAATTTTTGAAGGAACTCCTCTCTAAAAAAAAAGTACATTGAAGAGGAAACAATTGAAGTACAAGGAAATTGCAACACCATCATTCAAAAGTCATATCCTCCCAAATTAAAGGATCCAGGAAGTTTTACTATCCCTTGCACTATAGGGAACATCTCTGTGGGGAAAACACTAATTGATTTGGGAGCCAGTATTAATCTTATGCCACTTTCCATGTTTGAAAAGATTGAAGGCTTGGAACTTAAGCCTACCAGGATGACTCTCCAACTAGCAGACATATCTCTAAAATATCCTTACGGGGTAGTAGAGGACGTGTTAGTAAAAGTAGACGAGTTCTTGTTTCCTGTTGATTTTGTTATCATGGAGATGGAAGAAGATGTGAATGTTCCTCTGATTCTTGAGAGACCTTTCATGAAGACTGGAAGAGTTCTAATTGATGTAGAAAATGGCAAGCTAAAAGTAAGAGTGCAAGATGAAGAAGTGAATTTTGATGTCTTCCAAGCCATGCATAGAAATCAAAATGCCTAATTTTTCATGTTCCTACACATGTTCTTCATCAAATCTCAATTCTAGAAACCCTAAGAATGAAATTGCAGGACTTACTTGGGTGGAGATACTTTAGATGCTTGTAAATTCCTTTTGATTAACGAAGGATGCTTCCCCCAATGCAATGCTCTCACCAAAAACTCCAAACTTTGTCAATGGAATGGTGGAAAAGTGATGAACTATGGGATTTTGATGAGTGGGTGATGAGAAAAGAGGAAGAAAACATTTAGAATGCTCTTGAAAGTGAAAGCAAAGTGTTAGGGTCTGTGGAGAGCGCTTGGGCAAGCCCTAAGGGGTGTTTAAAAATATGCAGATGGGCCTCCAACGCTGAGCTATTAAAATGCCCAAAACTGCAATCTGCGACGCCACCGCTCAGCGTTGCGTTACCGTTGAGCAGTGGGCGTTAAAAATTTTGCCCCTTTTTGGCTTGCCTTTATATTTTAAGACCTGTAACATTTGATTTCAACTTTCAATTTTTCAATTTTATGCACTTCCCCTCTCACATGCAACACTCAAGCCTATAATGCAACTAGAACAAAGTTAAAAATAAGAAAACAATCAACTGGGTTGCCTCCCAAGTAGCGCTTGTTTAACATCACGAGCCTGACCCAAACCTTCTAGCACCTATCAGTAAGTGCTTCCCAACACCTTTCAGTAGGTGTACTTACCTGTATCCTTAAGTAGATACATAAATAATTAGCTTCCCTCAGTAGAAGCTATCCAAAAATAGTTTAAAAATACCAATATTTACAAGTCCAAATAAAAAAATAATAAAAATATTGTTCTACAACAATTGGGATGCCTCCCAGCAAACTCATGTCTTCTCGCCCAAGTTGGTGTCTTCGTTGCACCAACTCATCAATTGCATTTTGTCCACCTTCTTGACTCTTCTGGAGTATGGTCTTTCAATTTCCACTACTCCTTTCTCTTTAAGCTCTTTCACTATCCACTCCTTATTCTTGTATTTCACCTTTGAACCAGGTTGGAATGGTGTGTCCTTCGAGTGGATTGTGCCTCCTTTATTGACATCTTCATCTTTAGCTACCTGCAAAATATTACAATCATTATCTCTCTCTGCCAAAAGATCACCCTAAGGGTCGCACTGGGTCTATTTATAATGTAGAAAAATAACAGATTTTCGGCCCAGGCCCATCATTTAGGCGCTTAGCGTCCATTTCACCGCTCAGTCAATCTTGGCGCTCAACGGTGTGCGATTCTGGAAGCTAACGCTCAACGCTAGAAATGGCGTTCAGCGGTGGACGTGACTTCTCCTTTTCATCTTTTCTCATCCCTTCTTGTGTCTAAGTCCTTCCTTCTTCACTTCCATAAGTCAATTCACATCAAATCCTGTCAAAACAATGTAAAAACAAGCATAATATCTCTAAAATCACTTTTGACTCTCTTGAAACCAAACTGAAGAGTTTACATGATTCTAAGCTCATTTTAAGCCGTAAAAGTTGTGATTTGATATCAATTTCAAGTATAAAAATAACGGTTTTTAGACCGTTATCAATCTTGCATTCATTTTAGATAAAATCAGACATTGCATTATCTTTTAATTTCTTTCTTTAGACTTTATTTTCTTTTCCCCACCTAGCTTTAGTTTTATTTTTAAATAATAAGGCTTAATTCTACGATTTTATCTTAATAAGTACCAAGTCCACGGATTAGACCCTAGGTTGCCCCTATACTACATAAGTGGGGAATTTAGGTTTGTTGAGATTTTAGGAGACAAAAATCTGATTCAACAGGGCGCTCAAGCGTCCTGCGACTTCTAAAACCTTCACTTCTGGTGCATCTTTAGTTTTTTCTGAGTTCCAACTCCTAGATACTTCAACTCCTCATTCAAATCATTGCAATTTCCTATAAAATCAAGGGAATTTAGTAAAAAAATCATAAAGTATAACCTCAACTCTCCTTATTCACAAAATAACATAAAACCAAAGGATTAAGCCAGTTTCTAAGTCAAAATTACGTCACAAATAACGGTATAATCAACCGTTATCACAACCCCAAACTTAGAACTTTGATATCATTAAAACACTTTCTTCCAAGACAAGTAATTACTTATATCAGCTTATCATAAAAATGTCAATCAAGATGTACCAATGCATTAATCAATCAAGCTCATTGTGGTGCTCACATATGCACACAATATACAACAGATGCTAACCTCATGAATGATCAAGGACCAAGCAAAGATGTAATCATAATGTGCATAGAACTATTCCTCACTCAGGAAAAGTGTTTCACTCAAACTCAAAGGTGTATAGTGAGGTGACTCATTCACTCTACTATCACAATGTCACATAAATAAACTTTTCCATTCATTTAAATACCATCAAACACACTTATAAGCAAGTTATCATCACAAGGTCTTTTCTAGGCTTGTAATGTGGCTGGGCTAAGAAGAAAACTAGTTTTTCTAGACAACAAAATCCTTGAGTTTAAGAGAGTAATAATTCATAATATCATCATTCAAAAGCACAACTCTCTTTATCTTTTTCAATTTAGAAACCATTTTCACTTAATCCCAACTTCCCATTCATTTAGCTTTCTTTCTTTTTCTATTTTTCTTTCTCTTTTTTTTTCTTTCTTTTTTAATTTCATTATTCAGCTCAATAATTTTTCTTCTATTTTCACAAAAAATTTCAAATTTCCCAACAACGCCAAACTTGAAACTTTCTCCATATCATACAAATATACTCAATGTTAACTTAAGGTAAGGATTCCAAAAAGGGTTTTTCAAATATTTTGGCTTAAGGTTCAAAGGATGGAACACAAATTGTTCTCTTTGTTAAGTTTGCAAATTTGCATTGGCTTATATGGGAAAAGAATAAATAGCCTTGATCATTTGTAGCAGGCACACAAGTGGTTCAATCATAAAAACTTAGGTAAAGTCAATCATGATTTCAAAGCAATACCATTCAATCAATCCAAAAACTCTGGACTCCAATCCTCTCACAGACTAAACCAAGTTCCAAATATCAGATAAACATCCTGCTCAGTATATCAATAATAATTTAACCTCATGCATCTGTTTCACCATATTTGTGAGCAACCACCTGTATATTGGCACTTCATGCATCATCTCAAAATCAATCAATACAATTAAGCATCATAAAGCAATATTACTCATCACACAAAATATCATAGTCAAACCATTGCATTGATAACGGTGTAAAAACCGTTACTTTCATGCTTGAATTTGATATCAAAAGACAACCTTTGTAGCTTAAAATGAGCTTAGAATCAAGTAAAACTCTTAAGTTGTGTCACATGAGAGTCAAAAGCTTTTTTAGAGATATTATGCTTGTTTTGCAGGGTTTTTGATGAGAATTGCAGATGAAAGTAAAGTAGGAAGGTCATAGACACAAGAATGAAGGAGAAAAAGGAAGAAAAGAAGAGTCTATGGACCGCTCAAGCGTCAAATTCCAACGCTGAGCATCCTAATTCGAGGTGGAGCTACTGTCTGGCACCCAGGCGGCGACGCTGAGTGTCTAAAACGACAAGACGCAAACCGCTCAACGGTCCATTTTGGCGCCTGGGCGTTTGCATGGCTTGGAGGCAAACCGTTGAGCGACCAACTTAGGCACCTGAGCGGTTGTCTGTTTTTATACTTTGGATTCTGAGATCTTTCTCTTATCTTTTTGGCTTATATATAGCCCTAGTGCGAATCAAAATGTATTCTTTTGGCAGAGAGAAACGTCCAGAGCTGTTCCACACACCTTGGAGGAGATTTCTTGGATGCTTAGGCTCCACTTTATCAAACCTAGGGTTTGCTTTTCCATTCTTTCATTATATTTCATCTAGTTTCACCATGATTATGGTGAACTAAACACTTTGTTGTTGGGGAACAATGTAATCTTTTGAAACTCTCATATATCCAAATTCTTATTTAGTTTATATGCTTGCATATGCTTGATTTATCAATTGTTGGGTTCCTTACCTGTATTTAATGCTTTTATTGTTTAACTCATTCGGTAACTATTGTTTGTATTTATTGATATGGGGACGTACAATAATGTCATTAACTGGGAGGAATTCCTTGATTATGCTAATACCGCCAAGGGATAGGGGTAGGATGGTCAATTGTATTTGCTTCAATTTATCATGCATTATTAATTACTAGAGGAGGCTAAGGATAACAAGTCGGTAATTAGTAATAGGCTCTTTTCATCAAGGGATTGGGTTAAGGGTAGCCATGGAAAGTTTGCATGGCAATATGATAAATAAGCAAATTAAATAAGAAGAGTAGATATATGAGGGTAGATAAGATGAAATTGTAAACCCCAACAACTCCATTCATCCATACTTTCTTTTAGCCAATTGAATCACTGCATTTGCATGTTTACTTTTGTTTTGCATACAGAAAATCAAATTTAATTCTTTTATCAAGTCTTATACAATTAGTTTACATGAAAGATTAAGCCTCAGAGTCCTTTAGGAAGAATGATATTGGGTTTACCAATTATATTACTTGATACGATCTGGTACACTTCCCAGGGGTTTAACAAGTTTTTGGTGTCGTTGCCAGGGACTCTTGGTTTAACTTTTCTAGTAGTGTAAATTGATTAAATTTGACTTGATTGTAGATATTTGTATATATTTTATCTTTTTATATTTTTATTTTTTTTATTTTTAATAAAAGTGCTACTAGGGTTTGTGTTTGTATTTCTTGTGCATGCAGCAGGAGACTAGACATACTAGAAGTAAGAAAAATACACAACCTCTTCTTGAAGGTTTGAGCGAGACAAGGGGAAGAAGGAGAGTGAGACGCCCATCTAGGGAGTTGTTTCCTTCTCCTAACAGATTACTATCACCTTCGCCAGATCGAAGAACAGAGGAGATGACAGATCAACCTCCTCCAAGATGCACACTGGCAGACCAATCCAATGTTGCTGGCCCTTTCCACTTCAACAACATAACTATGCCTACGGATCAAATGACCAACATGGTGATGAATCCAACGCTTATACACCTGGTACAAGGCAACCATTTTCACGACTTGTCAAATGAGAACCCGTATGATCATTTGACAATGTTTAGTGAAATCTGTAATATTGTGAAGATGACAGGTGTATCAGACGAAAGAGTAAAGCTTAGCTTGTTCCCATTCTCATTAGCGGGCAATGCTAAGGCATGACTTAATTCCTTTCCTGAAGGAACATTCACAACATGGGAGACTGTGGCTACAAAGTTTGTCACTAAATATTTTCCACAGTCCAAAGTTACTCAGGGAAGACTGGAAATCTAATCATTCAAGCAGGGCATGGAAGAGACTTTAGGTCAAGCATGAGAAAGATTCAAGGGCTTGCTAAGAAAGCAGGGCATGCATTCAACGCCAATCCATGGTTTTGACAAGACCACCCTAGTTCTTGCGTACCTTGGAGGTCTAAACACTAAGTCGAAGATTATGCTTGACGCCTCAGCTGGAGGTGATATTAAACAAAAGACTGAAGTTGAAGCCTATGACTTGATAAATGTATGGCTGCTAATGAGCAAGAAAATAATTGTGAAAGGGGTGTACCCACACAAAAGAGAGGAGTTTTGCACTTTCCTGCAGATGATGCCATGCTAGCTCAGAACTATCTTCTGACTCAAAAGCTAGACAATTTGACAAAGATCCTCTCACAACTTCCTAAGGAGATTCACAATGTCTCTCAAACACAACAGATGTGTGATTTCTGTGGTTGTGACCATTGATAACGGTTTGAAAAAAAGTTATTTTCATGCTTCATTTGAGATTAAAATACACCCTTTAAGGCTTAGAATGAGCTTAGAATCAAGCAAAACACGTAAGTTGAGTCAGTTGAGAGTCAAAACCTGTTTTTAGAGAAATTATGCTTGTTTTGCAGTGGTTTTGATGAAAATGAAGAATGGGACTGAAGATGGAAGGTCTTAGAGTCAAGAAAGAAGAAGAAACACAAAGAAAAGAAGAATCTAGGAACTGCCCAGCGCCAAAATCCAACGCTAGGTGGCCAAATGCGAGGGGCAACCACTGTTTGGCGCCCAGGCAGTTTTGCGATTAGAGGCAAACCGTCGGGAGGTGCAACTCACCGCCGGGCGGTGGCGCGATTATGGGGAACCGCCGGGCGCCAAAAGTGTGATGCCGGGCGGTTGTCTGCTGGGCTTGGGCCTAAATTCTGTGACACTCCTCAACTATAAATAGCCCTAGTGCGACTTCAAATGTATTCTTTTGATAGAAAGGGGCGGCCAGACCTAGTTTTCACTCCTTTTAGAAGATCTCTTGGATGCTTAGGCTCCTTTTTTATCAAATCTAGGGTTTGTTTTTCCATTCTTCCATCATTTTTCAATTAGTTTCACCATGAAAATGGTGAACTAAACCCTTTTGTTGTTGGGGAATAATGTAATCTTTTGAAACTCTCTTTTATTGAAACTCTGATTTATTTATATGCTTGTCGTATGCTTTGATTATCAATTGTTGGGTTTCTCATCTGTGCTTAATGCTTTTATCGTTTAACTCATTCGATAATTGTTGTTTGTCTTTACTGATACGGGAATGTACGGTACTGTCATGAACTGAGAGAAATTCCTTGATTAAGCAATACCACCTTGGGATAGGGGGGTAGGACGATAAATTGTTTTTGCTTATGTTTATAATGCATTATTAATTACTAGGGGAGGCTAGGGATAGCAAGCCAGTAATTAGTAATAGGCTTTTTTCGCCGAGGGATCGGGTTAAGGGTAGACTAAGAAAGTTTGCATGACAATTAGATAACAAAGCGAATTAAATAAGATAAGTAAATAAGAGAGAGTGGGTAAGATGAAATTGTAAACCCCAACAACTCCATTCATCCATAGTCTTTTTCTCATCAATTGAATCAATCGCATTTGCATGTTTACTTGTTGTTTCTTGCATCTAAACCAATTACTTTTTCTTTACAAGTCTTACGATTGCAATTTGCATGAACGATAAGGCCTGCGAGTCCTTTGGGAAGAACGATATTGGGTTTACCAATTATATTACTTGAAACGATCTGGTACACTTTCCAGTTTTGTTAACAACCATATCAATGATCAATGTGCTTTGCCTGAGGAGATGCAGCAGGAAGCCAATTACATGGGAAATCAGTTTCAGTATACCTACCAAGGCAAATTCTAAACAAGGTTGGAAGAATCTTCCGAGCGTTGGTCAGGCACAGAACAACCCATCAAACAGGAGGCTTCAGGCAGCAGCAACCTTCACCCATGTGGCAGCAGGTTAACCATCTAACAGAGTTTGTTAAAGATCTAAATGATAGATTTGACAAATTGTTGAAGGTTTACGAGTCCAATCAGGCAAGTAACCAAGCCAGCTTCAGATCTTTGGAGATGCAACTTGGCCAATTGACAAAGAGGATTGAGACCACAAAAAATAATCAACTCACGAGTAACACTGATGTTAGTCCTAAGGAAGAGTGTCATGCTGTGGTAACAAGGGAGAAGAGAAAAGTAGAGGAGGAAGTTATTGAGATAAGTAGTGATGAGGAAGATGAGGAGATGAGGGAGAATGAAGAGAGTAGGACTGGTGAAGAAGAAAAAGAAGAAGAGGGGTGTGAAAAAATTGAGAGAAGAAGAGATGGTCATAATGGGCAGATAAGAAAAATATTTAATTAGGTGACTACTATTCCTATAGAAGAAAATCATCCTCAAATTCCTGTTTACTCTAAGAAAATTTATTATTACCTCGAAGAGGTGATAGACTTAAAAGCATATGAAGAAGAACAGGAAGTGCTTGTGCAGCCAAGAAAGACACATCATCCACCTAAAATGAAGGATCCAGGATTGTTAACTCTTCCATGCATGATAAATGATGTGGATATAGGGAGAGCTATGATAGACTCTACATCTAGCATTAATCTGATGCCCTTAAGTTACTTGAAAAAAATTAAAGGGTTAGTATTAAAACCAGCTAACACTACTTTGACAGTTGCAGATGGTTCTATTAAGAAGCCAACTGGTAGGGTGGAGGATGCAATTGTCCGTATTGAGCAGTTGGAATTCTTGTTTGATTTTGTAGTTGTGGATATGGAAAATGAGGGAAGAATTCCATTAATTCTAGGGAGACCTTTTATGAGGACTTCCAGAATAGCGATGCGTATCCATGATGGGATAATAACTTTGAAAGATCAAGAATATGTGTTAATGTATAGTTGCTCTAAGGGAAATAAGGTGAAAATGAAGAAGAGATCCAGAGTCGAAAAGTCAAGAAGAGAAGTTGCATCAGATGAAAGCACAACAGGTACTGATTCTAATAGTGGTAATGTTTTGCAGGTACCTAAAGATGAGGAGGTTGATAAAGGAGGAACAATCCACTCAGAAGATATACCACTTCCACGAGGATCACAGGTAAGATTCAAGAAAAGGAAGTGGATTGTCAACAATATCAAAGAAGATGGCAAGGTGGAGATCAAAAAACCATATATTAAAGCCATCAAAAGAGTGCATAGAAGGCAACTGATGAGTTGAGAGGATGAAGATCCCAACCGGGATGGAAAGACTTGAAGATATTTAATTTTATCCCATTTGTTGTAGAACAATTTTTAGAATAAGTTTATTTGATTTTGGTTATGTAATTTAATGGATTTTTAAACACTTTTTGGTAACTTCTACTGAAGGATGCTAAAAAATTTTGTCTATCCACTGAAGGATACAGGAAGGCACACCTACTGAAGGGTGTTGGAAGGATAAGCACTTACTGATGAGTGCTAGGCAAGTTTGGGTCAGGCTCTTGATGTTAAACAAGTGCTACCTGGGAGGCAACCCAATTGATTATGTTTGTTCTAAACTCTGTGTTAAGTGCATTGCATGATTGAATGTTGCATCTGAGAGGGGAAAGACATAAGATTGAGAAATTCAAGCTTGAAATCAAGTGCTACAGGGTGAGACTGCAAAAAGCAAGCAAAGAAGAAAAAGGGAAAATTACCGTCCACTGCCTGAGCGGTCCATTTGGCGCCTGGGCGGTGGCGGCGGATCTTAGGCTTGGGTTTTCTTAAAGATGAGCGGTTTTGATGTTTTTCACTTCCAAACTTCTTCCTTGCAGTGCACCTGAGCGGTCTCTCTAAGCCCTAACACTTGTCTTTCATCTTCAAGAGCTTTTTAGAGAGATTTTCTCACTTTCTCATCACCCATTCACCAAAAATTCAACTTTTTACCATTGCTTTGTCAAAGTTTGGGGTTTTTGATTGAGGGATTTGCATTGGTGAGGTCATACATCATCAATTAGAAAACTTTTGCAAGCATCCAAAGTCTCCACTCAAGTAAGTTGTGCAATTTCATTCTTAGGGTTTCTAATTTTGGAAAATTGATGAAGAACATGTGTAGGAACATGATAAATTAGGGCTTTTGATTTCTATGCATGATTTGTTGAAATAGGAACTGTTTGAACCGATTGAATTGCATGATTTTTTATCTTGATTGATGAAATTAGAAATAGAGTGAAGATTAGAACATTTTAGGAAGAGTTTTTGAAAACCCTAGCCGCAACTGCCTGAGCGGTCTGCTTTGACGCTGAGCGGTGGCTCGTCCAGGAAACAAACCACCTGAGCGGTCTTCTTGGACGCCTGGGCGGTCTGTATAGAATTTTGCCTAATTGTTTGGTTTGAGATGCTTGGATGCTGAAGGGGCATGTTTACCCTTAGAACTGGATTATGTGAGGTCTGAGAAATAAAGTGATGATGTACTAACCTCTAATGATGTTCTTGTAAATGTTATTGGAATTATTTGATGTAGGAATGTCTTCCTCAAGGAGAGTGAATATTTTGGGCAACAAGAGGAAGGAGTCAGAGAGGCCAAGAAGATTTTATTCTTCTAGGTTCCTCTCTAGAAAGCATGAGGAGCATTTTGTAACTGTCCAGGAGAGGCGTTTACTGATGGAAAGGAAGGCCATGTACATTCCTGACCTAGCTCTAGACTTTCAACTGGAGATTGAGAGGCAAGGCTGGGAGAGATTGACCACTTATCCTACACCAGTTAGCATTGAGTTGGTGAAGGAATTTTATACTAATTCCTTGCCCAAAGGAGGAGTATCTGCTGGAAGATATATGAGTTATGTGAGGGGGCAATTGATCAGATACGACCCTGACACCATCAACACTTTCCTGGGGACTGAGTGGCCAGGAGAGCAGTGTAGTTATGCTGTTATTCTAGGGGAGCACAAGGATTATGAAGAACTTAAGAGATTGATGTGTATGCCTGGGAGACATTTTC
Organism: Vigna mungo; assembly: GCA_036885675.1. Taxonomy (NCBI): domain Eukaryota; kingdom Viridiplantae; phylum Streptophyta; class Magnoliopsida; order Fabales; family Fabaceae; genus Vigna; species Vigna mungo. The sequence continues at coordinate 10,377,101 of CP144698.1, read as the reverse complement.
AGAGGAACCCTAACAGAGCACCAGTCAACATCCTTAGGGCAGATTTGACTCCCCTAGCCAAGTACTGGATGACATTCACTCATGCCAACATATAGCCGTGCTCCCATGTCTCCGATATCACTTTGCATCGGATTCTTGTCATCTACTACTTGCTAAATCAGATGGATATTAACATCGGCAAGGTGATAACGATGAGATTCAGAGCTGTGCTACTACTGTGACTAGCAGGACACCACTGGGACATCCGTCCCTGATTACACACCTATGGCAGCAGGCCGGAGTGGACATTGCAGTTCCACCTTATTTTCATGCTTGAATTTGATATTAGAACACATCCTTTGTAGCTTAAAATGAGCTTAGAATCACGTAAAACTCTTAAGTTGTGTCACATGAGAGTCAAAAGCTATCTTTAGAGATACCATGCTTATTTTGCAGGGTTTTTTATGAGAATTGAAGATGGAAGTGAGGTAGGAAGCTCATACACTCAAGAATGAAGGAGAAAAAGGAAGAAAAGAAGAGTCTATGGACCGCTCAAGCTTAAAATTCCAACGTTGAGTGTCCTAATTTAAGGTGGAGCTATTGTTTGGCGCCCAGGCGGTGACACTGAGCATCCAGAATGACAAGAGGCAAACCGCTCAAGCAGTCCATTTTGGCGCCTGGGCGGTGGCGCGACTTGGAGGCAAACCACTGAGCGGCCAATTTAGGTGCCTCAGCGGTTGTCTGTTTTTATACTTTGGATTCTGAGATCTTTTTGTTATCTTTTTGGCTGATATATAGCCCCAGTATGAATCCAAATGTATTCTTTTGGCAGAGAAAAACGTCCAGAGGTATTCCACACACCTTGGAGGACATTTCTTGGATGCTTAGGCTCCACTTTATCAAATCTAGGGTTTGCTTTTCCATTCTATCAATATTTTCGTCTAGATTCACCATGATTATGGTGAACTAAACCATTTGTTGTTGGGGAACAATGTAATCTTTTGAAACTCTCATATATCCAAATTCTTATTTAGTTTATATGCTTGAATATTCTTGATTTATCAATTGTTGGGTTGCTTACCTATATTTAATGCTTTTATCGTTTAACTCATTCGGTAACTGTTGTTTGTCTTTATTGATACAGGGATGTACATTAATGTCATGAACTGGGGGGAATTCCTTGATTATGCTAATACCGCCTAGGGATAGGGGTAGGACGGTCAATTGTATTTGCTTCCGTTTATCATGCATTATTAATTACTAGGGGAGGCTAGGGATAGCAAGCCGGTAATTAGTAATAGGCTATTTTCACCAAGGGATTGGGTTAAGGGTAGACTAAGAAAGTTTTTATGGCAATATGATAAATAAGGAAATTAAATAAGAAGAATAGATATATGAGGGTGGATAAGATGAAATTGTAAACCCCAACAACTCCATTCATCCATATTTTGTTTTAGGTAATTGAATTACTGCATTTGCATGTTTAGTTTTGTTTTGCATACAAAAACTCAGATTTAATTCTTTTCTCAAGTCTTAAGCGATTAGTTTACACGAAAGATTAGGCCTTGGTGTCCTTTGGGAAGAACGATATTGGGTTTACCAATTATATTACTTGATACGATCTTGTATACTCTCCAATGTCTTAACAAGTTTTTGGCACCGTTGCCGGGGACTCTTGGTTTAACTTTTCTAGTAGTGTAAATTGATTAAATTTGACTTAGCACTTGTCTTTCATCTTCAAGTGCTTTTTAGAGAGATTTCCTCACTTTCTCATCACCCATTCACCAAAAATTCACCTTTTTACCATTGCTTTGTCAAAGTTTAGGGTTTTTGGTTGAGGGATTTGCATTGGTGAGGTCATACATCATCAATTAGAAAACTTTTGCAAGCATCCAAAGTCTCCAATCAAGTAAGTTGTGCAATTTCATTCTTAGGGTTTCTAATTTTGGAAAATTGATGAAGAACATGTGTAGGAACATGATAAATTAGGGCTTTTGATTTCTATGCATGATTTGTTGAAATAGGAACTGTTTGAACCAATTGAATTGCATGATTTTTTATATTGATTGATGAAATTAGAAATAGAGTGGAGATTATTAAAATTTAGGAAGAGTTTTCGGAAACCTAGCCGCCACTGGCTGAGTGGTCTGCTTTGAGGCTGAGCGGTGGCTCGTCCAGGAAACAAACCGCCTGAGCGGTCTTCATGGACGCTTGAGCGATCTGTATAGAATTTTGCCTAATTGTTTGATTTGAGATGCTTGAATGCTGAAGGGGCATGTTTACCCTCAAAACTGGATTATGTGAGGTCTGAGAAATAAATTGATGATGTACTAAGCTCTAATGATGTTCTTGTAAATGTTATTGGAATTATTTGATATAGGAATGTCTTCCTCAAGGAGAGTGAATATTTTGGGCAACAAGAGGAAGGAGCCAGAGAGGCCAAGAAGATTTTATTCTTCTAGGTTCCTCTCTAGAAAGCATGAGGAGCATTTTGTGACTGTCCAGGAGCGGCGTTTACTGATGGAGACGAATACCATGTACATTCCTGATGTAGCTGTAGAGTTTCAACTGGAGATTGAGAGGCAAGACTAGGAGAGATTGACCAGTTATCCTGCACCAACTAGTGTTGAGCTGGTGAAGGAATTTTATACTAATGCCTTGCCTAGAGGAGGAGTATCTACTGGAAGATACATGAGGTACGTGAGGGGGAAGTTGATTAGATAATACCCCGACACCATCAACACTTTCTTGTAGACTGAGCGGCCAGGAGAGCAGTACAGTTATGCTGCTATTCTAGGGGAGCTCAGGGATTATAAAGAACTTGAGAGAGTGATGTGTATCCCTGGGAGACATTTTCAGAGGAACCCTAACAGAGCGCCATTCAACATCCTTAGGGCAGACGTGACTCCCCTAGTCAAGTACTGGATAATATTCACTCATGCCAACATACAGCCATGCTCCCATGTCTCCGATATCACTATGCATCGGATTCTTGTCATCTATTGTTTGCTGAATCAAATGGATATTAACATCGGCAAGGTGATCGCCGATGAGATTCAGAACTGCGCTACTATTGTAAGTAGCAGGACAACACTTGGGCTATGCAGGATTCATGAATGATGTGTGAGAAAGCATGATATGTGAGGTATTGAGCTCCAGAATCTTTACTGATGTATGTACTGTTCACAAGGAATCATGAATGATATTGCCTTAGTCTTGACAATTGATTGAATTACATGTTTATGTTGTATGATCAAGGCCATGTTTGGAAACCCTTATTTAGCCAAATTTTCACCCAACGAGTTTAAAATTTTATATCCGTTTTGAACCTTGACCTTAAACAGTATGAAAACCCTTGATTCAAAAGTATTTACTTTGAGTTGGGTTGAGAATACTTGTTTGCATTGAAAAGGTTCAAGTTTGGGGTTGTATGGGGAAAATTGAAAGGCAAAAGAAAAGCATTGAGTTCAAGTGTTGGAAAGAAAAATGCATGAACATAGAAAAAGTTAAAAGAAAAAGCATGAAAAAGGAACTCAATGTAAAATTAATAAAAAGGGAAGAAGTTGGGAATAAGGAGATTGGTGATAAAGAGAGTTTAAACTTGAACCTTTTCAATGAGAAAATTGCTCTTTTAACTCAAGGATTTTGTGATCGAGAAAAACCAATTTTTCTTGATAGCCCAGCCTCATTACAAGCCTTCGAAAAGTCCTTGTGATAACATTTGCATGTAAGGATTTTGATTGTTTTAAGATGAATGGCAATATTGTTCTATGTGACATGTGAATAGTAAAGAGTGGAGTGATAACAGTTGGAAAACCATTATTTTCATGCATAAATTTGATATCAAAACACACCCTTTTGGCTTAGAATGAGCTTAGAATCAAGTAAACTCTAAGTTGAGTCATTTGAGAGTCAAAAGTTGTTTTTAGAAATATTATGCTTGTTTTGCATTGTTTTGGAGGGTTTTGATGAGAATTGGAGATGAATGGAAAGAAAGTTTGAAGATCAAACGGTTGCAGTGCAGAAAAGTCAACCAGAATGCAGAAAAGTGAATCAGTCAACCAGAAAACTCAACCAGTCAACTAGAAAAGTTGACCAGAGCACTGAGCGGTGGAACCGGGCGCCGGGCGGTGGCGCGATTATGTATAAACCGCTGGGCGGGATAAGTGTGACGTCGGGCGGTTGTCTGCTGGGCTTGGGCCTGTTTTCTATGACACTCCTCATCTATAAATAGCCCTATTGCGATTTCATTCTCATTCTTTTGATAGAAGACAGCGGCCAACCCTACTTTTCACTCGTTGGAGAAGATCTCTGGATGCTTAGGCTCATTTTCATCCTATCTAGGGTTTGCTATTTCATTCTTCCATTATTTTTCATCTAGGTTCACCATGACAATGGTGAACTAAACCCTTTTGTTGTTGGGGGAAACAATGTAATCTTTTGAAACTCTATTTTATTGAAACTCTTGTTTATTTATATGCTTGTCGTATGCGTTGATTATCAATTGTTGGGTTCTCATTTGTGCTTAAAGCTTTTATCTTTTAACTCATTCAATAACTGTTGTTTGTCTTTATTGATACAGGAATGTACAGTACTGTTATGAACTGGTGAGTAATTCCTTGGTTAAGCAACACCACCTAGGGATAGGGGGGTAGGAAGATCAATTGTTTTTGCTTTTGTTCGGTAATGCGTTGCTAGTTACTAGGGGAGGCTAGGGATAGCAAGCCAAGAATTAGTAATAGGCTCTTTTCGCCGAGGGATCGGGTTAAGGGTAGGCCAAGAAAGTTTGCATAACAATTACATAACAAAGCAATTTAAACAAGAGGAGTAGATAAGAGAGAGTGAATAAGATGAAATTGTAAACCCCCAACAACTCCATTCATCCATAGTCTTTTTCGTCAACTGAATCAACGCATTGTGCATGTTTATTTTGTGTTTTTGCATTCCACACAATTAATTTTTTTTTACAAGTCTTACGATTTCAATTCGCACGAACGATAAGGCCTTTTGAGTCTCTTGGGAAGAACAATATTTGGTTTAACCGATTATATTACTTGAAACGATCTGGTATGCTTGCCAATGAGTCAACATGGAGTGATTCCCTTAAACACTTGAGTGATTGAGTGAAACACTTGCTTGGTGAGAATTGTTGAAATCCCTGTTTACAGCTATGCTTAGTGGATTGATCATTCATGAATGAAACATCTGTTGGGAGATATTTGATTATGTGAATACGATTGGATTAAACGCATGCATGCATTTTGGTAAGATTTCACTGAAAATCTGAATTGAATAAACATTTGTTGTGAAGAAAAGGATTTTGGAAAGTGTTAAACTATTTGGTGAAAAAATGGAAGGCCAAGTTTTGTTTTGTTTGCTTGAGGACAAGCAAAATTTTAAGTTTAGGGTTGTGATAACGGTCTAAAAACGGTTATTTTCATGCTTGAATTTGATATCAAAACACACCCTTTGTAGCTTAAAATGAGCTTAGAATCAAGTAAAACTCTTAAGTTGTGTCACATGAGAGTCAAAAGCTGTTTTTAGAGATATTATGCTTGTTTTGCAGGGTTTTTTTTATGAGAATTGAGGATGGAAGTAAAGTGGGAAGGTCATAGACTCAAGAATGAAGGAGAAAAAGGAAGAAAAGAAGAGTCTATGAACCGTTCAAGCGTCAAATTCCAACGCTAAGCGTCCTAATTTGAGGTGGAGCTACTGTTTAGCACCCAGGCGGCGACACTGAGCGTCCAGAACGAAGAGAGGAAAACCGCTCAGCGGTCCATTTTGGCACCTGGGCGGTGGCGCGACTTGGAGGCAAACCGCTAAGCGGCAAACTTAGGCGCCTGGGCGGTTGTTTGTTTTTATACTTTGGATTCTGAGATCTTTCTGTTATCTTTTTGGATTATATATAGCCCCAGTGCGAATCAAAATGTATTCTTTTGGCAGAGAGAAAAGTCTAGAGTTGTTCCACACACCTTGAAGGAGATTTCGTGGATGCTTAGGCTCCACTTTATCATACCTAGGGTTTGCTTTTCCATTTTGTCATTATATTTCATCTAGTTTCACCGTGATTATGATGAACTAAACCCTTTGTTGTTGGGGAACAATGTAATCTTTTGAAACTCTTATATACAAAAATTGTTATTTAGTTTATATGCTTGCATATGCTTGATTTATCAATTGTTGGGTTCCTTACCTGTATTTAATGCTTTTATCGTTTAACTCATTCGGTAACTGTTGTTTGTCTTTATTGATACGGGGACGTATAGTAATGTCATGAACTGGGGGGAATTCCTTGATTATGCTAATACCGCCTAGGGATAGGGGTAGGATGGTTAGTTGTATTTGCTTCCGTTTATCATGCACTATTAATTACTAGGGGAGGCTAGGGATAGCAAGCCAGTAATTAGTAATAGGCTCTTTTCACCAAGGGATTGGGTTAAGGGTAGATCAAGAATGTTTGCATGGCAATATGATAAATAAGAAAATTAAATAAGAAGAGTAGATATATGAGGGTGGATAAGATGAAATTGTAAACCCCAACAACCTCATTCATCCATACTTTCTTTTAGCCAATTGAATCACTGCATTTGCATGTTTACTTTTGTTTTGCATACAAAATCTCAAATTTAATTCTTTTATCAAGTCTTATACGATTAGTTTACATGAAAGATTAGGCCTTAGAGTCCTTTGGGAAGAACGATATTTGGTTTACCAATTATATTACTTGATACGATCTGGTACACTTGTCAGGGTCTTAACAAGGACGCACAGGGATATGTACATATCCCTCATCTGGAAAGGATATGCATAATGAGGATGATCTTGAGCTGGTGATGGTGCCCTCTTACGCGCCCTAGGAGGTTGCGGTGTTGGTACTGGCTGGCCCGCGCCATCCAGCATACAGTACTTGGTATAGTAGGAGGCATCAATCTCCTTTCTCAGTCGTTCCATCGGCGGTGTGGAGGTATTAACTCCTGCTATCTCACATAGATGAGTGATCAGAGAAGGGTGTCCCAAAGGTGCTTTGTTACTTACAAGACAGGCACAATGTTTGATCTCATCAGCTATCGCTTGCCCAATAGTAATATTCAATGCTCTGAGCACACAGTAAAGGAATATAGCTTTATTTGTGGTGATATAAAAAACATGGGAGCAAGGCTGGATGTTGGCATGTGTAAAAGTCATCCAGTACTTTGCCAGAGCAATCAACTATGATCTTCTAATATGAATAGGTGACTTCTGCCTATTCCTCTGGAAGTGGCCTCCTGGAACACAAAGCACCCTTTCTACATCCGCATAATTAGCACCTTTATGGCTAAGGCAAACTAGCACACTCCCCAGTCCATTATGTGCCTAGGAATCTGGTAATGGTAACAACATCAATAAGTATGTTTTTCCCCCTTACATAGCCAGTGTACCCCTCATGATGACCATCACCCAATCCTCTTGCATTTGTATAGAATTTCTTTGCCACAACCATATTTGCAGGCGTGGGATAAAAGGCTAGGTTCTCCTACTGTCTTCTCTCAAGCTCCCTTCCAAACTGTGGAGCCATGGTAGGTATCAATCCAACCTTCATTTGAATCAACAATGTTCTACTCTGCAGTATTTGGATATGCCTGTCATGCATGAAAGTGAGAAATTTGTTGGAATATACATGATCTTTCCTCTTTGTTCCTCTATCTCTTTTGTTTGTAGTGGTCCTGATATGCTTACCGGAAGAGGAGGCCATATATGCACCACAAACATTCACAACACAATCATAGAACTCATCAAGCATCAGTATCTTGAAAACAAAATTCAAACACAATCTACTGGCCAGTGTTGAGGGAAAAACAGGGGGTCCTCAGTGTCACCTGCAACAATTCAAACACCCAGGAAAACTCAAACCAGCTGGAAAAACAAAACTGCACAATTGCAGAATCGCGCTGGGAGCCCCTAAAAAAGGGCCCTCAGCGTGAACCGAAAAAAAAATCCCAAAATGGCCCTAGTTGAACTTAAACACCACATACATGTTTTTTCCTCTATTGCAACCATCAATAATGCATTTTAATCGGTTCAAACAACAACATTTACAATGTATCATACATAGGAAAATATATTCTTCAAGAATCAAACTTTAAAGTGCAAAAATATAAAATGCATGGTACTTACTTGAACGGGGATTGATGAGTCGATATTTTATTGATTTCACTTAACTTATTGTACCGAATTTAATCAGGGAATTGTGTTTAATTGTCCGGTATTTTCCTGTTTTTTCTAATTATGCTTAATTTGATTAGAAATTCTAATTTTAATTAATTTGAATTTTCTAAGCTAATTATTTGCATTATTATTTTCAGGGAATATTTTGGACAAACAATTTGGAGCATTAGGATGGAGACAAATTTATTCAAGACTCCCCAATTAGACATTTTAAATTTAGTTACATTGTAAATTAATTGTTTAAACTTTAAGGACAAACTTTTCCACATTGGGCCATTGTTGGAAAAATTAGTTGGGCCCAAAATTATAGGACACTTGGCACCTAGGTGATAACGGTTGAAAAACCGTTATTTTCATATGCTATTTTGGACCAAATTACACCATTTACTGCTTAGAATGAGCTTAGAATCATGTAAAACTCAATAAATGAGTTAATTGAGAGTCAAAAGCTGTTTTTAGCGATATTAGGCTTGTTTTGCATTGTTTTGCAGCAAAATTGATAGAAGTGAAGATTGGGGATGAAGATGAAGGTCATAGACTCAAGAAAAAGGAAGAAAATCGAAGAAACGAAGAGTCTAGGGACCACCCGGCGGTAGACCCCTGACGTCGTGCGGTCAAACGGGAGAGAAGAGGACGTCGGGCGGCAAACCCCTCATGCCGGGCGGTTTTTCGGCACAAGGGAAACCGCCGGGCAGTACACCCCTACTGCTGGGCGGTGGCGCGATTTAGGGTACAACGCCGGGCGGCAAAGTGTGACGCCGGGCGGTGGTCAGATGGGCTTTGGCCTATTTTTCTGTTGCGCTCCTCAGTTATAAATAGCCCTGTTACGAATTCCAATTCATTCTTTTGACAGAGGAGGGTGGCCAGACCTACTTTTCACTCTCTAGAGAGGATCTCTTGGATGCCCTGGCTCCTTTTCATCTTTTCTGGAGTTTGTTTTCCATATCTTTCATTATTTTCATCTTTGTTCACCATGACTATGGTGAACTAAACCCTTTTTGTTGTTGGGGGAACAATGTAATCTTTTGATACTCTCTTTTATTAAAACTCTTGTTTGATTATATGAATTTCATATGCCTTTATTATCAATTGTTGGGTTCTCATCTGTTCTTATAGCTTTTGTCGTTTAACTCATTCGATAACTGTTATTTGCCTTTATTGATACGGGGACGTACAATATATGTCATGAACTGGTGAGAAATTCCTTGGTTAAGCAATACCACCTAGGGATAGGGGGGTAGGACGACCAATTGTTTTTGCTTCTGTTGGTAATGCGTTGCTAGTTACTAGGGGAGGCTAGGGATAGCAAGCCGGTAATTAGTTATAGGCCCTTTTCACCGAGGGATCGGGTTAAGGGGATGCCAAGAAAGTTTGCATGCAATTAGATAATAAAGCAATCTAAACAAGAGGAGTAAATAAGAGAGAAAGGATTAGATGAAATTGTAAACCCCCAACAACTCCATTCATCCATTGTCTTAATCTTGTCAATTGAATCACACATTGCATGTTTATTTTCTATCTTTGCATCAACCACAATTAATTGAATTTCTCTTTCAGAAGTTTTATGATTTTGGTTCACACGAACGATAAGGCCTTTCGAGTCTCTTGGGAAGAACGATAATGGGTTTTACCATTTTTATTACTTGATACGATATGGTACACTTGCCATTCCGTTAACACTAGGGTTTCTTTTATTTGAGGGTGGACCCTACCCTTTGGAGAACTCTCGGCAATTTAGAGCTCTTGGCCGACACACTCTTTTGGAGGCTCTCATTTTCACACTTTGCATGGGTTTCATGAACTTTCTCCTTGGGAGCTTGTAGGGTTTCGTTTTCTTTGAGCTATGGAATGACCAAGGTCATATTTTTCTTCTTCTCTTGCTTGAATCTTGATTGTCTTTGCTTGGTGGTGGTGAAAACCGTCCCATATTCCACTTTGTTTCTTGTTCTTTGAAGTTGAAAGTATGAGCTTGAGGTTGTTTCTTTGCATTTTCATGATGGGTCTTTGGTTTGAATGAAGAGCTATTTCGTTTTTCTCCTCCTATGCTGCCATATTTTGGTATTTACTTTGAGTTTCTTGGATTGGATGATGAAAATGAAGTTCTTGTTGAGTTTTGGAGTGAAGAAACCTTGAGTTGGTGTATGGGTGTTCGGAGTTTGAACTATTTTCTTCTTGTGCTTTTGTTTGATGGTTGGAAGCAATATTTTGAGCTGAACTTTGTGTTGTGTCTTCATGGTTGGATGATACTGCAAGGGAAGCTAGGGGTTTGGTTTTGTTTTGGTCAAAAGTGAGTGTTGAGTTGGTGTGAAGAAGTTAGCCTTTGGGTTTATTGTTCTTATGTTATTTTGCAATTGGAATCTTGGTTTTCTTTGAGTATTCTCGGTAATGAGAGGTAGAAGAAACAATTTTAATGTTTGTGTTGCTGGAGAAACCGAAAAGCAGTAATGGAAGGAAGAGAGAAGGTGCATTTAATTTTCTTACGACTTTTGGGCAAACACATGAGATGCTTATTTCCACTCAAAGAATGTTTCCATTTTGAGCTTTGTCTTTAGCTTGAATCTGCCGAGAATAACACAAGAGAATGGAGGTTTATGGTGTTTATTTTCATTTGACTTTGCTTACATGGCACATTGGGTAAAGCACTCAAGGTATCTTTTCATTGCACTTTGGTTTTTGGAGCACATTTTACACAAAGAGTGATGATGGTTCGACATTTTGTGCCTTGTTGTGTTGGAGTCGAAATTTTTTCTGCATGAAAGAGAGAAGGGACGGTTTCCATGATGATATGGAAGGCACATGCTTATTTTATTGGAGAATGAGGCACATGGGACAAAAAGACAACATAAGGAATTGTTTAATGAAGAAAGAAAGTCAAATTTGGATGTGGTGAAAGGAACCTCACGGCCAAGAGGTGTTCCTAGGCCATTTACATTTTTAATTTTATTTGGTTGGATGTATTTGTTCACATGAATGTGTAGGAAAAAGCATGTTTGATTATTCCTTGTTTGAATTAGTTTAATTAGTAGGATTAGTTGCTTTTGATTTCTTTAATTTAGTTTTGCATTTAATTTAATTTAACTGTGTTAGGTAGTTGTTTGTTGCATTGTCGGGGTCTAGTATTTTATTTTATTTTGTCTTAATGTTGTCTTGTATTTGTGGTAGAGATAAATTAGTTGTCATGCTAGCTTAAATTAATTTGGTTGGTCATTAACGATATTGCACTGTTTCCTCTAGATTCCTGGACTGTGATTGTGATTGCCACTCTGACTTGGTTAATATCAAATCTGAATTTGCACTTGCAATTGGGTATACACTTAGTTGCCCAGTTGGTGTTACATCTTCGCTTAGTTGATGTAACTGCATGGTGTAAATTAGATTTGACATTAACACTGCGTCCGCTTAGTTCGCTTTTATGAAATCAGGGTTAACCTTCGCTTAATTGGTTAACTTTGTTGGATTAGAGGTTTGAGTCGCAACTTTATTTTGTTGGTCTGTGATTGGAAACATTGTAATTAAGTTAATGATTGACTGTTTTTATTCTGCCTTTGAAACCGTTTTTAAATATGTGCTTGCATTTCTGTTTGCGTCAGTGTTTGATTTTATTCATCCGTACTCACCACAACATTTTCACAAACCCCCCTACTTTGTGTCTGACTTAATTCTCGAACTGCAAAATTGGTCCTTGAGAGACGACATAGGAGTCATTTCCTAGCTATACTGCATTTCTAATTTCACATCAAATTTTTGTGGGTTGCGACAGCCCATCAAGATGCAAATCCTTGAAGAATGCACAAAGAAATTGGGGAAATCACAGTCTTGTGCAAACCCTGGCAGCAATAACACACAAAAAACCCCGAACTTGGTGAATGGAGTGAAGCAAAGTGGGTGAAAAAGATGATTTTTTGTGGTGGGATGAGAGGGAAAGTGAGAGAGAACTCTAGCGAGAGTGCTTTGTGCGGCTGGAGCTTTTGGGAATAGAAAATGACAGCAAAGTCGCGCCCCCTAGGGTTAAAAAATTGAATTGAACCTAACTATGATGGGCCCTAAAATCCCAAATTCAAGTTTGCAGTATCGCGCTCAGCGCCTATTAACACCCTGGCAAGTGTACCAGATTGTATCAAGTAATAAATAAACAGTAAGTCCAAGAAATAAACATGTATGCAAGGTTTGCAGTTGGCAGTAAAAGATATGGATGAATGGTGTTGTTGGGGTTTACGGTTTCATCCTAATCCACTCTCAAATATCTACTATTCTTATTAGATTCAACTTTGTTATCAATGTTTATGCCACTGTCTATTTTACTCTAAACCCGATCTCTCGGTGAAAAGAGCCTAATCACAATTACTAGTTTACTATCTCTAGTCTCCCTTGCAATCAATCATGCAATATCCACAGAAGCTTAAGGCAATTGACTTTCGTATTCCTATCTCTAGGTAATATTCATCATCAAGAGAAATTCTTCATGTCTAGACCTAACTATACGTGTCCATATAGAAAGAATCAAAGATGATGCATTTGAATAACGTCTAAAACAAAGCATTGGCAAGAACGGAAGAAAAACTCAAACTATTGATAAACACAAGTATATGAATAAAATAAGAATTTCGATATAAGAGAGTTTCAAAGAATTACATCGTTCCCCAACAACAAAGGGCTTAGTTCACCATAATCATGGTGAAACTAGATAAATTGAATGGAAAGAATGTAAAAGATAACCCTAGATTTGTAATAATGGAGCTCTCACATCCAAGGTCCGCCTCCAATGTGTGAACACCGTGTTTTTGCGTCCTTTCTGCCAAAAGATACATGCTCTGGTTCGTGCACTTCTATTTAAAATAACTAGAAATAAGCCCAGGCCCATAAGTACACAGCCCGACGGTGGTTAACACTGCCCGGTGGTAGGCACAACACCTCCTTCAACCCTCAGCACTGCCTCTTGAGCGCTCTCTTTAAGTTCCTCTAACGAGGTCACCGCCCGGCAATGGGTTGTACCACCCGACCGTGGCTGCGATTCCATCTCCACCCTTTGGTGGTTCCCTTTAAGCGCTGACAGTGTAATCATAGAAGGTCTCACCGCCCGACGGTGCTATCACCACCCAGCGGTGGCTGCAGTTCAAATTTGCTTCATTCTTCCACCTTCTTCTGCATCCAACACTTCTTCTTCTTTCATTCATTCATCAAATTGTCGATAAATCCTGTCAAAACAAGGGAAATCAAGCATAAAACCAGGAAACCCACTTTGACTCTCTTTCTTTCTAACTTAATCATTTTGCATGATTTCAAGCTAATTATAAGTTATAAAAGGTGTGTTTTGATGTGAATTTTTAGACAGTTGAGTGCCCCCTTAGTAGGCCGTTGAGCGGCATGTGGTGTCTTTATCTCCCTTTCTTTTCTAGCTTGCCCTGGGCATCCCTCATTACGGGGCCCTCAGCTTGAACTAAGAATTTTTGAATTTTCATGTATTTTACCCAACACACACCTTAACAACTCACAATTAAAACATTAATCTCTCTACACCCCCACAAACATTCATCAATCAACACATATGATGCACAGTAGAACAAAACCAAACAACACAAATAATCAAATAGCTTTCAAACAACTACGCACCCCTAGAAACTAAGTTCGACTCAAATTAAGTACATTAAAACTAAAATAAAAATAAATTAAAATAAGAGTTTTCAAATCACTCGGCTGCTTCCCACCAAGCGCTTGTTAACAGAATGGCAAGTGTACCATATCGTTTCAAGTAATATAAATGGTAAAACACATTATCGTTCTTCCCATGAGACTCGAAAGGCCTTATCATTCGTGTGAATAAAAATCGTAAAACTTGCGAAAGAAAATTAACAGTCGTGGTGAATGCAAAGACAGAAAATAAACATGCAATGTGTGATTCAATTGACGCGAAAAGAGTATGAATGAATGGAGTTGTTGGGGGTTTACAATTTCATCTAATCCTCTCTCTCTTATTTACTCCTCTTGTTTAAATTGCTTTATTATCTAATTGTTATCCAAACTTTCTTGGCCTCCCCTTAACCCGATCCCTCCACGAAAAGGTCCTATTACTAATTACCGGCTTCTTATCCCTAGCCTCCTCTAGTAACTAGCAACGCATTACAAACAGAAGCGAAAACAATTGGTCGTCCTACCCCCATATCCCTAGGTGGTATTGCTTAACCAAGGAATTACTCACCAGTTTATGACATTACTGTACGTCCCCGTATCAATAAAGACAAAGAACAGTTATCAAATTAGTTAAACGATAAAACCTTTAAGCACAGATGAGAACCCAACAATTGATAATAAACGCATATGAAAATCATATAATTAAACAAGAGTTTCAATAAAAGAGAATATCAAAAGATACATTGTTCCCCCAACAACAAAAGGGTTTAGTTCACCATTGTCATGGTGAACCAAGATGAAAATAATGGAAGATATGGAAAACAAACCCTAAATAAGATGAAAAGGAGCCTAAGTATCCAAGAGATCCTCTCCAGAGAGTGAAAATTAGGTATGGCCGCCCTCTTTTGTCAAAAGAATGCATCTAAACTCGCACTAGGGCTATTTATAACCAAGAAAAGTGACAAAATTCAAGCTCAGGCCCATCAGAGAACCGCCTGGCGCCAAAAACGGTCGTCAGGCGGTTTGCCTCAAGCCGCAGGACCGCCCGCCGCCAAGGGTCCACCGCCCGGCGCTGGTCAACTGCACTCTGGTCAACTGGTTGACTGGTTGACTTTGTGATTGACTGGTTGACTTTTCTGGTTGACTGGTTGACTTTTCTGCATTCTGGTTGACTTTTCTGCACTGCAACCATTTGATCTTCAACCTTTCTTTCCAATCATCCCCAATTCTCATCAAAACCTTGCAAAACAATGCAAAACAAGCATAATATCTCTAAAAACAACTTTTGACTCTCAAATGACTCAACCTAAGTGTTTTACTTGATTATAAACTCATTGTAAGCCAAAAGGGTGTGTTTTGATATCAAATTTATGGATGAAAATAATGGTTTTTCAACCGTTATCACAACCCCAAACTTAGAACTTTGCTTGTCCTCAAGCAAACAAAAAAAAACTTGGCCTTCCATTTTTTCACCAAATAGTTTAACACTTTTCAAAATCCTTTTCTTCACAACAAGTTATTATTCAATTCATATTTCAGTGGAATCCTACCAAAACGCATGCATGCTTTCAATCCAATCATACTCACATAATCAAATATCTCCTAACAGATGTTTCATTCATGAATGATCAATCCACTAAGCATAGATGTAAACATGGATTTCAACAATTCTCACCAAGCAAGTGTTTCACTCAATCACTCAAGTGTTTAAGGAATCACTCCACTCTTTACTATTCACATGTCACATAGAACAATATTGCCATTCATCTTATAACAATCAGAATCCTTACATGCAAATGCCATCACAAGGACTTTTCCAAGGCTTGTAATGAGGCTGGGCTATCAAGAAAATTTGGTTTTTCTAGATCACAAAATTCTTGAGTTAATAGAACTATTTCAGCATTGAAAAGGTTCAAGTTTAAACTCTCTCTTTCTCACCAATTTCACTCATTCCCAACTTCTTCCCTTTTCATTGATTTTACATTGAGCTCATCTTTCATGCTTTTTCTTTTTACTTTTTTCTTTTTCTTTACTCATGCATTTTTCTTTTCAACACTTGAGCTCAATGTTTTTCTTTTGCCTTTCCATTTTCCCCATGCAACCCCAAACTTGAACCTTTTCATTCCATACAATTATTCTCAACCGAACTCAAGATAAATAATTTCAAATCAATGGTTTTCATCCTGTTGAAGGCCAAGGTTCAAAAAGGGTATAAGATTAAACTTTTTCGAGTGAAAATTTAGCTAAATAAGGGCTTCCAAACATGGCCTTGATCATATAACATAATCATGCAAATCAATCAATTATCAAGACTAAGGCAATATCATTCATGATTCCCTATGAATAGTACAAACATCAGTAAAGACTCTGGAGCTCAATACCTCACACAACATGCTTTCTCACACATCATTCATGAATCCTGCTTAGCATCATAATCACAATCATAAACCACTATACATCTGTTCACATAGTTAGTGAACCATTCACCTGGATATCAGCACACACACATTCTCAGTCATCAACCACATTCAATCATCATTTAATAACTCGTCATCCATTTTAAAAAATGAAACCACCATCAGAATCAGTGTACAAGCCAAACACAGACACAAAAATAAAATGTTCCTATACTAAAAATCAAAAGTACAAAGGAAAAAGAAAGATAAAACCTGGGTTGCCTCCCAATAGCGCTCTTTTAACGTCATTAGCTTGACCCCGTAAAGCTCAAACACCCATTAGTAGGTGTTAATATTCTCCTTGTCACCAACTTAAAAAGCTCTGTCTGCTTTAATAGTCTTGACAACCCATAACCTATTCTTGAATTTCACTTGGTGTGCCAGATTTGGGTTTGTCACTTTTCACATCAGGGTGTTGGTGAATCAATTCTCCTTCCTAATCCGTCTCCTGACGATCTTGTGCTCCTAGTACAAATTTTATCCTACACATACTAAAGAACACTGCACTAGAGCGCAAAATTAGCCCAAATATAAAAACAGTAAAAATATTACTATTATTATTTTTTTTTAATTTTCGTTTTTTTTAAAAAAAACAGAAAAATAAAAACAGAAAAAAATAAAAACACCCCTCAGTAGGTGTTAATTCTCTTTGCTTGATATTCTTTTCTTTTTCTTCTTTCTGTTGAATTTCTTCAGAAAATTAAGAACACCAAGCACATGTTTCCATGTATCAATCATAGGAACTTTAATCTCCAATTTCTTGAAGATTTCAATAAAGCACTTAAACTTATTTTCCTTCCTATGATTTTTCTTTGGGTGAGGAAGGGGTTTTTCATATGACCTTGTCTTCTTTCTTCTCTTCCTCTTTTTCTCACTCTCTCCCCTCAACTTTCTCTTTTTCTCACTCTCTCCCCTCAACT
Source organism: Vigna mungo (assembly GCA_036885675.1). Classification (NCBI taxonomy): domain Eukaryota; kingdom Viridiplantae; phylum Streptophyta; class Magnoliopsida; order Fabales; family Fabaceae; genus Vigna; species Vigna mungo. Next base: position 10,359,913 of record CP144698.1, on the reverse strand, counting down.
TTCTCTTTTTCTTTCTTTTTGTTTTCTTCTTTATTTTTGCACATTTTCTATTTTTCTTTTTTCTTTCAACCACTCCAATGATAAAGCTCCCTGGATCTTGTAGTTTAGGAGGTAATGTCCTCTGTATGACTACACTGCAATTTCTTCGCACCTCAATAGCTTCCTTCTCAATATACTTCCTTTCTTTCATGAGAAGTTCTTTCAAAAATTTTGCATCTGATGGTATTTGTTGAAGTGCCTCAGAGAATGGTATGGTTATTTCCAAATTCGTGTGAATCTCCATAAAACGCTCGAATTTCTTTTCTCTCTCCTTTCTAGAATATATCTTTGGATTGGGAAAAGGTTTTTCATACTCCCTCTCTTTGAATTTTACAACCTCTTCCTCTATCTTCTCCTCATCAACAACGTTATCACTTTCAGAGCTAGTGGCTTGACATTCCTCCCTAGAGTTAACCTTAGTATTAACCCTAGAATTCAATATTGCATTGGAATGACAAATTTGTATCACTAACCTTTTATTTCTTGCTTCACTCTCTTCTGTAGAGGAGAGAGTAATTTGGATCAGTCGTTCCAATGTCTCGTTCAATCTGTTGATTTGCTCATTCAAAGTAGATACATGTTGCCCTAATAGTAATTGTTGATGTGGTTCTCCTGCTTGTTCATTCCAACCTTGATCCGTGCTTGAGTGAGGTTCCCACCAGTAGTTGAAATTATTTTGATAGAATTGAGTGTCCATATAATCAAATTCTTATTCAAACTGCATTCTGCAAACATTAGGCACAAAACCTTAGAGAACATTTATTAGAACAAAAAAAAAACAAACATGAAAAATCAAGTCAAATTCAATCAATTCACACTACTTGAAAAAGTTCAACCTCGAGTCCCCAGCAACGGCGCCAAAAACTTGTTAACGGAATGGCAAGTGTACCATATCGTTTCAAGTAATATAAATGGTATAACCCATTATCGTTCTTCCCATGAGACTCGAAAGGCCTTATCGTTTAACTGAATCAAAATCGTAAGACTTGCGAAAGAAAAATTAATAGTCGTGGTGAGTGCAAAGACAGAAAATAAACATGCAATGTGTGATTCAATTGACGCGAAAAGAGTATGAATGAATGGAGTTGTTGGGGGTTTACAATTTCATCTAATTCTTTCTCTCTTATTTACTCCTCTTGTTTAAATTGCTTTATTATCTAATTGTTATGCAAACTTTCTTGGCCTCCCCTTAAACCCGATCCCTCGGAGAAAAGGGCCTATTACTAATTACCGGCTTGCTATCCCTAGCCTCCCTTAGTAACTAGCAACGCATTACAAAGAGAAGCAAAAACAATTGGTCATCCTACCCCCTATCCCTAGGTGGTATTGCTTAACCAAGGAATTACTCACCAGTTCATGACATTACTGTACATCCCCGTATCAATAAAGACAAAGAAGAGTTATCGAATGAGTTAAACGATAAAAGCTTTAAGCACAGATGAGAACCCAACCATTGATAATAAATGCATATGAAAATCATATAACTAAACAAGAGTTTCAATAAAAGAGAGTATCAAAATATTATTACATTGTTCCCCCAACAACAAAAGGTTTTAGTTCACCATTGTCATGGTGAACCAAGATGAAAATAATGGAAGATATGAAAAACAAACCCTAGATAAGATTAAAAGGAGCCTAAGCATCCAAGAGATCCTCTCCAGAGAGTGAAAATTAGGTTTGGCCGCCCTCTTCTGTCAAAAGAATGCATCTAAACTCGCACTAGGGCTATTTATAACCAAGAAAATTAACAAAATTCAAGCCCAGGCCCATCAGAGAACCGCTCGGCGCCAAAAACGCCTGCCCGACGGTTTGCCTCAAGCCGCAGGACCGCCCGGCGCCAGGGGTCCACCGCCCGGAGCCGGTCAACTGCACTCTGGTCAACTGGTTGACTTTCTGGTTGACCGTTTACGTTTTTGGTTGAGTGGTTGACTTTTCTGCATTCTGGTTGACTTTTCTGCACCGTAACTGTTTGATCTTCAACTCTCTTTCCAATCATCTCCAATTCTCATCAAAACCCTACAAAACAAGCATAATAGCTCTAAAAACAACTTTTGACTCTCAAATGACTCAACCTAAGTGTTTTACTTGATTCTAAGCTCATTCTAAGCCAAAAGAGTGTCTTTTGATATCAAATTTATGCATGAAAATAACGGTTTTTCAACCGTTATCAGAAGACTGAAGATCTCATCATTCAAGCAAGGAATGGAAGAGACTCTCGGTCAAGCGTGGGAAAGATTTAAAAGCCTATTGAGGAAGACACTAGTCCATGGTTTTGACAAGACCACTCTAGTTCTTGCATACCTTGGAAGTTTGAACACTCAGTCTAAAATGATGCTTGATGCCTCAGTTGGAGGTGATATAAAAAAGAAGACTGAAGATGAAGCTTATGACTTGATAGAGAGTATGACTATGAATGAGTAGGAAATTTACAATGAAAGAGGCGCACCTGTTCAGAAGAGAGGAGTATTACATTTGCCAGCAGATGATGCCATGCTAGCTCAGAACCATCTTCTGACTCAAAAGCTAGACAATTTGACAAAGATTTTATCTCAACTTCCGAAGGAGATTCGTAATGTCTCCCAAACGCAGCAGCTGTGTGATTTCTGTGGTGGTGACCATATCAATGGTCAATGTGCTTTGCCTGAAGAGATGCAGCAAAAAGCTAATTGCATGGGGAATGAATTCCAGTACAGGTAGGGGAACTTCAACTAAGGCAACTCTAGCCAAGGTTGGAAGAACCATCCTAGTATTGGACAAGCATAGAATAACCCATCAGGACAAACAAGAAGCTTCAAGTCGTAACAACCTTCACCCTTGTGGCAGTAGGTTACTCATTGGAAAGAAGTTGTCAGAGACTTTAATGATAGATTTGACAAATTTCTGAAGGTGTATGAGTCTAATCATGCAAGTAACCAAGCCAGTTTCAAATCTTTGGAGATGCAACTCGGTCAACTGTCAAAAAGGATTGAAACCACAGAAAAGCATCAACTCAGGGTTAATACTGATGTTAATCCTAAGGAGGAGTGTCGTGTCGTTGTAACAAGGGGGAAAAGAAAAGTAGAGGAGGAAGTTATTGAGATAGAAAGTAGTGAGGAAGAAGATGAAGAGATGCGTGAAAGTGATGATATTAAGAGTGGTGAAGAAGCGAAAAAAGAGGAGAGGTTTGAAGAAACTGAGAAAAGAAGAGATGGTCACAATAGACAGATTAGAGAAATATTTAATCAAGTGACTATTGTTCCTATAGATGAAAATCATCCTCAAATACCTGTTTATTCTAAGAAGATTAATTATTACCTTGGAGAGGTGATAGATTTACACTCAGATGAAGAAGAACAAGAAGTGCTTGTGCAGCCGAGAAAGGAACATCATCCACCTAAAATGAAGGATCCAGGATTGTTGACTCTTCCATGTGTGATAAATAATGTGGATATAGGAAGAGCTATGTGTTAACAAAACTGGCAAGTGTACCAGATCGTATCAAATAATAATAATATGGTAAGTCCAAGTATCATTTTCCCAAGAGACTCACGGCACTAAACTGTTGTGCTTTTGCTTAACCAATCAAGACTATAAAAAAAATATTTTTGGATTTTTAAATATAAAGTGCAGAAAAATAAACATGAATGCAATTTGATCAATTGAGGTTAAACACAAAATTGGATGGATGGATGAAGATTAGAATATGAGATGAATATGTTGTTGAAGTTAGATTTCACCTAATCACTCTCATGCATATAAGAATTCCTCTTCTTCATTAATTTTAATGTCACTCTCTAAAACACTTAATACCGCTATCACCGGTAAGAAAGCCTATCCTTAACTACGAGTTCATACGATTCCTAGCATCCCTAATAATTAATTCTGAAGCACAGGAGTGTGTATGCAACAAATCCTCATATTACCACATATTCCTATGTATAGGCAATACTACCTTTTTCAGAATTTCCCCAGTTCTAGATTTCCCCGTACGTCCCCATATCGACAAGATCAAGGATCATACCACCGAATGAGTTAAACGATGTATGCATTAAGCAAAGAGGAAAACTCTAACAATTAATGAAGTAAGCATATATCAATAAAAAGAATTGATTCAAATACAAGAGAGTTTAGAGGTTACATCTTTCCCCAGCAACAAATAAGGTTTAGTTCCCCATCGTCCAAATAACATAAAACAAGCCCAAGCCCAAACAGATCATAAAAATCACAGAAAACAGGTCCAAGCCCAGCAGACAACCGCCCAACGTCACACTTTTGGTGCCCGGTAGTTTCCCCATAATCGCGCCACCGCCCGGCGGCAGGGGTCCACCGCTCGGCGGTTTGCCTCTAATCGCAAAATCGCCCGGCGTCCACCCTTGTGTGTCAGGCAGTGCTTTCTCCACGTGTTTGGCCGCCCAGCGTTGGATTTTGGTTCTGGGTTGTTCCTAGACTCTTCTTTTCTTCATGTTTCTTCCTTGTTCTTGAGTCTAAGACCTTCATCTTCAATCCCATTCTTCACTTTTATCAAAATTGTTGCAAAACAATGCAAAACAAGCATAATATCTCTAAAAACGGCTCTTGACTCTCAATCGACTCAACAAACGTGTTTTGCTTGATTCTAATCTCATTCTAAGCCTTAAAGGGTGTAATTTGGTCTCAAATGAAGTGGATTAAAAAATAGGAAGTGGACTGTCAACAAGATTAAAGAAGATGGCAAGGTGGAGATCAGAAGACCATATACCAAAGCCATCAAAAGAGTGGATAGAAGGCAACTGATGAGTTGGGTGGATGAAGACGCCAACCGGGATGGAAAGACTTGATAATATTTGATTCAATCCCACTTATTGTAAAAACAATTGTAGTTTAGGTTTATTTGATTTTAGTCATTTAACTTTTTGGATTTTTAAACACTTTTGGGTAGCATCTACTAAGGTATGCTAAAATTTTTTTTATGTACACCTACTGAAGGGTGTTGGAAGGATATGCACTTACTAATGAGTGCTAGATAGGTTTGGGTCAGGCTCATGACGTTAAACAAGCGCTACCTGGGAGGCAACCCAGTTGATTATATCTATTTTTAACCCTGTGTTAAGTGCATTGCATGTTTGAATGTTGCATCTGAGAGGGGAAAGACATATGATTGAAAAATTGAAGGTTGAAATTAAGTGCTACAGGTTTAGATTGCTTAAAAGCAAGCAAAGAAGATAGGAAGCAAAATTACCGCAAACCGTTGAGCGGTTGCGGCGGAAACTCATCTCGGCTTTGTTAAAAGCTGAGCGTTTTCCAGGTTTTTCACTTGAGCATTTCGCCTAAGCAGTCTCCCTAAGCCCTAGCACTCCTCTTTCACTTTCAAGAGCTTTTTAGAGAGATTTCCCCACTTTCTCATCACCCACACACCAAAATTTCAATTCTCTACTATTGCTTTGTCAAAGTTTGGGGTTTTTGGTTGAGGGTTTTGCATTGGAGAGGGCATTCATCATCAATTTTAGCAAGCATTCAAAGTCTCCACTCAAGTAAGTGTGCAAGTTCAATTTCTAGGGTTTCTATTTAGGGTTTGTTGAAGAACATGCTTAGGAACATGATAAATTAGGGCTTTTGATTACTATGCATGATTTGAGGAAATAGAAACTGTTTGAACCGATTGAATTTCATGAAATTGATCTGGAATGATAGAATAGGTGTTAGAGTGGAGATTAGGGTTTTAAAATAAGGTTTTTGAAAAACCTAGTTGAAAACCGCTGAGCGGTCTCCCTAACCGCTGAGCGGAATTCAATAGATTTGGGCATTTTGATTTTCTTTGAAGCTTGGATGCTGGGGGACCCTGTTTTCCCTTAGTACGGGATTTTGTGTGATCTGAGAATTAAATTGATGATGTACTAACCTCTAATGATGTTTCTGTTAATGTTGTTGGATTAATTTGATACAGGAATGTCTACCTCAAAAAGAGTGAGAACCATGGGAACAAGAGAAAGGAGCCAGAGAGACCAAGGAGATTTTATTCTTCTAGGTTTCTTTCGAGAGAGCATGAGGAGCACTATGCAACTGTGCAAGAAAGACGTTTACTAATGGAGAGAAAGGCCATGTAAATTCCTGACTTAGCTCCAGAGTTTGGACTGGAGATTGAGAGGCGAGGCTGGGAGAGATTGACCACCTACCCTACATCAGCTAGCATTGAGTTGGTGAAGGAATTTTATGCCAACGCCCTGACTAGAGGAGGAGTATCAGCAGGGAGGTACATGAGCTATGTGAGGGGGCAGATGATCAAATACGAACTCGATACCATCAACACTTTCTTGGGGAATGAGTGGCCAGGAGAGTAGTGTAGATGTGCTGCTATCATAGGGGAGCACAGGGATTATGAGGACATCGAGAGACTAATGTGTATCCTTGGGAGACACTTTCAGAGGAACCCTAATGGAGCGCCAGTCAACTTTCTATAGGGCTGACTTGACTTCCCTAGCCAAGTACTGGATGGCATTCACTCATGCCAACATACAGCCATGCACCCATGTCTCCGACATCACGATGCATCAGAGTCTTTTCATCTACTGCATATTGATAACGGTTAAAAAACAGTTATTTTCATATGTCATTTTAGACCAAATTACACCCTTTAAGGCTTAGAATGAGCTTGGAATCAAGCAAAACTCAATAAATGAGTTAGTTGAGAGTCAAAAGTTGTTTTTAGCGATATTATGCTTGTTTTGCCTTGTTTTGCAGCAATTATGATGAAAGTGAAGATTGGAGTTGAAGATGAAGGTCTTAGACTCAAGGCAGAAGAAGAAAACTGAAGAAACGAAGAGTCTAGGAACCGCCCGGCGGCAAAATTCACCACTGGACGGTCAAATGCGAGGAGGTGGCACTGGGTGTGGACACTGGGCGGATTTGCGATTAGAGGAAAACCGCCGGGCGGTGGCGCGATTAGAGGCAAATCGCCAGGCGGCATAAGTGTCGCGCCGGGCGGTTGTCTACTGGGCTTGGGCCTGTTTTCTGTGACACTCCTCAGCTATAAATAGCCATATTGCGATTTCATTCTCTTTCTTTTGAAAGAAGAGGGCGGCCAAACCTAATTTTCAATCCTTGGAGAAGATCTCTTGGATGCTTAGGCTCCTTTTTATCCTATCTAGGGTTTGCTATTCCATTCTACTATTATTTTTCATCTAGTTTCACCATGACAATGGTGAACTAAACCCTTTTGTTATTGGGGGAAACAATGTAATCTTTTGAAACTCTCTTTTATTGAAACTCTTGTTTATTTATATGTTTGTCGTATGCTTTGATTATCAATTGTTGGGTTCTCATCTGCGCTTAAAGCTTTTATCGTTTAACTCATTCGATAACTGTTGTTTGTCTTTATTGATACGGGGACGTACAGTAATGTCATGAACTGATGAGTAATTCTTTGGTTAAGCAATACCACCTAGGGATAGGGGGGTAGGACGATCATTTTTTTTTGCTTCTGTTCAGTAATGCGTTGCTAGTTACTAGGGGAGGCTAGGGATAGCAAGCCAGTAATTAGTAATAGGCTCTTTTCGCCGAGGGATCGGGTTAAGGGTAGGCCAAGAAAGTTTGCATAGCAATTAGATAATAAAGCAATTAAAACAAGAGGAGTAAATAAGAGAGAGCGGATAGGATGAAATTGTAAACCCCCAACAACTCCATTTATCCATAGTCTTTTTCTCGTCAATTGAATCAAACGCATTGCATGTTTATTTTGTGTTCTTGCATCCACACCAATTTATTTTTCTTTACAAGTCTCTTGGGAGGAACGATATCGGGTTTTACCAATTATATTATTTGATACGATATCGTACGCTTGCCATTTTGTTAACACATATTGAGGCAAATGGATATTAACGTGGCCAAGGTAATTGCCGACGAGATTCAAAGCTGCGCTACTAGTGTGAGTAGCAGGACACCATTGGGACATCCGTCCCTGATCACATATCTGTGCCAGCAGGCTGGAGTGGACACTGCAGTTCCACCCTATGAGAGGCCGAGGAGGGCTATTGATGCCTCCTATTTTCGTCAATTCTGTAGAGAGGATGTGCCAACTCGAGCAGTTCCTAGGAGACGTCCTAGGAGGGTAGCAACACAGCAGGAGGAGGTACCTGCAGATACATCGGCACAACATGTTGAGTCTTTCCAGATGAGGGACATGTACATGTCGATGATGGAGGCGAGGATGGAGTCTCTCCGCAGAAGGTAGGTGGCCACTGCTGAGATGATTGTAGGACTTTATGACACACCACCAGTGCACAGGTGGGCTATGGACGAGTTCCATAGTATGATGGCTTGACCTCAGGAGCAGGCACAAGGTAATGGGTCTGGAGCAACTGGAGCACCAAGCGGAGATGAGGATGAAGATGATGATTTTGAGGATGCACAGGATGAGGAGGAATATGCTCAGATGATGACTTGCGCTAACAGCATCTACTGATGGATGCCAACACTTGGACAAGGATTTTTCTTTTTTCTTTTGTACTTTGGATTTGTAGTGTAGGTGAATTTTATTTTAGAGTCTATGCTTGGCTTGTAAACTACTTCTTATGATGGTTTGACATATGAAATGCATGATGAGTTATTTGATGATGATTGAATGTGGATGATGGTTTAGACTATTTTGCAAGTTGATATCCATGTGAATGGTTCACTAACTGTGTGGACAGATGTGTAGTGGTTTTGGATTGTGATTGTGATGCTAAGCAGGATGAATGAATGATTTGTGAGAAAGCATGTTGTGTGAGGTATTGAGCTCCAGAGTTTTCACTGATATATGTATTGTTCACAAGGAAGCATGAATGATATTGCTTGAGTCTTGATAATTGATTGAATTGCTTGTTTATGTCATATGATCAAGGCCATGTTTGGAAACCCTTACTTAGCCAAATTTTCATCCAAAATGTTTAAATTATTATACCCTTTTTGAACCTTGGCCTTAAACAAGATGAAAACCCTTGATTTGAAATTGTTTAGTTTGAGTTGGGTTGAGAATAATTGTATGCATTGAAAAGGTTCAAGTTTGGGGTTGTATGGGGAAAATTGAAAGGCAAAAGAAAAGTATTAAGCTCAAGTGTTGAAAAGAAAAATGCATGAGACAGAAAAAATGAAAAGAAAAAGCATGAAAGATGAGCTCAATGTAAAATTAATGTAAAGGGAAGAAGTTGGGAGTGAGTAAGATTGGTGATAAAGAGAGTTTAAACTTGAACCTTCAATGATAAAATAGCTCTCGTGACTCAAGGATTTTTTGATCTAGAAAAACCAATTTTTCTTGTTAACCTAGCCTCATTTCAAGCTTTGGAAAAGTTCTTGTGATGACATTTGCATGTGAGGATTTTGATTGTTTTAGATGAATGACAATGTTGTTTTATGTGACATGTGAACAGTAGAGAATGGAGTGACCTCTTAAACACTTGAGTAATTGAGTGAAACACTTGCTTGGTGAGAATTGTTGAAATCCATGTTTACATCTTTGCTTAGTGGATTGATCATTCATAAATAAAACATCTGTTGGGAAATATGTGATTATGTGAATTGAAACGGATTGAAAGCATGCTTGCATCTTGATTTGATTTCAGTGAAAGTCTAAATTCAACCATAACTTGTTGTGAGAAAGATGGATTTAAAAATGTTGAACTATTTGATGGAAAAGTGGAAAGCTAAGTTTTGTTTTGTTTGCTTGAGGACAAACAAAGTTTCAAGTTTGGAGTTGTGATAACGGTTGGAAAACCGTTATTTTTATACTTAATTTTGATATCAAATACACCCTTATGGACTTAGAAACTTGCTTAGAATCAAGTAAAACACTTAGTTGAGTCATGTGAGAGTCAAAAGTTGGTTTTAGAGATATTATGCTTGTTTTTACATTATTTTGTAGGGTTTTAAGGTGAATTGAAGATAGAAGTGAAGCGAGGTGGACTTAAACACGTGAAAGAGGAAGAAAAAGGATGAAAAGAAGGGACAGAAGAACCAGTGAGCGCCAGAATGGACCGCTGAGCGCCTAGAGCGATTAAAGGGAAACCGCTTAGCGATAAAACTGACCGTTGAGCGGTCCTGCGACTAAAAGGCAAACCGATGAGCGGTTAATTTAAGGGCTGAGCGGTTGTCAGTTTTTATTGTGTTTAGATTCTAATAGATTCTGTTATCTTTATGGCTTATATATAACCCTAGTGCGAATCAAAACTCATTCTTTTGGCAGAGAGAAACGTCCACAACAACTCTACACACATTGGAGGAGGTTCTTTGGATGCTTAGGCTTCAATCTACCAAGTTTAGGGTTATTTCTTCCATTTTTTCATTACTTTTCATCTAGATTCACCATGATTATGGTGAACTAAACCCTAGGTTGTTGGGAACAATGTAATCTTTTGAAACTCTCTTATATTGAAATTCTTATCTTCTTTATATGCTTGCATATGCTTATCTTTATCCATTGTTGGGTTCCTTACCTTTGCTTAATGTTTTTATCGTTTAACTCATTCAGTAAATGTTGTTTGTCTTTATTGATACGGGAACATACAATAATGTCATGAATTGGGGGGAATTCCTTGATTAAGCAATACCGCCTAGAGATAGGGGTAGGACGATCAATTGTATTTTGCTTCCGTTTATTATGCATTCTTAGTTACTAAGGGAGGCTAGAGATAGCAAGCCAATAATTAGTAATAGGCTCTTTTCGTCAAGGAATTGGGATAAAGGTAGACTAAGAAAGTTTGCATGACAATATGATAAATAAGCTAATTAGATAAGAGTAGATATAAGAGGGTGGATAAGATGCAATTGTAAACCCCAACAACTCCATTCATCCATACTTTCTTTTAGCCAATTGAATATTGCATGTTTAATTTTGTTATTTTCATTCAAAACCCTAAAATTAAATTCTTCTCAAGTGTTATGTGATTAGTTTACCAATTATATTACTTGATAATGATCTGGTACACTTGCCAGGGTCTTAACAACACCCCTGGCCAAATATTGGATGGCCTTTTCCCATGCTAACATCCAACCCTATTCTCATGATTTAGATATTATAGTTTACAGGACCATGTTCATTTATTGCATGCTGAGGGGTCTGAATGTGAACATTGGTGAGGTCATTGCCAATGAGATCTAGACTTTCGCCGCTACTGTGAGCAACGAGGCACCACTTGGCCATCCTTCCTTGATCACGCATTTGTGTCAGCAGGCTGGGGTAGATACCTCAACTCCACCATTTGAGAGGCCTAGGAAGGCTATAGATGCAGCATACTACAGGCAATATTATGGAGGAGATGAGGCAGTTAGACTAGTGCCTCAGAGACGCCCTAGGAGAGGACCACCACAACAGGATGATCCAGCGCATCACGCAGAGCCTTTCCAAATGAGGGACATGTATATGTCCATGATGGAGTCTAGACTGAAGGCTCTCTATAAAGGACATGTGGCCACTGCTGAGATGATCGTGGGAATGTATGATACACCCCCTGCACATAGGTGGACTATGGACGAGTTCCATAGTGTTATGGCATGGCCATAGGAGCAGGCACAGGAGCAGGCACAAGGGCAGGCACAAGAGCAGGCACAGGGGCAAACATAGGGCAACACAACTGGAGCAGCTGAAGCTCTAATCATGGAGGATGAGGAGGAGGATGATGATTAGGGGGATGCAGAGGCTGGAGATGAGGACTCTGATGACAGTATGGGGTGATGTGGCATCTACTGATAAATGTCAAATGCACTAGAGTAGGATTTTTCTTTTGTGTTTTGAAATTGTAACTTCAACTAATTTTGCTTTTGTTTAGTAGTGTAGGGTTTTTATGGTACTTGGCTTGAATACCTTTATCTGATGATGGTTTGACTTGATTTACTGTGTGATTAGTAGGCTTGATGATGCTTGATGCGGATGATGATTGGATTGCTTTACATGCTTATATACAGGTGAAGTGTTCATAGACTGTGAATAGATGCATGAATATTATGATTGTGATTAAGATGCTAAGCAGGGTGTATGATTATGTTATTTGGAATATTGAGTGAGCTTAATTGTGAGGTTTTGAGCTCCAGAGTTTTGTTGATATGCTTGCTATCTACTGGAAAGCATGAATGATTTTGCCTAAATCTTTATGATTGATTGAATTGCATGTTTGTGTCACATGATCAAGGCTATTTTTGGAAGCCCTTACCTAGCTATATTTTCGTCCCAAAGTAAAGAGAACAATGTGTTCTACCCTTTTTGAACCTAAGCCTTAAACACTTTATGTGAACACCTTTTTGAAAAATCTTTACCTTGCGTTGAAAGATGGAGAGCGAAGTAGAAAGGAGTTGGACTCAAGAAAGTGATACAGATCTCCAGCCAAATTTTGATGAATTGAATGCAGCGGAAGATGCAACTCGGATTTGGACAACCGTGATGCAGAGATAACAGAGATTTGGACGAAACTGCATCGGCAGAGTGATGGGTGTCGCACCCCATGCAAATTTAATGTGCATAAAGAATGCAGTATAGTGCTAGGAAATGACTCCTAGGTCGTCTCTTAAGGACCAATTTTGCGATTCAAGAATTAAATCAGACATGAAGTGGGGTGGTTTGTGAAAGGTTTTGTGGTGAATGCGGATAAACAAAATTAAAACATGAATGCAAACAGAAATGCAAACACAGATCTAAAAACGGTTTCTAAGACAGACTGAAAACGGTTGGTCATTAACTCAATTACTATGCTTCCTATCCCAGATCAACGACAAGTACACACTACTCTAATCCAAATTCGACACGAATCACCCAACTAAGCGAAGGCTAATTTAGTCTTCAAATTACAGACTAAGCGAATGTAATGCACGAGTTTAATTAGTCATCCACCATACAGTCTAATCAACTAAGCGAAGAATTGACACCGATTAGGCAACTAAGCGTATATCTAATCGCAGGCAGACAACAGATTAAATATTGAGCAGAATCAAAGCAGCAGTATGGCAATTAAAGTGCAAAAGTCTCATGAATAAACTACTCTAACCTCTAATCCAACACAGCTAACCGACTAAGCGAAGGCTAACCATGCTATCATAATCACGAACTAAGTGAATGCAATACACCTATTCCATCCATTGTGTTCTATACAGATTAATCAACTATTCGAAGATGTAATCACCAACTAGGCAAATAAGCGTATACCCGTTGCAAGAACACAATGAAAATTCATAGAGTGCCAGGTAGAGCAGAATAAACATAAAGACAGTCCGATAAATCTCAAGGAAGCAAAGTAATATCACTAACGACCAACCAATTGCTTTCAGCACTTCATAGATTCTTGCATCACTTCATAGATTCAATCACCGATTGCTTTCATCAAGCAGAATCGTAACATCCACCTAAAATAAAGATGAGCTACTTCTAAAAGAAAAGGGAGAAAATGCTTCTAAAAAGAAAAGGTTAAATCAGCACCTTTGTAGAAATACGAATGAAAACCAAATGCACATTGCAATAGAATAAAATGCAATACGTCTCTTCTCTCCAACAAAGATGAATCAGCACCCACTTTCTAAAAGCAAAGAAAAATCCTATGTGGTGGCTGCTGCACCGTTAGCTATCCATATCCCTCAATGACCATATACTACCAAAAAGAAAAGTGTAGAATCTCCTTTGTGGTTGGCGGCTGTTGCTTGGAATCTCCCTATGGTTATGTGCCCTCCTAATATCAATCAGCCTCTTCTGGATGTGTTGCCATCTGCTAGGCCTTGACTTCAAACACCTTGCTTGATGCACCTCCCTTGCTGCCAAGCTACTGCATGAAGAAAACAAGTTATTGCTTCTGCTGGACCAGGCCGTGACCATCCAAGAAGCTGCTAGACATGTTGGAGGCTAGACGTGCTTGCACTTGGGCCAGGTTCTCTGCTGCTACCATGTGCTGCAGGATTCACCAAGAAATGAAGTAGCGTGCTAAAGTTGGATGCGTGTTGTAACGTGGGTTGTGAATGGATGTTGGCCTCTTTGCTGCCAGCGTGCTCCAAGCACCAAATGAAGTTACGTGTTGCTTTCTCTTTGGGCCGTGACAACCCTTCATTTATTTCTTCAGCCTTCCAAAGCAAATGAGCGGAGCGTGTCCAAAGCCCAATTGAATCAGCCAGCGCTATTATTTTTCTGGAGCTCCTCCCACGTGGACGTGCAAAGCCGGCTGGATTTTGTGCTGCTTTTTTTTTTCTTTGGGCTGTATGCATATGTGCTTCCATATATGAAAGCGCTGGACATGTGAAGATGTGGCAGCTAGACTTGTTAAGACGTGTGTTCACACCCTTTTTTAAATAATATCCAAAGCTGGACCTCCAAATTAGTTTTCCTTAAGCAAAGTGCAGCCCTTTTTTATTCAACAAATGAAGCCAAAAACCCTTTCAATGTATAGGCCGAGACATGATGCTCTATTATGCAAAAACGTGGCAGCCCAATCTTCCAATTGAAGCACAACATCTTGTAGCACGTAATTTTCAATTGATTTTAGAAATTGCTATCTTCCGACAGTTGCACTATTCTAGCTTTCCGTGTGCACACCTTCTTTCCCATTTTATAAAAAGAAAATGTAATTGATGTGACATTTAGTCCTAGAATATCATCTAACAATTTTCCTGTAATTAATAATGCAAATAATTAATCTCATATAATTCAAATTAGTTAAAATAAGAATCTCTGATCAAATTAAGCACAATTAGCAAAAACGGGAAAATACCATACATTTAAGCACAATTCCATGATTAAATCTAGGACAATAAAATAAGTGAAATCAATAAAATATCGATTCATCACAGAGTTTGATTGCAGTGTGGCAGTAGAAGGCAGAGTGGTTATCTGGTGATTCCCGTGGTGGTTTGAATAGCTCTGGTGAAGGGGATACTAGCTTAGGCAGCCTTCCACCGGAAGGAAGCTAGTTGGAAAAATGGAAAAGCTAAAGTGAGGGGTGACTTTCTGGCAGAGATTCATTTAGCTGGAAATGCATCAGCAGAAAGAATAAATCTCATATATTCCAAAAGTGATTTCATATGCTGATACAATCAGATTTTATAGTGAAATGCCTAGTCTATGAATGGTGTTAATTGAAGATGACAAATGCAGATCTTCAACACGTGGCAGCAGTGAAAGGTGCGTGACATGCTTCTGGAAGATGCAAGGCAAGGGCATGGAGATGTAGCATCATTTCTGCCAAGTCAAATAACAGATGCCTTGATGGTGTGAAACATGTGAATTTTCTTGAGGCAGCCCCATATTGATAACTTCACCCCCTTCCTTTGTGGAAATGTCTCTTTTACCCTACTCCTTGGGTTGGGTTGGTTGACTTTATTTATTGGGCTTGGGTCCCGCGTATCATCTCCTCACTCTTGGAAAGGATTTCTCCTCAAATCTGATGATTCGCCTAAGGACTTATTTTTGTAGTCTTCACAAGAATTCCTCCTAGGTCAAATATCAATCTGCAATAAGCATCAAATATATTTCTAATTAGTTTTAATTGACCCAAGAATATGCATGAAAAAGTATGTTTAGAAGAAGACTTCCTAATGTTGATTTGTTCAAATTTTATAATTTTATTAAGCCTTACTTCTTTCAAAAATTCATTTTGTCCTTGAGTTAATGATAACGAAAGAGGTAACCATAACTCAAGTTGTGAGTTGCCATGTGTTGAAAGTTTTAACAGTTTTAAAGATGGCATGACAAATTCTTGGAAAGAAAAGAGAAATTTTGGAATTTCAAAAAATAAATGGAGAAAAGTGAAAAGATAGAAACCTCCCCTTAAAAGTCTAGGTTCTATTGGGAGTGTAGAAGATGTTGCCATCAATTTCTTTTCTTCCATTTTCTTCCTTTCAATTTCTTCCTTCTCTTTCTTTTGTAGACTCTCTTCCTCTTCTCTCTTTTCTTCCTCTTCCTTTCTTTCTTTCTCTCTTCTTATTCTCTCTTCTTCTTCCTCTTATCTCCTTTGTTGCTCTCTTCTTTCTTCCTTATCTCTCCTTGCTTGCTCTCTTCTTCTCTCCTTTTCTCTTCTTCTCTCTTCTTCTCTTTTTCTCTCCTTTCTTTTCTCTTGTCTTTCTATTCTTTCTCGTTGTTCCCTACATTCTCTCTTAATGCTCTTTTTACTTCCCTCATTCAAAAACATCATAAGTTTGTCTCTAAATTATCTTTCCCGACGAGAAAATCCACTTAAATTTTTAATGAATGATCTACCCTCTTGAATGAGTTCTCTTAAAAGTTCTTGATCTCTCTGTTTGTTCTGTTCCTTTTGTATGACTCTATTCATTTTGGATGATTGAGGCTTGCACCTCCCTATAAAGCTTAAGAGTATTTTGTTTCTCAAATCCACTAATCCTATGACTTGACATCCTTGTTCTTAAAAGTTCTTCTAATCTAAAGAGTTTAAAGGTTTCACACTTGAGAAATCCCAGGTAAGAGAGGTGAACCACAAGGGTTGCTTAAATACCAAGTCTTGCCTTAGCCAGACATGTCTTATGCTACTCACTAAATACCCTTTAAAGTAAAATTACTTCCAACAACAAAGTACACATGACTCACACAAAAACAAAGACATTCAGACTCTAAACAGACTCTAATAATCCCTACGTTCCTAGGCGCACACAAAATCACATGTAAACGAGTAAGATAAAATTCTTCTCCTAAGGTGAGTAAGATAAAATTCTTCTCCTAAGGTGAGGCTTATAGCTTTGGCTAACAAGACACACTCACTTGTCTAGCTATGGTAAAATTTAAAAGCAAGTAAAGTTGCCAAGAATTGGAAAGAAAGAGCACCAAGGACTCTTCCCACACCACTTGGACTTTCAATGGCCTTTTACAATTTAAAGAAATCTAACAACGAAAAACCTATTACAAGTCCACAATGAACACAACAATTACAAAAGAAAGCTAAGAATTGTTGCTGCCACATTCTGATTTTGTTCAAATCCAAGTGTTGAACAGCTTTTGGATACTTTGGAGTCTTCTAGATTTTTGGTTCAACTTTCCTTTCTCGGTTTTGGTTGCTGCTGCTTAAAAACTACACTGCACTAATTCTCTCTCGACTTTACTGCAATTGATGTGGAGGATGGATCCAATTTTCCCACTGCTTTAGCCAATAGATTAAGGTTTTCCACATTTTAATGACTTGGCTGTCACATACACGTGCTGCAGGATGAGCTTGATTGCCAGGTTAGCTTGCTGCTAGTCATGGTGTTGGACCATGCTGTCTACACAGATCAAATTATGCACAATTATGCCACACACAGTGTATATATATACATATATATACATATATATATATATATATATATATATATATATATATATATATATATATATATATATATAACTAAGTTGGAATGAAACAACTAGATGGCATTCATGAGCAAATATTCAATTAAGTTGATTCAACATTCACAGTTTGCTGCTCCTTTGGTCACCAAATGTTAATTCTGCACACAAGACATCCAATGAAATTTGTTAGCCAATAACTGGATTTCTCTCTCAATGAAGTTAGATCAGAACAAGTCTCACAACTACAGGTTTTAATGTTTTGTTTCAACACTCAGAAATGGTAAAAAGAAAGTAGTGTGCAACTTTGGATTCTCAAAAGGATGGATTTGCTGATTTTTTGAAATAGCAATCAAGTCTCACAGCTGCTGTTTAATTTCATGTTGATGCTGCACCAGACAATTATGCAGAACAAAACACCATTCTGCTGTCATGGAAGTCAGCTTCCACTTGGGTTTTTCGTGCTCCAATCTTCTTTCTAAAATGCTATCAGTGCTGTAAAACAACATGGGCTAGTACCTGCACCAAAGTAAAGCTCAATCCATCCACAATATTCAGTTTCGAATTCAAGAACCAACACTGCTGTTGCCACAAATTTGAGGAACCAGAATGCACAAGTGATTTTATCAAACACTTTATGTGCATAATGTTCAAACAATTAAAATCAAACAATTAAGTAGATGGCAACGAAGGATGGCACTCAAAAGGAACTTAAGAAAGGCTGTAGAGTGGATTTAAAAAGCAAGAAACGCATACAAGTTGCAGAATCAATGAATTCGAATTCACTCTTCAAAAGTGGCAAACTGTTTGTCAAAATGCCTCAAAGAAATTCCATTTCTAGTGCATCATATTTTTATACAAGACTGGCACCGGTTGTTCAGCTTTTTAAGATGATTTTAGATATTGTTTGTGCATTGTTTTGTGTCTTATTCGTACCAAGCTTTTGCTGCCAGTTTACATTACTTTAGATGCACCATACATTTCACACATAATGAGAGCAATAGAAAACAACTTGTATTAAAAGAAGTGTTAAAATTTGGTGGCTGATAAAGGTCAAATGACTCCAAACTGTTTTTACACGCAATTGAATAGCACTAGCAAATTTGTTTCAGGTATCTAAACTTGTAAGTGTTGTCAATTAAGGCCAAATAATAGTAGCTCAAGACTTCACTGGTGGAGTTCTAATTTTAGATTCAAAACAATCAACTCTACCACCAAATGTGCACAAATGAGTTTGGACCCTGAATATTATGATTTGAGCAACTTTATTTTACCAAATAGGACCTATTCAAACTGCCAGCAGAGGCTAAATGCTTTCAATTCAAATTTTCACTGTATGAGTTGATCTTAATCATCAATATTGGTTCAATTTACCATCCAAATTTTAACAGCAGAATCAAATTGGCTTGAAATCAAGTTTTAGCACTTCAGGACAACAATTTAAATTTGAACAAGACTCTAGGATTAGTTTTAAAGAGGTCCAGCTATGAATTCTAAACTAGACAGATTCAGAAACCAAAGAAATTATGCAGACTCAAGCGAGGACATTGCAGTTCGGTCAATCTGCATAGTTGAAGATCATTTGGATTTCCAGTGATGCTACCAAGCTAATTGCTTAAGCATTTCATGGTTTTTGTGGACTATAACTCAGAATCAAATTTCACTCTTAATTTTGCCAAAATAAAAATCAATATGCATATCATTTGAAGGAATGGAAATGAGGTGATTATTCACACACCCGAGCTCCAACTAATTTGGTCATTGCTCCATTGGTGTGCAGATTCAACACTCACTTCAGAATTATGCAGCAGAAATTCAAAATCGCAGAATGACGAGAATTAAACAATGAAAGCAATTAAACATGACTAGACAAAAACGGATCAGAATTTCAAAATCAAAAATACTCAAAGAAAAGGAATAGACCGATTAAAATGATGGAAAAGAAAACAATCAAAAGCTGGAACAAAGAAAGATCAACATCGAACACTACTGGATTTGAAAAAATTAATGGAACAGTGAAACACTTGAAGAGCACAAAAAAATTCTTGATGGCAGTACATAATAAAAGTGAATCAACTTAGCTGGAGCGTGTTGCAGATCAACCATGGCTCTGAATACCATATGATACGGATCTCCAGCCAGATTTTTATGAATTGAATGCAGGAAGATGTAAATCGGATTTGGATAGCGGTGATGCAGAGATAACACAGATTTGGACGAAACTACATCGGCAGAGTTTGATTGCAGTGTGGCAGCGGAAGGCAGAGTGGTTATTTGGTGATTCCCGTGGTGGCTTGAAGAGCTCTGGTGGAGGGGATACTAGCTCAGGCAGCCTTCCACTGGAAGGAAGCTAGGGTAGAGATTCATTTAGCTGGAAATGCATCAGCAGAAAGAATAAATCTCATATATTCCAAAAGTGATTTCATATGCTGATACAATCAGATTTTATAGTGAAATGCCTAGTCTATGAATGGTGTTGATTGAAGATGACAAATGCAGATCTTCAACACGTGGCAGCGGTGAGAGGTGCGTGACATGCTTCTGGAAAATGCAAGGCAAGGGCATGGAGATGTAGCATCGTTTCTGCCAAGTCAAATAACAGATGTCGTGATGGTGTGAAACATGTGAATTTTCTTGAGGCAGCCGCATATTGATAACTTCACCCCGCTTCCTTTGTGGAAATGTCTCTTTTAACGTACTCCTTGGGTTGGGTTGTTGGACTTTATTTATTGGGCTTGGGCCCCGCGTATCAGAAAGGATGAAAAAAGGTGCAAAGGAAGAATCGCAGCCACCGCTCAGCGCCAGTTTCAGCATTGAGTGCCAGTGATGGGCTGTCGCAACCCACACAAATTTCAATGCATATTAAAAATGTAGTATACC
Source organism: Vigna mungo (assembly GCA_036885675.1). Classification (NCBI taxonomy): domain Eukaryota; kingdom Viridiplantae; phylum Streptophyta; class Magnoliopsida; order Fabales; family Fabaceae; genus Vigna; species Vigna mungo. The sequence continues at coordinate 10,339,764 of CP144698.1, read as the reverse complement.
TAGGAATTGACTCCTAGGTCGTCTCTCAAGGACCAATTTTGCGGTTCGAGAATTAAGTTAGACACGAAGTGGGGGGGTTTGTGAAAAGTTTGTGGTGAATGCGGATAAACAAAATCACATATGCAAACTGAAATGCAAAACAGATCTAAGAAAACGGTTTCAAACACAGAATGAAAAACAGTCGATCATTAACTTAATTACAATGTTTCCAATCACAGATCATCAAAATAAAGTTGCGAGTCAAACCTCTAATCCAACAAAGTTAACCAACTAAGCGAAGGTTAACCTTGTTTTCATTTAAGCGAACTAAGCGGACGCAGTGTTAATAGCAATTCTAACTTACACCATACAGTTACATCAACTAAGCGAAGATGTAACACCAACTGGGCAACTAAGCGTATACCCAATTGCAAGTGCAAATACAAAATTGATATTAACCAAGTCAGAGTGCAAATTCAGTTATAGTTCATAAATCTCAAGGAAACATCACAATATAGCTAATGACCAACTGAATTAATTTAAGCTACCATGGCAATTGAAGTAACAAGACCAAACATATTAAACAACATTAAAACCAAAGTGTATGTTCCAAAAAATGCTTCAAACCAAAGGGTAAATGCAACATACTTTGGGTGCTCCAACCAATGTGCCATGTAAGCAAAGTCAATTGAAAATAAACACCAAAGACCTCCCTTCTCATGTGAAATTCTTGGACGAATTTGTAGCTAAAGACAAAACCAAAAGTGGAAACATTCTTTGAGTGAAAACAAGCATCTCTTGTGTTTGTCCAAAAGTGGTAAAAAATTAAATGCACCCTTTTCTCTCACTTCCAACCTCAATTTCGGTTTTCTTTCTTCTCAACCACCATCCAAAGCTTTCTTCTCTTCACATTACCGAGACTATACCCCAAGAAACCAAAGTTCATGTTGAAAATTAACACAAGAAAAATAAACCCAAACTTCTACTCATTTGACCCAACCTAACCTTCCCATTTCTTTAAGCTTTTGGTAAAAACGAAAATGGAATCCCTAGACCCCTTCCAAAACCATCCAGCCTGAGGAAATAACACAAAGTTCAGCTCAAAATATTGCTTCAAACCGTCAAACAAAAGCACAAGAAGAAAATAGTTCAAACTCCAAACACCCATACACCAACTCAAGCTTTCTTCACTCCAAAACTCAACAAGAACTTCATTTTCATCATCCAACCCAAGAAACTCAAAGTAAATACGAAAATATGGCAGCAAAGGAGGAGAAAAACGAAATAGCTCTTCATTCAAACCAAAGACCTAACATGAAAATACAAAGAAACAACCTCAAGCTCATACTTTCAACTTCAAAGAACAAGAAACAAAGTGGAATATGGGACAGTTTTCACCACCACCAAGCAAAGACAATCAAGATTCAAGCAAGAGAAGAAGAAAAATATGATCTTGGTCATTCCATAGCTCAAAGAAAACGAAACCCTACAAGCTCCCAACGAGAAAGTTCATGAAACCTATGCAAAGTGTGAAAAGTGAGAGCTTGAAGTCCAAATGTGTGTCTCGGCCTTTTGCCCTCTAAAACCGTCTCACACCCTAAAATGGTGGGGTCCACCTCTAAAAGAAACCCTAAAGTCTTTGCCAAGTGTCCCTCAAAGTTTGGGCCCATCATAAAATTTGCCAACATTGACCCAATGTTCAAAATCCTAATTAAAGTTCCTAAACAACTAGGTTACAAATTAATTAAAATTGAAATGACTAAATATTGAGTCTTTAATGTGCAAGCCACCATCCTAATGCTCCAAATGATGTTTCCCAAAATTTCCCTCCAACCAAAAATTCAATTAATTAGCTCAGAAAATTCAAATTAGTGAAAATACGAATTTCCGACCAAATTAAGCAGGATTAGGAAAAACACAATTCCCTGATTTATTTAAGTGCAATAAACTAAATATAGTCACTAAAATAACGACTCATCAGCCAGCTTTGTGAAAAGAGCCACTGCCAAACGCTGAAGCGCCAATACTGAGGGGAAAAGTTAGAGCCGCGCACACCGCTGAGCGTCAGATCCAGTGCGGAGCATTGGCCTTCTTAGAGACACCACTGCCAAAGGCTTAGGCATGAACGTTGAGCGTCCCCTTTGGTGCCGCACCTACCGCTGAGCGGTGAAACCAGCGCTGAGCGTTGTAGTTGGGCTTTGGGCCTGTTTTCTGTTATTTTTGTAGTTATAAATAGAACTCAGACGAACCTTAGGGCTATCTTTTGGTAGAGAAAGGATGCAGAAACACCCACTCTCACTCCTTGTAGGCAAATTTTGGATGCGAAAGCTCCAATCTTTAAATTCTAGTGTTATCTCCTTCATATTTTCCATTCAATTCATTTAGTTTCACCATGACAATGGTGAACTAAACCCTTTGTTGTTGGGGAATGATGCAATCCTATTGAAACTATCTTATATTGAAGTTCTTATTTTATTCATGTACTTTAGTTATCAATAGTTTGAGTTTTCTTCTCTATACTTTATGCTTGCATTGTTTAACTCATTCAATGTCATGATCTTTGATTTTGACGATATTGACAAATACAGGGAACTCTAGACATGAGGGGAAGTCTCTTGATTATGAAATATTACCTAGACATAGGAATAGGACGGTCCATTGCTTTAAGCTTGTGTACACTGAAATCCATGACTAATTACTAGGGAGACTAGACATAATAAACTAGTAATTGGGAGTAGGCTCTCTTCGTCGAGACATCGGGTTTAAAGTAATTTAGAGAGTTGCATGAACATTGATAACTGATAACGGTTGAAAACAGTTATTTTCATATGCTAATTTGGGCTAAATTACCCCCTTTATTGCTTAGAATGAGCTTGAAATCAAACAAAACTCAATAAATGAGTCAGTTGAGAGCCAAAAGTTTTTTTAGCGATTTTATGCTTGTTTTGCAGCAAAATTGACAGAAGTGAAGATTAGGAATAAAGATGAAGGTCATAGACTCAAGAAAAGCAAGAAAATCAAAGAAAAGAAGAGTTTAAGCACCGCCCGGCAGTACACCCCTAGCGCCAGGCTGTCAAACAGGAGGAGAAGACACCAGCATTGCACGCCAGGCGGTAGACCCCTGACGCCGGGCGATTTTGCGGCACGAGGGAAACCGCCAGGCGGTAGACCCCTACCGCCGGGCAGTGGTGCGATTTAAGGTCCACCGCCGGGCGGCAAAGTGTGACGTCGGGCGGTGGTCAGCTGGGCTTGGGCCTATTTTTCTACTACGCTTCTCACCTATAAATAGCCCTGTTACGAATTCTAACTGATTCTTTTGACAGAGGAGGGCAGCCAGACCTACTTTGCACTCTTTGGAGAGGATCTCTTGGATGCTTAGGCTCCTTTTCATCTTTTCTAGGGTTTGTTTTCCATATCTTCCATTATTTTCATCTTGGGTCACCATGACGATGGTGAACTAAACCCTTTTTGTTGTTGGGGGAACAATGTAATCTTTTGATACTCTCGTTTATTGAAACTCTTGTTTGAATTATATGTCTTTCATATGCGTTTATTATCAATTGTTGGATTCTCATACTGTGCTTAATGCCTTTATCGTTTAAGTCATTCGGTAATTGATCTTTGACTTTATTGATATGGGGATGTACAGTAATGGCACAAAATGGTGAGATTTTCCTTGGTTAAGCAATACCACCTAGGGATAGGGTAGTAGGACGACCAATTGTATTTGCTTCTGTTTGTAATGCATTTCTAGTTGCTAGCGGAGGCTAGGGATAGCAAGCCGATAATTAGTAATAGGCCCTTTTTGCCGAGGGATCGGGTTAAGGGGAGGCCAAGAAAGTTTGCATGCAATTAGATAATAAAGCTATTTAAACAAGATGAGTAAATAAGAGAGAGAGGATTAGATGAAATTGTAAACCCCCAACAACTCCATTCATCCATTGCCTAAATCTTGTCAATTCAGTCACACTTGCATATTTATTTTCTGTCATTGCATCCACCACAATTATTGAATTTTTCTTCGCAAGTCTTACGATTTTGATCACGCGAACGATAAGGCCTTTCGAGTCTCATGGGAAGAACGATAATGGGTTTTACCATTTTTATTACTTGATACAATTTGGTACACTTGCCAATCCGCTAACAAGTTTTTGGCGCCGCTGCCGGGGACTCGAGGTTTGACTTATCAAGTAGTGTGAATTGACTGAATTTGACTTGTTTGTAATTATTTGTTTAGATTTTTCTTTTGTTTTGTTTTATTTTATTTTTCACTAAAAGTGCTTTTAGGGGTATTTTCTCTTGTGTATGCAGGAAAGAGTACACACTAGGAGCAGAAAAGATCAGCAACCTCTTCTCAAGGGGCTACCAGACAGGAGAGGGAAGAAAGTTAATCATTCTGAACGTGAAAACTTTCCTTCTCCTGAACCACATTTGCAATCTTTTGCACAGGACTTAGAGGAGATGGCAGAACAACCTCCTCCTCCGAGACGTACACTGGGGGACTCAGCCAACACTGTGGGTCCCTTGAAATTCAACAGCATAGTCATTCCTGTGGACAATGCAACAAATTTGGTGATGAGCCCTGCACTTATTCAATTGGTCCAAAGCAACCAGTTTCACGGATTGTCGAGTGAGAATCCCTACAAACATTTGACTATCTTTGGCAAAATTTGCAATACTGTTAAAATGGTTGGAGTCTCAGATGATAGGATCAGACTTAGCCTATTCCCGTTATCTTTGGGAGGAAACGCCAACGATTGGTTGCACTCATTTGCTGAAGGGACGTTCAGAAACTGGGATGCGTTGGCCAAACAGTTTGTCACCAGATTTTTTCCGCAAACCAAGATTCATCAAGGGAAGCTTGAAATCTCCTCATTCAAGCAAGGGATGGAGGAAACTCTCGGACAGGCATGGGACAGATTCAAAGGCCTGTTGAGAAAGACTCCAGTCCACGGATTTGACAAGACTACTTATTTGCTTGCTTTCCTAGGAGGACTTAATACTCAGTAAAAAATGATGTTGGATGCCTCAGCTGAAGGCAGTATTAATAGGAAGACTGAAGCTTCCCAAAGTGAGAGGGGCGCACAGAAAGGAGGAATATTGCATCCTCCTACTAATGATGCAATGGCTGCGCAGAATCATCTTCTTAACCAAAAATTGGACAAACTGACAAAGGTCCTTTCTGAATTTCCAACAGGGTTAAGAAATATTTCTCAAACTCAACAACTTTGCAACTTATGCGGTGGTGACCACATCAATGGTCAATGTGCTTTTCAAGAAGAAATGCAGCAGGATGTCAACTACATGGGAAATCAATTCCCGTTTAAGCAAGGTAGTTCTAACCAAGGAAACTCTAGCCAAGGTTGGAAGAACCACCCCAGCATTGGACAAAATTGGAATACTTCTTCTAGGCAAGTAGGAGGCTTCAGGTAGTAACAACCTTCACCACTATGGCAGCAGGTGAACAGCTTGACGGAGACTGTCAGAGAATTAAATGACCGATTTGACAAATTTCTGAAAGTCTATGAGTCTCAATAAGCAAGTGACCAAGCTAGCTTTAGAGCACTGGAGACACAAATTGGGCAGCTGTCAAAAAGAGTTGACACCGCAGAAAAGAACCAGTTTTGGGCTAACACTGAGGTTAACCCCAAGGATGAATGCAAAGTGGTGATGACGAGGAATAAAAGGAAGATAGTAGAAGAAATAATTGACATTGGGAGCAGTGAAGATGAAGAGGAAGAGATGGTTTGTAAGAGCAAGTGCAATAAGCAGAAAAAATGTGAAGAGGAAGAGAAAAAGGAAAGGAAGCTGAAGAGTCCTTACGAGTTATTCCAAGAAATTTTTAATCGGGTAACTATCATGCCTGGAGCGTTTCCACAAGTGCCTAAAGATGAGAAACCGAATGAATACCGTCCTTGCAAGATAGTTGATCTTGATGAGGAGGAAGAAGATCAAGCACGAATCATTAAACCAAGGAAGAAAGACCATCCACAAAAATTGAAGGATTTAGGAAGTTTGACTCTCCCTTGTGTGATCAATGATGTGGATATAGGGAGAGCTATGATCGATTCAGGATCTAGTGTGAATTTAATGTCCTTCAATGACTTCAAGAAGATTAGAGGGCTAAAATTAAAACCAGCATACACTTCCTTGACAGTAGCAGATGGATCCATAAAAAAACCTTTGGGTATGGTGGAAGACGCAATTGTTCGAATTGAAGAGTTGGTGTTCTTGGTTGATTTCATGGTAGTGGATATGGTAAATGATGGAAGAATTCCATTAATTTTGGGAAGGCCATTTATGAGGACTTCTCAGATGATGATACGTGTTTATGATGGGAAAATAGTGTTAAGAGATCACAACCAAGTGCTAGCCTATAGGGGATCTGAAGGAGAAAGAAGGAGAATAATAAACAGATCTAGATATAAAAAGGCTAGAAGAGAAGCTGACAGAGAAGAAAATTCCACATGTAATGATCTTCTTAACAGTTGTACTATTTTGCAGGCACATGAGAAGGAAAAGACAGATAAAGGAAAGTCACCCCACTTAAAGGACAAACTATTTCCAAGGGGTGTAGCTGTTAGATACAAAAACAGGAAATGGATTGTCAACAGGAAGCTCGAAGAAGAAGGAATGGTGGAAATTAGAAGGCCATATTCCTCTGCTATTCGCCAAGTAGAAGGACAAAAGCTGAGAAGGTGGGATGACGAAGATTCTAGTGTGAGAAAGAAGAGTTGATTGCTGAGAAGAAATTTTTTGTACTTTATGACAATTTTTATTTTTGTTAGTTATTTTTTCTTTTGAGCATGTAAAAGTTGGAACAATTTTTGGGTAGCATCTAGTGAGGGATGCTAACTTTTGGTATCCATTGAAGGATGCTAAAGTTTTGGTATCTACTGAAGGATACCCAGAAGGTACACCTACTGAAGGGTGTTGGACGACTAGCATTTACTGACAAATGCTAAGCAGGTTTGGGTCAGGATCGCGACGTTCAACAAACGCTACTAGGAGGCAACCTAGGATTTCTTCTTTACCCTTGTATTTCAAATTTTTGAATTTTATTTTTCAGTGTGTATGCTTGACTTGAATACTCTTTCTGAAGATGTTTGACTAACTATTTTGCATGATGAGTTTATTTGATGATGATCTGATGTGAATGATTATTGAGTTGCGTTGCATGTTAACATCCTGTGAAACACATGTGTGATGAAGTATGATTGTGGTCATGATGCTAAGTAGGATGTATGAATGACTGTGCGTGAGAAAGCATGTTGTGTGAGGTATTGAACCCTAGAGTTTTTATTGTAGTATGTATTGTTCACATTGAAGCATAAATTTTATTGCCTTAATCTTGATGATTGATTGATTTTTATGTGAATGTCAAATGATCAAGGAAATGTTTGAAAACCCTTTTCTAGCCAAATTTCCACCCAAAAAGCTTTAAAGATTATATCTTTTTTGAACCTTAGCCTGAAACGGGATGAAACCCTTTGATTTGAAATTACTTATCTTGAGTTGGGTTGAGAATAATTGTATGGAATGAAAAGGTTCAAGTTTGGGGTTGCATGGGAAAAATAGAAAGGCAAAAGAAAATCATTGAGCTCAAATGTTGAAAAGCAAAATACATGAGTAGAGAAAAAGAAAAGAGAAGAATAAAAGCATGAAGATGAGCTCAATGAAAAAGAAAAAAGGAAGAAGCTGGGAATGAGTACAATTGGTGACAAAGAGAGAGTTTAAACTTGAACCTTTTCATTAATGAAATAGTTCTTTTCACTCAAGAATTTTGTGATCTAGAAAAACCAATTTTTCTTGATAGCCCGACCTCATTACAAGCCTTGGAAAAGTCCTTTTGATGGCATTTGCATGGAAAGATGTTGATTGTTTGAGATGAATGGCAATTTTGTTTTGTGACTTGTGAACAATAAAGAGTGGAGTGCTACGCTAAACACTTGAGTGATTGAGTGAAACACTTGCCTGGTGAAAACTTTTAATTCATGATTGCATTTTTTGTTAGTGGACTGATCATTCATACTGTGTAGCATCTGTTGAGGAACGCATGACCTAAATTAAGTTGAGAACAAGCATCCATCTTGATTTGAGTTCATTGATTATCTGAAATTGAGTAAGTCTTGTCATGTACTTTGGAAATGTTGAATCGTTGGATGAAAGGGTAGAAAGTCAAGCCCTGTTTTGTTTTATGGTTTTGTTTTGTTTTGCTTGAGGACAAGCAAATTTCTAAGTTTGGGATTGTGATAACGATTGAAAAACCGATATTTTCATATGCTAATTTGGACTAAATTACGCACTTTATTGCTTAGAATGAGCTTGAAATCAAACAAAACTCAATAAATGAGTCAGTCGAGAGCCAAAAGCTGTTTTTAGCGATTTTATGCTTGTTTTGCATTCTTTAGCAGCAAAATTGGCAGAAGTGAAGATTGGGAATAAAGATGAAGGTCATAGACTCAAGAAAAGCGAGAAAATCAAAGAAAAAAAGAGTCTAGGCACCGCCCGGCGGTGGACCCCTGGTGTCGGGCGGTCAAATGGGAGGAGAAGACACCTGCATTGGACGCCAAGCGGTAGACCCCTGAGGCCGGGCGGTTTTGCGGCACGAGGGAAACCGCGGGGCGGTAGCTCCCTACCGCCGGGCGGCAAAGTGCAATGTCGGGCGGTGGTCAGCTGGGCTTGGGCCTATTTTTTTGCTGCGCTTCTCGCCTATAAATAGCCCTGTGACGAATTTCAATTCATTCTTTTGACAGAGGAGGGCGACCAGGCCTACTTTCCACTCTTTGGAGAGGATCTCTTGGATGCTTAGGCTCCTTTTCATCTTTTCTAGGGTTTATTTTCCATATCTTCCATTATTTTCATCTTGGTTCACCATGACAATGGTGAACTAAACCCTTTTTGTTGTTGGGGGAACAATTTAATCTTTTGATACTCTCATTTATTGAAACTCTTGTTTGAATTATATGTCTTTCATATGCATTTATTATCAATTGTTGGATTCTCATACTGTGCTTAATGCCTTTATCGTTTAACTCATTCGGTAATTGATCTTTGACTTTATTGATACGGGGACGTACAGTAATGACATGAAATGGTGAGATTTTCCTTGGTTAAGCAATACCACCTAGGGATAGGGGAGTAGGACGACCAATTGTATTTGCTTCTGTTTGTAATGCGTTGCTAGTTGCTAGGGGAGGCTAGAGATAGCAAGCCGGTAATTAGAAATAGGCCTTTTTCGCCGAGGGATCGGGTTAAGGGGAGGCCAAGAAAGTTTGCATGCAATTAGATAATAAAGCTATTTAAACAAGAGGAGTAAATAAGAGAGAGAGAGTTAGATGAAATTGTAACCCCCCATCAACTCCATTCATCCATTGCCTAAATCTTGTCAATTGAATCACACATTGCATATTTATTTTCTGTCATTGCATCCACCACAATTATTGAATTTTTCTTCGCAAGTCTTACGATTTTGATTCACGCGAACGATAAGGCCTTTCGAGTCTCATGGGAAGAACGATAATGGGTTCTACCATTTTTATTACTTGATACGATTTGGTACATTTGCCAATCCGCTAACAATAACAAAGTTGAATTTAATAATAATAGTAGATATAGGATAGTGGATTAGGTCAAAACCGTAAACCCCAACAACACCATCCATTCATATCTTTATCTGTCAATTGATTAAGCTTTTGCATTTGCATCTTTATTTTAGTTTTTGCATTATAAACCCTCAAGTTAATCTTTATCAAGTCTTAAGAAATCAATTCACATAAACGATTAGGCCTAAGAGTCCCTTAGGAAACGATATTCAGACTTACTGTCTATTATTACTTGATACGATCTGGTACACTTGCCAGGGTGTTAACATTAGGTTTGACTTCCAGACCACCAATCCTCTTTAGCAGAGATAGGGGCATCAAATTAATGATAGTCCCTAAATCAATTAGGGCTTTCCCTACATCAACATTCCTAATAGTGCAAGGAATAGTGAAACTTCCTGGACCCAATAATAATGAAATGAATGAGTTAAACATGACAATGCATATAATATAGACGAAAACCCTTAACAATTAATGAAATAAGCATATATGAATAAAGTGAATCAATTCAATACGTGAGAGTTCACAAGGTTACATCAGCCCTTAACAACAAGTAGAATTTAGTTCCCCATTGTCATGGTGAAACCAGATGTATAATGGAAAAAGAATGGAAGATAAACCCTAAAAACCGAAGAGGAGTGCCTACGCATCCAATTCAGTCTCCAAAGGGTCAAAAATAGTGAATTTGCGCTCCTTCTGTCAAAAGATACAAACCCTAGGACGTCCAAGTCCTTAAATAGACTAGAATAAAAGTCCAAGCCCATGTTGTTGGCACTCAGCGCCCTAACTTAGGGCGTGCAGGCGTGAATGCGAGGCTGGCGCTCAGCGCCCCTGGAAGGTCACTAGGCGTGGTGCGACACACTGAAGTTGGCATCCAACGCCCTAGAAAGGGCACCTAAGCGTGAATGTGAAGCTTTTGCGTTGAGGGCTCAGATAGGAACGTTTGATATAAATAGGCGCCTCCTGCCTATTCCTATGGAAATGTCCTCCTGGAACACATAATACCCTTTCCACATCAGTAAAGTCAACACCCTCTTCTAATACCAAAGAAAACTAGCATTGCTCTCCTCTCTAACCAAAAACCAAATATAGTTGCACACAAAACCAGAATTGCAGCAAGAATCCCCTCTTCTGCAATCTGCACCCATGTTGAACAATCCTCAACGTGTCACCAGCACTCTTCACAGGATGTCAAGCCTCTAACAGCGCGTTTCACAAGTAGCCAAGCCTATCACAACACACTTCCCAGGTTGCCAAGCCTTCAAGATCAAATCAGAAGCACCTTTTTTTGTGCAGATGTTGATCAACCAGTATCTGCAATTGACTCCTCAATCTGAATCTCTCTCAAGAAAGATCACCACCGTCTTCTTGGAGAATTCTTGGAGCTTCCAAAACTGAGAAATAACTCTGAAACAGGAAGAGTCATCTTTTGACAGAAAGAGGCGCAAAAACACTCTCTTCACCCCTCGGAGGCGGATTTTGGATGTAGGAGCTCCAATCTATCAAATCTAGGGTTTATCTTTTCATTCTTTCCATTATTTTCATCTAGTTTCACCATGATTATGGTGAATTAAACCTTCATTGTTGTTGGGGACTTGATGTAATCCTTTGAAACTCTCATATATTGAATTATTGCTTTATTCATATGCTTTTATTATTGTTAGAGTTTTTCCTCCATTATATTTGCATGCTTTGTTTAAGACATTATTCAATAGCATAATCTTTGATTCTATCTATATGGACATGTGTGGGTAGGTCTAGACAACAGGGAATTCTCTTGGTAGCAATATTACCTAGACATAGGGATAGGAAGACCGATTGCCTTAAGCTTCTGTGCGACTTATGTAATACATGATAAATTGCTAGGGAGACAAGACATTGTAAACTAGTAATTAGGAGTAGTCTTTTGTCACCAAGATATTGGGATTAGGGTAAATTAGAAAGTGGCATTGACATTAATGAAAAAGTCGAATTCTTAGATATATGAGAGTGGATAGGATGACTGATGGGAATTTCAGCAGTTTTGCAGGGGGAATATGCTGCGGTTCCCCACCCAACCGCGGCATATTCCCCTGTCATTAAATATTTTTGTCTGACGTGGAGTCAAAGGGGTTGGTTGACTTGGGTATATGCCGCGGTTCCCCACACAACCGTGGCATATAAGTTCAATTTATTTACAGAACTGCCACCGCGCAGCATTATGCTGCGGTTTCTGGTGAACCGTGGCATAATGTGCGCTGTAAAAAGGCAATTTTTTACTAGTGGCTGCTGCAACTTCTCCAAACAGCATGGGTGCTTCTCTTTTTTTTGGTGGCTACAGCAGCGTGATACATTTGAATGGAGCTAACGTGTTGCTATACTTTGCTTGAGGGCTGCACTCTTTGCTGGATGTGTGTGGATGAAGATGATGGGCTGCACCTTCTTGATGAACTTGGAGCTGCACTTTGGTTGATGAAGGTGTTTGTGTTGCTGCCTCAAGGGTGCTATGGGCTGTGAGGAGTTGAACACGTTGTTGATGGATGGTTGTTTGCTTCAAAGGTGGCAGCTGCACTTTCTTGCTTTTCATCCTATGCAGTCCGTGTGGATTTCTACATGTGCACATCTTTTCTTTTCTTTAATCTCTTTTACATGTGCATGTGGTGACATGTTGTGGCCTACCATTTTAGGTGCAACGTTTTTTTTTCAAAGCCAAAAGTGAATGCACAAGACAAAAAAGTAACTTGCTTCTTCACGTGAAATGCCTCACCAATTCAATCATTACACTTCTCCATTTTTTAATAAGATAATACTTTCCATGTGCACCCCCAAATTTAAAAATGTTACACCCCCAAAGAATGAAAGTGACCATAGTACCCTTTTTCTTATTGGAAAATTTGTGGAGAGTCTTTTATTTAATTTTTTTTTCTAATGTCTAAAATTGTATTTCCAAAATTTCCCTGAAATTAAAATTGCAAATAATTAGCTCAGAATATTCAGATTAACTAAAATAAGAATTTCCGATCAAATTAAGTACAATTAGGAAAAACGGGAAAATACCGGACAATTAAGCACAATTCCCTGATTAATTATAGCACAATAAACTAAATGAAATCGGTAAAATATCGACTCATCAAGTGTCCTAATCATAGGAACTTTGATCTCCAATTTCTTGAAGATGTCCATGAAATGGTCAAACTTTTTTTCCTTTTTCTTTCTATGGTCCTTCTCTGGGTGAGGAAGGGGTTTTTTATATGATTCTTTCTTCTTGCTTTCATTCTTCCCCTCTCTCTTTTTCTCCTTGGGACACTCCTTAGGACACAAAGGAATTTTCTCAATTTTTTTCTTTTCTTTTTCAACCCTTCTTTTTCTTCCTCTACATCCTTCTCTTTTTCACTTAAACATTCATTTTCTTCTCTCTCATCATCTTCCTTTTCTACCTCTGTCTCTTTCTCACTCAAACTTTCTTCTTCTTCTCTCTCTATTTTTATCTCTTCCTCTTTCTCTTCTGCTTCTTTGCTCCTCATTGCTCAAACTCTCTTCTTCTTTTCCCTCTATTTTTCTCTCATTCTCTCTTTTTTCTTCTCTTTCTCCTTCCTCATCTGGAGCTTTGTCACTTTCAATGACAACATCTTTGCATTCCTTACCAGGCCTCTTGTTCTTTGTGATCTCATTCAGCATCTGACTTAGGTCCTTACACTGAGCCCCAAAATTTTGTGATGAGGCCTGAATATTTTTTCGAAATGAGATAGAGTCTTCCAGGAACTGTTGGAGAGTCTCTTCAAGATTTGTAGTGCTGTCAGCTTGTCGTGGACTAGTGAATAGTCCTCCACCTTGCCCATATTGACTTTGATTTGTGCTTGGGTAAGGTTCCCACCAATAGTTCAAATCATCCTGGTAGAACTGCATCCTGTTAGATCATATTGTGAGGCCTGCACAAAAATTCTAGAAAGAGATTGTTAGTACACAAAATAAAATAAAACAAGAATGGAAATTGGTGATCTGAAAAATAAAGAAAAAAAATGGGAAAAATAAAATGAAATAAAATAAAGCCAAATAGAATAGCTTAAACCGTGAGTCCCTAGCAACGACGCCAAAAACTTGTTGGGGCAAATCGCAAGTGTACCGAGTCGCACAAGTAATATAAAATGGTAAGACCAAGTATCGTATCCAGAGGACTCTCGGCGCTGAAAAGTTTTGTGAAAACAAGATTAATTAAGACTTAAAAATAATGAAGATCATGGATTTGTAGTGCAAAAATAATAAAGAAAATAAATTGCAATTGATCAATGACAAAAGAGCACAGAGATGAACGGAGGTTGATTTATATGTGATTGGTATGTTGTTGGGGTTAGACTTCACTAAGTTCCCTCTCATGTATATAATAATTCTTCTTTATTCATTAATGTTAACGTCCACCACGAAAACACTTAAACCCGATCCCTCGGTCAATAAGCCTGTTCCTAATTACCAGTTCATTCAATTCCTAACATTCCTAGTAAAAAGATGTGAAGATCAAAAGGTTAAGACGACTAAGACTCATACCCTCATCCCTGAGCAATATAACCATTAGGAGTAATTCAACAAGGACCTGAATTGAAAGGAACCTCTCGGCACTCATGCAATTCACAGATAATGCTATTGTATAAGCAAGAATAAAGCAGATGAATTACTCTAACAAATAATGAAATAAAGCATATAGAATTAAGAATCAATTCAAATACATGAGAGTTCACAAGGTTACATCATTCCCCAACAACAAATAGAACTTAGTTCCCCATAGACATGGGGGAACCTATGAGCAATGGAAGAAAGAAAGAAGAATGGAAGGCTAAGAATTGGCTAGGAGTGTATTGTAGGCTCTCTTCTGCCAGGGATGCAAAACCTAGAGCCCCAGGGTCCTTTAAATAGTGCCAGAAGTGTCCCAAAGTGTGGCCTAATCCAAAAGAATCAAATCAGAGCAAAAACAGGGCCCGATCCACGTCAAATCTCGCTCAAGCATCGTAGGGAGCTCGCCCGGGCGTGAATTGAGGGTTCTGTAAGGCTTGGGCGCCAGTTTTCAGCGCCTGGGCTATGAGCGTCCGTCACCCGGGCGTCGGGTTCGTTGCCCGGGCGACCAACGTCGAATTCCACTTTGTTGTTTCACGTTTCTGTCGCCTGTGCTTCGAGTTTTCTCCCTTCTTAATGCCTTTTTGACCCCTTTTGAGCTCCATCTTCATGGCTTTTCACTTCTTCAATTATTGCTTCAATCTCTGTCAAAACAAGGGGAAATTGTTATAAAACAGTTAAAATCAACCTCAACTCTCTTATTCAGACAATTTACTGAAAATATATGAGTTCAAGCAAGTTTATAAGGAAAAAGGGTGCTTTTAGTTTCAAAATCACATAGCAAATAACGATATTTTAATCTGTTATCAGAGGTAAGAGAGGTGAACCATAAGGGTTGCTTAAATACCAAGTCTTGTCTTAGCCAGATATGTCTTAAGCTACTAACTAATTATCCTTTAAACAAAATTCACTTTTAAAATCAAAGGACACAACAATCAAACAATCAAAGACAATTATAGCAAACTCTAATAAGACCCCTACGTGCGGACTCTAATGTGACAAAGCTCATACCTAAACGTGAAACAAAATCATATGCAAACACTCAAGATAAAATTCTAATCCTATGGTGAGGCTTGTAGCTTTTGCTAACAAGACACAATCACCTGTCTAACTATGCTAAAATTAAAAGAAAATAATCAAAGTTGCCAAGAATTGAAAGAGCACCTAGGACTTTATAAAAGGCCCTTTTACAACACAAAACTAAAACTAACAGTGGACTAACATAAGCCCATTACACATCAAATTGAAGAAATCAAATACAAAGAAAAACAAAACAAAACTATGATACTGCTCCTCTACTACCGTCCAAATCTTTTGCGCTCAAATTCACGTGCTCCACTTTTGCTTCTTTACAGACTCTGGACAGGTTTGTTACTCTCTTGCTTGCTTCCACAACTTCAATCATCTTGAATCTCCTAGCCAGTCCAATCCTACCAATACACAGGCACAATGTCTATCAGTATTCCTTAATCCAAAACAGATTGTGAGAGAAAACAAAGACAATTCAGAAAATAGATTTCCCTTTCTCGGTTAGTGCAGATGAGACTAGAAAATGTCCTATTTGCTCTCAATTGATGGCTCCCAAAGTGATACTGCACCGTCAAATCAAATAACAATCAGTAGTACATCACTATCAATTTCAAGCTAAGATAAAACAGAGGAAAGTATCTTGAGCAACTTCCCTATTCCAATTCTATTTCTAGCTATTGGGTTTCTTAAACTGAATCAGGAACCTCTTTGCTTTTTGCACTACCCTGCATCTCCACTAAACTACTTCTCAACTCAATAATTCAAACAAATCAGTTCTGTACATCTAAGCCACACCACAATCCAACAAATTCGCATGAAAATGAACAGTTAACCAGCTTCAGATTTGATATGATTCAAAACAAGAAATGAACTGGTTAAACATCAATCCAAGCTAATCAAAAGTGATGGACTAACTCGTCTATCCAAAGAACAAGAATGTTATGATGCAGTGCAGACCCTAGTGATCTAATTCATTCAATCATGCAATGAAAATTGGAAATGAAATGCTTTTGTCACTTTTGTAAAACGGAATGAGATATTGGTAGTGAAACAGTGTTAATGCAATCCAGAAATGCTTACAAACCAATTCGAACAGTATTTTCAAATTCATAACTCATCTACCAAGTTCCAATAGGTCTTAGCAAATCCAATTCAGCATACATGTAATATCAAACTGATGGTGCAGATCAAAATACAAAACCAGGAACAAAATGGAATGTGTAATAATAAACTGGTTGGTCAACTTTTCAAATCAGAATCAGTATTCAACATGCCCAATTAAACCATGAAATCAACAATTTACTTTCAAAACAATTATCATAACAGTGATTCAACAAACAGTTTAAGGTTCAAATGAATGCAAGATCAGATTAAAAAGAATCCAAACACAGCTGCTCCAGTTTGATCCTGTTAAACTTGTTATCCTGCACAAATGAACAATTATCAACACAGTAAAATGATACTGAATTCTCTCTTACAAATTGCCAAGGAAATAGGCCAATTCAGCCTCACAATACTCACAACACTCAGGCTTCTCTTTTAAAAACTTAAAGAACACAAATGAAAGGTTTGGAAGGGAGATTCTCCCTTGTCAGTTCAAGGGTGGATAGTCTTTTAGACCACCACCACCTAGGATGCTACCAAGCACACAAACCTCTCTTTCAATTTCCAAAACTAGGAGTGAACAGATTTTCAAGCAATAAATGGCTAGGTTAAAGCAATGGCAGATACTAGAGATAAGCAGGACAGCCACAAACAAGGACAACACAACAGATCTATTGCCTAAGACAACTCTAGATCAGATTACAAAAGCAAACAAAAGCTCAATTAAAGAAACAACAGAACAAAAATCACATATTTTGGAGACAAAACCAGGACATTCAACAAGACAAGCAATAAACAAGGTATTTAAGAAAGTGAGCACACAAACAGAACCTAACAAAGGATCTAGAGTAGATTTTAAAAACAAAAAAAAATTGAACCAAAACCAGATGTGCATTGCAGTTTTTCCAAACTCTTCGATGAAATGCCACAAAGACAATTTAGTGGGGCTTGAGAAATTTGCTTTTAATGTATCAGATTTCAAAAATGGTTGCACTAGTCCAATTAGCTTCTTACTTTCATTCCACATTCTTTTGAATGTATGAATTTATTTTATGTGGAACCAAGCTTTTGCTACAACCCTTAAACAATAACTAATTCACCAATTCAGTTTTGATAAAATCTGCTGCAGCAACTAGTTTTGGCCAAAAAAATGTGCTTAAAATTGGATGAGTGAGATAGCGAAAATGCACAGAACTGTTTATACTCTATTTAACTTTGTGCAAACAGGTTTAATTGATGAAAACAAACTTGTTTGAACAAATTTTCTTGGCAGATTCAACATAGAATGCAATTTGGCTCATTCAGTTCTTATGCATTTCCAAAAATATGCAACTATAGCATCCAAATTTTAAAGTAGAGTTTCAAACAGATTTTGGACAATGAAATTTACTTCAAAAACTCAAATGAAAGTTGCTCAAAGTAGCAGAAAAATTAATGGATGGATAGCAAAGATCTATGTGCTAAAACCAGAATTAAAACTGTAAAATGACTTTACAAAGAAGGTGCATATCGGTCTACTGCAGTTTTGAATGCACATTGAACTTTCCAGTGATACTACCAAGCCAATTGCAAAGGCAATCTAATGCTTATATGGTATTCATCCTGTACTAGCTCAAATTAAGCAATTCAACACAATCCAAAGATAGCAATTCAGAGGAAATAACAACAAAACCATAACTCTGCACTAATTAAAAGAAAATCTGAAATGATTGACACAAATCATGCACTTGAGCTCCTCATAAAGATTGTCATAGCTCTTCTATTGTGTAGAGAATGTATATTTCATTAAGATTTCACAAGTGCATGATGATAACGGTCTAAAAACCATTATTTTCATGCTTGAATTTGATATCAAAACACAACCTTTGTAACTTAAAATGAGCTTAGAATCAAGTAAAACTCTTAAGTTGTGTCACATGAGAGTCAAAAGTTGTTTTTAGAGATATTATGCTTGTTTTGCATTGTTTTGCAGGGTTTTTGAGGAGAATTGAAGATGGAAGTAAAGTAGGAAGGTCATAGACTCAAGAATGAAGGAGAAAAAGGAAGAAAAGAAGAGTCTATGGACCGCTGAAGCGTCAAATTCCAACGTGAGCATCCTAATTCGAGGTGGAGCTACTATCTGGCGCTCAGGCAGCGATACTGAGCGTCCAGAATGACAGGAGGAAAACCGCTCAGCGGTCCATTTTAGCTCCTGGGCGGTGGCGCGGCTTGGAGGCAAACCCCTGAGTGGCCAACTTAGGTGCCTGGGTGGTTGTCTGTTTTTATACTTTGGATTCTGAGATCTTTCTGTTATCTTTTTGGCTTAAATATAGCCCCAGTGCGAATCAAAATGTATTCTTTTGGCAGAGACAAACGTCCAGAGCTGTTCCACACACCTTGGAGGAGATTTCTTCGATGCTTAGGCTCCACTTTATCAAACCTAGGGTTTGCATTTCCATTCTTTCATTATATTTCATCTAGTTTCTCCATGATTATGGTGAACTAACCCATTTCTTGTTCGGGAACAATGTAATCTTTTGAAACTCTCATATATCTAAATTCTTATTTAGTTTATATGCTTGCATATGCTTGATTTATCAATTGTTGGGTTCCTTACCTGTATTTAATGCTTTTATCGTTTAACTCATTTAACTCATTCGGTAATTGTTGTTTGTCTTTATTGATACGGGGACGTACAATAATGTCATGAACTGGGGGGAATTCCTTGATTATCCTAATACCGCCTAGGGATAGGGGTAGGACGGTCAATTGTATTTGCTTCCGTTTATCATGCATTATTAATTACTAGGGGAGGCTAGGGATAACAAGCCGATAATTAGTAATAGGCTCTTTTCACCAAGGGATTGGGTTAAGGGTAGACCTAGAAAGTTTGCATGGCAATAGGATAAATAAGCAAATTAAATAAGAAGAGTAGATATATGAGGGTGGATAAGATGAAATTGTAAACCCCAACAACTTCATTCATCCATACTTTCTTTTAGCCAAGCCTTAGAGTCCTTTGGGAAGAACGATATTGGGTTTACTAATTATATTACTTGATAACGATCTGGTACACTTGTCAGGGGTTTAACACAGGACTACATGGTTTTTAAACCAGATTTTATAACAGAAAAAGCGACTGAACATGACTGTGACAAAATAGGATACGATGCTCAAAATAAAATGACTCAAACAAGAAATAGACTGAATTAAAATGAAAATAACACTCAAAAATAATGACTCAGGCACAGGAAGCACAGAACAAGTTAACACAATATTAGAACCTATTTGAATTTGCAGAATAGTGAAGATAATGCACAAAAACACAATTGATCCAGACAATAAAAGAAATTATGAACAACGCAAAAAAAAGTGAACAGAAAACGAAATAGAAACGTAAAATAATACAAACTCAAAATCAAAACAAGACAACGGATCAACATATGAATCAAGACAAACACAAGAAAAAAATGGAAAGAGCACAAGAAAGGAAGAAAACTCAAGACAAAGATATTAGAATTATTTAAAAGCAATTTGTAGAAATTAAATGTAGTAGCAAAGTCTTAAAACTTTGTAAAAACTTGTATTTTTACTGAAATAATCGATTATGGAGAAGCAATAATCGATTATCACAAGTCTTTCAGGAATAATCGTTTATCACTCAATATAATTGATTATCACATTTTGAAAAACCTGTAACGGACTTGGATAATCGATTATCACTTACAATAATCGATTATTAGTGGCAGTTGGGACTTGACCTTTGATATTCAGAGCAGCTGGCTATATATTGGGTTTCTGTGAAGTTCAGAATTAACATTGTTGAACAGAAGCTTAGCAAAACACTGTTTGTTAGAGGAAGTTCTCAGAAGCTATAATTCAAAGTTCCCTTGCTTGGTCTCGTGAACAGGAGAGGCTCGCGTTTCGTGGCTCGATAGTCGGAGCATTCAAAGCTACTCCCTACACTCTTTAATTTTATTTGCACATAACTATTTGATATATTTTCTCTTAGAAAATTTATTTTATAAACTGACCATTTTAATCTTAAAAAGTTGACCGAACACACTTTCTGTTAACCTTAATTTTATTCCGCTGCATTATACTCTCTGGCTGATACCAACAGATGGAGGAGGACGAATTAGGGTTAGGCAGCGGCCTTGCGGTAACGCAACATGGATGGTGATTGTGGCGGCACAGTTGCGGCACGACGATAAGGGTTAGGGATTAGGGTTTTTGTGGAGAGGATGATGATCTGGCAGCAAGGGTTATCAAATTCCTCGTCATAATTTAAAATTTAATTCCACATAATAAGATCACACAGATAAGTATCACAACATCAGTAGACTTTGACGTCGTCTATGAGAACTTAACGGACATGGCAAAATTGGCTCAATTTTACAAATATTATGACCCAATTGAGATAGTTGCATATATTTGGACCCACTTGAAATTCTCATGCAAATATGAGGACCATTGGAGGGTTTTAACCAATTATTTAATATAAATGTTAACTAAGCTATGAAAAATGTTAAAAAAAAATAAAGAATGAGAAGATTTATAGTGCAACTTAAAACAAATTATCTTATTAATCATTGAAATAATAAGTTAATAATGAGACTATAAAACAACGCACATTTAATAATGAAAATCAAAATTCAACTACCGAAATTATAAAAACAAAAATGTTCATTTTTGGGTGTACTGTATGGACCAGTCGGTCCGTACTTACCGTTTCCATAGCAAGAATCGGTTCAAGGTAGAATAAATCATCTCATTGTTAACGGAATAAAAAGTCCTTAAATAATATTGGCCGCGATTAGACCATGATTGAATCACGGATTGACCAACACTAGTCAAAAGTCTATATAGAAACTTATAAATACATAAATAAAATAAACAGATAAATAACTTTATTTATTGTATATTTAAGACTTAATTATTATAACCTATGTAATCTAAAACTAACTTAAGCGTTACAATATCATTAAATGTATTCACCTCGAATTGGAATTAAGAAGAGAAAACGCTGAAGGTAAAAGGATGTTATAAAGATTAAATTGAGGTGACGAAAGTGTAAAAATATAAACGTTCATTTTTAGGTATGCAGAAAGATTAGAAGTTCGTAATTAAAATTGTAAACACACCATATTAGTCATTGAAAAAAAAAAGTGAAATTAATATTAAAGTTTGAAAGGAGATTTGAATGAATCCAATCAGGAACAGTATAAACAGTAGTAGCAATTAAATAGGAGCCAGAAAGCACATGCATTAAAAGAAAGTATGGGGCCTACCAGCGGACAAAACATGGGAGCATGCCCTTCCTGTTTCTTAATCTATGGGCACCGTTGAGTGTTCTAACCGTCGGTACCGGCAAATTTGGACACGTGTCACAATTTCGTGTAATCAATCTCATGTAATCTATGTAACTGCCAAATCTCAATTGATCAAAGAAAGAGATGTTAATAAGCTAGATTACCCTTTTTAATAAAAAATTATAAAAGTTGCTCAATTTTTATACTTCTAATTCTATTTTTTTGGAATTAAATTAATACATTAAATTTGTAGGCGACAATGTAAGTTTGCCGATTTGTGACACTCTGGATCAGTTTATATAAATAAGAAAACTTCAAAAGAAAATGTAAAAAGTTTTCATTTTATAAATTTTAAATATATTGTATAATATTCTACATCTCAGATATAATAATTTGACAATAATAATGGTATTTCAACATACTGAGAGTAAAACTATTAATGTTATTATGCAGAAAAAAAAAAAAAAACTTCTTTGATCTAAAATCACTTAAAAGTTGAAAGTAAAAATAATTTATACAAATTTTCTTCTTCAATCCTCTAAGATATTATTTTAACGAACTTTAACATTGATCCATATTTAAATATTAAAAGTAAAGTTTTATAATATAATCCAATATAATTTAATTTTTACTATTATTTAAATTATGTAATCAAATTCTAATGAAATAAACTCGTTCACAATTTTAAAAGATATAATCGATATTGAATTTTACACTAGCTTTTAACGTTATCTTTTAGACGTCAGTTAAGTAGGGTTCGACGTAAACTAATGACCGGTGACACTTTCATAAATAAGTTGCCAATATAAACGTTAGTTAAGAGGGGCCCGACGTTTATAATAATATAGACGTTGGGTCCCTCATAACTGATGTCTATACGTCGGCTCCTCCGAATATACCCCAAAACTAAATGAAAAAGTTAATAAAAAATAATTTTTTATTCTATTTAGACGTCTGTTATGGGGGAACCAACTTCTAAAGCCCTTTTAATCGTCTATTATTGGGGGAACCGACGTCTAAACCTTAAACCCAGAAGTTTAAAATGTCACTTTTTGACTTCATTTAGACGTCTGAGCCCGCAACTCTGACTTCTAAAGCCCTTTAGACGTCTGCTATTAGGGGAATCGACGTCTAAACCCTAAACCCAGAAATTTAAAAAGTCACCTTTTGACCTCATTTAAACGTTTGATCCCACCACTCCGACTACTAAAGCCCTTTAGACGTCTGTTATTGGGGGAACCGACGTCTAAATCCTAAACCCAGAAATTTGAAAAGTCACTTTTTGACTCCATTTAAACGTCTAATCCCGCCACTCCGACTTCTAAAGCCCTTTAGACGTCTGTTATTGGGGAATCGACGTCTAAACCCTAAACCCAGATATTTAAAATGTAACTTTTTGACTCCATTTAGACGTCTTCTCCCGCCAGTCCGACTTCTAAAGCCCTTTAGATGTATGTTATTGGGGGAACTGACGTCTAAACCCTAAACCCATAAATTTAAAAAGTCACTTTTTGACTTCATTTAAACGTCTATTATGGGGAAAACCGACTTCTAAAGCCCTTTAGACGTCTGTTCTAGGGGAACCGACTTTTAAATGTCGGCATTAAAACATCGTGATCGCGAGACAACCGTTACACGCAATAATTGTTCATCTTTGTCGCATTTTCTCTCTATGGGTTACGCTTTTCAGGTTTGTTTTCTCACTTGTGCACCGTTTTAAATTAGTTTTACTTTGATTACACCACTCTTTGATGCATTATCTTTCATTTGAACCGATTAAAATGTGTTTTCGTGGGTTTTGGTGCAGTTATTCTCGTGTCCTTAGGCGGCGTTCTTTGGCGGCAATTTCTTGCGTTTTGCACTCTCCAATTCCCTCCACTACGTTTTTAAAACCATCCAATAAAAGAAAATATACAATACATTCTCTTCAACTAAAATATAAAGTTGTAAACTCGAATCACCATTAGTTAGGAGCAACCTCAAAGATGTCTAACCTGTATGGATCGGACATCTATATAGACGTCTGACCTATATAGGTCCGACGTCTATATAGACGTCTGACTTATATAGGTTCGACGTCTATAGAGTCGTCTGACCTAAAGGGTCCGACGTCTCATTAACATCACCTGTATAGACGTCGGACAGAGATTAGACATTAAAAGCCCAAAATAACAAACGTCTAAAGTCCTTTCTGCACTAGTGTTTGGAATAAACGTATGTATTATTTGCATTTTATTTAAATAAAACTTTACAGACAATGTTATGAGATTCAACTGATCTAAAGTGAACTAACTTATTTTTCAACGAATTCATCTTGAAATAAATGGTGAAAATTATACACTTAAATAAATTCAAATCACTAATAAAAGATTATTGACTTGAATTGATTTTTTCAAACATTATTCAACCGGTGCAATGAATGACTATGGTGCTTCTTTTCAATTTTGGTCTTCCCTCACTTTTTGGTGGTCAAAATTTGGAGAATTCACTCATTTTCTGATATTAATTATAGTTGCAGAGACATTGAGAATGAAATTAGCAACAATTTCGATTTCTTTCTTATGAATAACCAGTTCCTAATTAAGACTAACACATGATGCTTTCTCATTTTGTCCCTTATAAGTATCTTTTTGAACCTGTATGAACAACATAATTCTTTCTGGAAAGGGTTATGAAAAAGCCTCAATTTTGTAGGACCAAGTCCCCAAAATCACATCTGATTTATATATATATATATATATATATATATATATATATATATATATATATATATATTTATGTTGGTGAGC
Source organism: Vigna mungo (assembly GCA_036885675.1). Lineage (NCBI taxonomy): Eukaryota > Viridiplantae > Streptophyta > Magnoliopsida > Fabales > Fabaceae > Vigna > Vigna mungo. The sequence goes on along the minus strand of CP144698.1, from coordinate 10,315,383 downwards.
AATATTACGTAGACACTCATGAGATATGTTATGTCGACATGCACATTGCTATAGCCATTAAATGAGTATCTCTACCATGACTCAGACATATCAGTCAAACTTTTTTTTATATAAGTTGACCTTTCGGAGAAAACTGTGTGCTAGGCTCACCATAAAAGAATCATTTACTATTAGTATTAATGAAACTTCTGATTAGTTGGCCAGGGATTCTAGTTTGCTTTTATGATGGATAAAGAGAAGGTTTATCTATGATGGAGTTTTATTCTTTTAAAGTAGAATAAGACCAGTTCCTAGTTGAATATAAATAAGATTAATAATTTGACGTATGTTCGGCTTATCTAATACGACATCACACAAAATCCTTACTTACAATAATTCATGATTAATCACAATAATTCATAAATTAATAGATATTTAACTAATGGGTCCAAGTCTACTCAAGTAAGGACTTATAAATAAGAGTATAAATAATACATCTTATCAAGTATGTTAATTATATTCATAGTATGTTAATTATATTCATTAAATATTGTATTTATTGCTTGTTGACGTATTAAGGTGACTTAAGTGTTAGAATGTTTTTTGCATACACAACTCTTGCCCAACTCAAAGAGAACAAGTACTCAGAAAGAAGATACCTTAGAGATTGAAAATTTGAAGTGTTTGGTGCATTCTTGAAGTCTTTACAGAATACACATTCAACCCTCTAAGAACAATTTATTTTTATTTATATAAAAATTTGATGGATGTTTGAAAGAGATTTATAGAAGAAACACAATATCAATATCCGAATTTTGTTTATATATATAAATTAATATCATTTTTAATTTAAAATATTAAATAATAAGTTTATAGTCGTATAGAGTCATATGAAGATTCCTTGTTTGTCAAAGTAGGAGATGGAGGTAAAATTTTGATTATATGTCTCTATGTTGACGATCTTATTTTTATAGGCAATGATGAACATATGTTTGAAGAATTTAAAAATTTTATTATGCATGAGTTTAATTTGTCATGGACAAAGGAAATACTTTCTTTAGAAGTCATGCAAAATCAATAAGGTATTTTTATTTGTCAAGAGAAATATGCCCATGAGGTGTTAGAAATGTTTAATATGGATAAGTGCAATCAGTCCATAATCCAATTGTTCTAGGGTGTAAACTCATGAGGGATAAGAATGGAATTATAATGGACAACACTCAATTCAAGCGATTAATTAACACCTTGATGTACCTAATTGCTACTCCCCCTATATCATGTTCATTGTTAGTCTTTAAAGTAAATATATGGAGCATTCGACAAAAATGCATCTCCAAGCTGCCAAGAAAGTAATGATATATATATATATATATATATAAAAGGGAATTTCAAATTTAGGATACTCTACAAAAAAGGAAGAGATGAGGAACTGGTTGCTTATACAGATAATGATTATGCTAGAGATCTGGATAACAAAAGGTACTTCAGGTTATGTTTTTCTATTAAGTTCAAAAGTTTTTTCTTGGTCTTCTAAGAAATATCCAATAGTCACTTTGTTTACTAATAACGGTTGAAATACCGTTATTTTTATACTTAAATTTGACACTAAACACACCCTGTATCACTTAGAAACGAGCTTGAAATCATGCATTTTGCTTAAGTTAGAGAACAAGATAGTCAAAGGTGGTTTTCTTGGTTTTATGATTGGTTTTCCTTGTTTTGGCAGGAATTAACTTGAATTGAATGAAGGAAAGTGAAGTAGTAGGGACCTGGACTCAAGAAAAGATGTAAAAGTGCATAAAGGAAGAATCACAGCCACTATTGAGTGCAAGTTCACTGCTGAGTGCCAGTTTCGCTGTGGAGAGCAGAGGACGTCGGGCGGTCAGACGGGAGAGCAGAGGAAAGTGTGACACTGGGCAATGGTCAGATGAGCTTGGGCCTATTTTTCTGTTGCGCTCCTCAGTTATAAATAGCCCTATTACGAATTCCAATTCATTTTTTTGACAGAGGAGGACGGGCAGACCTATTTTTCACTCTCTGGAGAGGATCTCTTGGATGCTTGGGCTCCTTTTCATCTTTTCTAGAGTTTCTTTTCAATATATTCCATTATTTTCATCTTGGTTCACCATGACTATGGTGACCTAAAACCATTTTGTTCTTGAGGGAACAATGTAATCTTTTGATACTCTCTTTTATTGAAACTCTTATTTGATTATATGAATTTCATATGTGTTTATTATCAATTGTTGGGTTCTCATCTATGCTTAATGCTTTTGTAGTTTAACTCATTCGATAACTGTTATTTGCCTTTATTGATACGGGGACGTACAATAATGTCATGAATTGGTGAGAAATTCCTTGGTTAAGCAATACCACCTAGGGATAGGGGGTAGGACGATCAATTGTTTCTGCTTCTGTTTGTAATGCGTTGCTAGTTACTGGGGAAGGCTAGGGATAGCAAGCCGGTAATTAGTAATAGGCCCTTTTCGCCGAGGGATAGGGTTAAGGGGAGGCCAAGAAAGTTTGCATGCAATTAGATAATACAACAATCTAAACAAGAGGAGTAAATAAGAGAGAGAGGATTAGATGAAATTGTAAACCCCCAACAACTCCATTCATCCATCGTCTTAATCTTGTCAATTGAATCACACATTGCATGTTTATTTTCTGTCTTTTCATTCACCACAATTATTGAATTTTTCTCCACAAGTCTTACGATTTTGGTTCACATGAACGATAAGGCCTTTCGAGTCTCATGGGAAGAATGATAATGAGTTTTACCATTTTTATTACTTGATACGATATGGTACACTTGCCATTCAGTTAACAAGTTTTTGGCGTCGTTGCCAGGGACTCGAGGTTTAACTTTTTTAAGTAGTGTGAATTGATTGAATTTGACTTGTTTGTAATTATTTGATTTTCCATGTTTGTTTTTATTTTTGTTCTAATAAATGTTTTCTAGAGTTTTGTGCGTAACGTTTGCAGAATGCAGTTTAGACAAGAATTTGATTATGTGGGCACTCAATTCTACCAAAATAATTTCAACCACTAGTGGGAACCTCACTCAAGCATGGATCAAGGTTGGAATGAACAAACAGGAGAACCACATCAACAATTACTATTAGGGCAGAAGGTATCTGCTTTGAATGATCAAATCAACAGAATTGACGAGACATTGGAACGAATTATCCAAAATTCTCAAATCAACAGAATTGACGAGACATTGGAATGAATTATCCAAAATTCTCTCTCCTATATAGAAGAGAGTGAAGCAAGAAATAAAAGGTTAGAGATACAGATTCGTCACTCCAATGAGATATTGAATTCTAGGGTTAATACTGAGGTTAACCCTAGGGAGGAATGTCAAGCCCCTAGTTTTGAAGATGATAAGGTTGTTGATGAGGAGAAGATAGAGGAGAAAATAATGGGGAAAAAGGAGGAGAAGATTGAGGAAGAAAAGATAGAGAAAGATTTAAAGGAAGAAGAAATAGAAAAGTTGGTTGAGGAAGAAAAAGATGATGAGGGAGAAAAGGCAGTGGTTGAGAAAAAAGAAAAAAAGAAAAGATATGCGAAAATAAAGAAGAAAAGAAGAAAAGAGAAAAAGAGAAAGTTGAGGGAGGAGATTAAGAAAAAGAGGAAGAGAGGAAAGAAGAAAAGATCATATGAAAAGCCCCTTCCTCATCAAAAGAAAAATCATAGGAAGGAAAATAAGTTTAAGTACTTTATGGAGATCTTAAAGTTCCTATGATTGATACATGGAAACATGTGCTTGGTGTTCTCAATTTTATGAAGAAATTCAGCACGAAGAAGAAAAAGAAAAGAATATCAAGCAAGAGGAGTATCAACACCTACTGAGGGGTGTTGTTATTTTTCTGTTTTTATTTTTCTGTTTTTATCTTTCTGTTTTTATTTTTCTGTTGTTATTTTTTCTGTTTTAATTTTTTCTGTTTTTATTTTTTTGTTTTTATTTTCTGTTTTTATTTTAGGGCTAATTTTGTGCTCTAGTGCAGTGTTCTTTAGTATGTACATGATAAAATTTGTACTAGGAGCACAAGATCATCAGGAGGCGGATAAGGAAGGATAATTGATTGACCAACACCCTGATGTGAAAAGTGACAAACTCAAACCTGGCACACCAAGTGAAATCCAAGAATAAGTTATGGGTTGTCAAGACTATTAAAGCAGGCAGAGCTTTTAAAGTTGGTGTAAGGATAATATTAACAGCTACTGATGGGTGTTTGAACTTTACCGAGTCAGGCTCGTGACGTTAAACAAGCGCTATTGGGAGGCAACCCAGGTTTTATCTTTCTTTTTCCTTTGTACTTTTGATTTTTAGTATAGGAACATTTCATTTTTGTGTCTATGTTTGGCTTGTATACTGATTCTGATGGTGGTTTCATTTTATAAAATGCATGACGAGTTATTCAATGATCATTGAATGTGGTTGATGACTGAGAATGTGTGTGTGCTGATATTCAGGTGAATGGTTCACTACTATATGAACAGATGTATAATGGTTTATGATTGTGATTATGATGCTAAGCAGGATTCATGAATGATGTGTGAGAAAGCATGTTGTGTGTGGTATTGAGCTCCAGAGTCTTTACTGATGTATGTACTATTCACAGGGAATCATGAATGATATTGCCTTAGTCTTGATAATTGATTGATTTGCATGTTTATGTTATATGATCAAGGCCATGTTTGGAAGCCCTTATTTAGCCAAATTTTCACCCAAAAAAGTTTAATCTTATACCTTTTTGAACCTTGGCCTTAAACAGGATGATAACCCTTGATTTGAAATTATTTATCTTGAGTTAGGTTGAGAATAATTGTATGGAATGAAAAGGTTCAAGTTTGGGGTTGCATGGGGAAAATGGAAAGGAAAAAGAAAAGCATTGAGCTCAAGTGTTGAAAAGAAAAATGCATGAGTAAAGAAAAAGAAAAAACTAAAAAGAAAAAGCATGAAAAATGAGCTCAATGTAGTAAGACGATCATTGAATGCGTTGCTAGTTACTAGGGAAGGCTAAGGATAACAAGCCGGTAATTAGTAGTAGGCCCTTTTCGCCGAGGGATTGGGTTAAGGGGAGGCCAAGAAAGTTTGCATGCAATTAGATAATAAAGCAATCTAAACAAGAGGAGTAAATAAGAGAGAGAGGATTAGATGAAATTGTAAACCCCCAACAATCCATTCATCCATCGTCTTAATCTTGTCAATTGAATCACACATTGCATGTTTATTTTCTGTCTTTGCATTCACCACAATTATTGAATTTTTCTCCGCAAGTCTTACGATTTTGGTTCACATGAAGGATAAGGCCTTTCGAGTCTCATGGGAAGAACGATAATGGGTTTTACCATTTTTATTACTTGATACGATATGGTACACTTGCCATTCAGTTAACAATTATAAACCCTAAATTTCGTTTATCAAGTCTAAAATAATCAACAAATCACATGAATGTCTAGGCCAATGAGTCTCTAGGGAAAGGATACATGGTCTTACCGTTTATATTACTTGATACGATTTGGTACACTTGACGGAGTCTTAACAAGTTTTTGGTACCGTTGCTGGGGACTTTTGGTTTAACTATTCTAGTAGGGTGATTATTGATTAACTTTGACTTGATATTTTTTAGGTTTAAATACCTTTTTAGTCCCCAAGTTGGGGTCTGAATTTTTGTTTTGTCCCTGGTTTCAAAAATGAAGCCCTTTGGTCCCCATGTTTTCAATTTTGAGTGTAATCGGTCTGTTCCGTTAAGTAGATGCTAACGGCGTTAAATGTTAAGTGACTGTGTATATTATGTGGCAACAAATGTGGTCGGGGCAATGAGGTGGCAGCACATTTGGTGTTTTAAATTTGGGAAAATATTACATATATTAGTTTTTTTAATTAGGACAAATAAAATAAAGTTAGTTTTTTTTTAATTAGGGCAAATAAATTAAGCTCAAACCAATTTCGTTTTCTGAAGACATTAAGCTAGGTCTTAGATTGGAAATTGGGGCTTTTGAAATTGTTGAAGTGTTTGACTATGTGGAAGCTAGGAGGTGCTGGAAGCATCGATGTTGAAGAAGAATTGTCGTTGTTGTTCTCGAAGGGATCCAAGTCCCTCCTCTGGTACACGTTACAATGCATCAACACACATAACCATCTTCATTTTCACACCCTTCACAGATGCATCAGAGTTCCTCCACACATTCCCTCTAAACCCCCCATCATCCTCCATTCCAACCCAACCAAAAATAGAGATACATAGAAATTAGAAGTAGTAGAAACCCTCTGTCACGCACAAAAGGGAAGATCTAAAGTTTGAACTGCCGCGAACAACGGTGGCAGTGTCTCTGGCAAAAATTGATGATCGTTACAGTAGCTGGTTCGGTGGAAGCAAGGTGCGGGAGAGAAGACGAGGATGGTGGTCTGCGACGTAGCTCTTGGCTGGTGAGGGGGAGCGACGACCTTGGCTTAGTCGGCGGTGACTTGCGTGGGAGGGCGGTGTTGAAGGCCCTAACCCTAGGCTGCTGTGGAAAAGAGAGATAGGGGGCGTTGTCGCCGACGGTGACTCTGGTGGGACGTGGTGTCGCCTGCGACACCATAGGCGACGGTTTGCGGCGGTCAGTCGGGTGCGTTAGTGGCAGAGAGAGAGGCCTTAGGTTTCTGGTGTTCTTCGTTTGAGTGAAATTGGGAGAAGAGTGTGAGGACCCCTATGGGGGTTACTGATCTGAGAGGAAAACGTTTTGGGCTTGGGTCCAGAGTTAAAAATGATGTTTTCACATCTGGCATTGCTAAAAAATGATTATTTTCACGCTGGATAAGTCATTTGCCATATCAGTTAATATTTAACGCTGTTACTCGCTACTTAACGGAAGGGACCGATTGTACTCAAAATTGAAAACATGGGGACCAAAGGGCTTCATTTTTGAAACCAGGGACAAAACGAAAATTCAGACCCCAACTTGGGGACTAAAAAGGTATTTAAACCTATTTTTTATTTTGTTCTAACAATTGCTTTCCATGGTTTTTTTTTTCTTGTGTATGATTAGTTGAAATAGACACAGTTTAGACCAATTAAATTGTATGATTAAGGTTTGGAACAAAGAAATTTGCATGTGGGGGGGAGATTACAGTCATCTAGGGCTGATTTTGGAAAACTCTGTGCTGATACCGCTGAGCGCCACTTCTGCAGATTCTGGTTTTGTGCATTTTCTATGTGCAAGTAATGCTAAGGGGCCCTGTTTTGCTATCTGGCAAGAGGATCAAAGACTATTGGAAGCAAAAGGAGGGAGCCAGAAAAGTTTTATTCTACCAAGTTCCTCTCCAGAAGACATGAGTAGCACCACCCCCTTGTCCAAGAAAGACGCCTTTTGATGGAGAGAAAGACAGGATGGATTTCGGACTTGGCTCCACATTTTGGAGAAGAGATGAAGAGTAGGAACTGGGAGAAATTAGGAACATACCCTACGTCTGCCAATATAGCAGTGGTGAAAGAGTTTTACACCAATGCTAAGCCACCAGGGGACTCGCATACTTAGGACTACATGAGTTATTTCCATGGGAAGATTATTAGGTATGATCCTGAGTCAATTAAAAGATTTTTGAATATAGAATGGACATGTGTGCAGTGCCAATATTCATTGAATGTGGAGGAGGACACTGATTTTGATGACATAGAGAGTGTGCTTTGTGTGCCTGGAGGGCACTTTCACAGGAACTAGAGTGGTGCAGCTATTCACATCAAAAGAGCTTATTTGACACCATTGGCATAGTATGTTGGAAAACAGCTAGGCTTCTTTTTACACTAAGAGGGGGGGGGGTGAATTGGTGGTTTATTAAAATTAGAATCTTTTCGTAATGTTTAAATCAAAGTATTAAACTTTACAAACTTTCTTGAAATGCAAGTAATGAAAATTTGTGTGCAGCGGAAAAATGTAGTTGACTATGCAAATAGTAAAGTCGACTGTAAGTAAAAGTGCAGGGATAAAGAAAATCAAACACTGGTTTTTATACTAGTTCGGCCAACAATGCCTACATGCAGTGTCCTTCCAACCTAGGAAGAAAATCCACTATAATGGTCAAGGTTTTTACAACAAGGAATTTATAGAAGACCTACACTTCAAAAATATAAATCTCCTCCCTATCCCTCTAACCAAAATATAGGGAGAAATACACAACAAGACTTGCAGCAAGATGTCCCCTCTCCTGCAATCTGCCCAACACCACTTTCAACAGTCCTCAAATTGAACCAGACTCCACGAGTCTATCCCCTGTAGTCACACCAGGTACACACAACAATCTTCAAGGATGTCAAGGAAGAATCTTGATCAAACCAGATACACCTCATTGTGCAGAATATGATCAATCAATGAATGCGCAGACAATCTCCTTTTGAATCTCTTTCAAGAATGATCACCACGGTCTTCTTGGAGAATTCTTGGAGCTCTATAAACCAGAGATATCAATCTGAAACAAAATGTAAAAATGTTAGATCACCAAAAGTCTCTAAACAACTTCATGCTTAGACTATTTATAAAATTCTGTTAAACAGATTATCTCTTAGTCAAATACGCTACTAATCCAGTCGACTAAGTCAAGACAATTATAACAGTTAAGTCAGACCAGTAGCATTCAGTCAACCAAAATAAATTCTCATTCAATACAGTTGACTCACAATCAATGCTCAACTAACTTTTGAAAATATAGCCGTTACTATACATGAGCATAACCGAATTTCAAATCAATCAACTAATACAGTCGAATGTGTGGCGCACATGTAAGAACATTTTCAAATTCTTTTCTTCTCAAAATCTCACACAACACTAATTCTCAAAATCTGTACAAAGACTTTAGTATAGTCGATTCAATTAATATTGGAGTCGACTTTACTGCAGCTTTGTCACACAGTTATAAGTTCACAAAAGTGCTTGTGGTTTTCATGCTTTAAAACATGTGCAATGCATCCAGATATGATGTAACAAGTACAAGCTCAATAAGTATGCATTCACATAGCAATATAGTATAGAAACATGTTCAACAAATATATCAAACATTCAGCATAAGAACATGTAACACAACATCAACATATGTGTGTTATTAAGCAATGTGTTGTCATCATCAAAAACCAGAGTGATATAGATATTGTGTTGTCAATAATCTCAACATAATATTGGATGGCATTTTCTCATGCCAACATCCAACCATGCTCCCATGTCTCAGATATTACTGTTCACAGGGTGATAACGGTTGAAAAACCGTTATTTTCGTATGTCATTTTAGACCAAATTACTCCCTTTACTGCTTAGAACGAGCTTATAATCAAGCGAAACACAATAAATGAGTCAGTTGAGGGTCAAAAGTTGTTTTTAGCGATATTATGCTTGTTTTGCATTGTTTTGCAGCAATTTTGTTGAAAATGAAGAATGGTGTTGAAGATGAAGGTCTTAGACTCAAGACGAAGGAAGAAAATTGAGGAAAAGAAGAGTCTAGGAACCGCCCAGCGGCAAAATTCACCGCTGGGCGGCTAAATGCGAGGAGTTGGCACCCTGGCGTGGACGCCTGGCGGATTTGCGACTAGAGGCAAACCGTCGGGCGGTGGAACCTGGCGTCGGGCGGTGGCTCGATTATGGGAAAACTGCCGGGCGGCACAAGTGTGACGTCAGGCGGTTGTCTGCTGGGCTTGGGCCTATTTTCTGTGACGCTCCTCAGCTATAAATAGCCCTATTGGGATTTCATTCTCATTCTTTTGACAGAAGAGGGTGGCCAGACCTACTTTTCACTCTCTAGAGAAGATCTCTTGGATGCTTAGGCTCCTTTTCATCTTATCTAGGGTTTGCTATTCCATTCTTCCATTATTTTTTATCTAGGTTCACCATGACAATGCTGAACTAAACCCTTTTGTTGTTGGGGGAAACAATGTAATCTTTTGAAACTCTCTTTTATTGAAACTCTTGTTTATTTATATGCTTGTCGTATGCTTTGATTATCAATTATTGGGTTCTCATCTGCGCTTAAAGCTTTTATCGTTTAACTCATTCGATAATTGTTGTTTGTCTTTATTGATACGGGGATGTACAGTACTATCATGAACTGGTGAGTAATCCCTTGATTAAGCAATACCACCTAGGGATAAGGGGGGTAGGACGATCAATTGTTTTTGCTTCTGTTCGGTAATGCGTTACTAGTTACTAGGGGAGGCTAGGGATAGCAAGCCAGTAATTAGTAATAGGCTCTTTTCACCGAGGGATCGGGTTAAGGGTAGGCCAAGAAAGTTTGCATAACAATTAGATAACAAAGCAATTTAAACAAGAGGAGTAGATAAGAGAGAGCAGATAAGATGAAATTGTAAACCCCCAACAACTCCATTCATCCATATTCTTTTTCGTCAACTAAATCAACGCATTGCATATTTATTTGGTGTTTTTGCATTCCACACAATTATTTTTTCTTTACAAGTCTTACGATTTCAATTTGCACGAACGATAAGGCCTTTCGAGTCTCTTGAGAAGAACGATATTGGGTTTTACCGATTATATTACTTGGAACGATCTGGTACGCTTGCCAGTGAGTCAACACAGGGCCATGTTCATTTATTGTGTGCTGAGAGGATTGAATGCGAACATAGGCCAAATTATTGCAAATGAGATCAAGAGTTGTTCCAGCACTATGATCAACAAATCACCTCTAGGGCATCCCTCCTTGATTACACACCTATGCCAGCTAGCTGGGGTGGAGACTTCTACTCCACCATTTGAGAGACCCAAGAAGGCCATTGATGAGGCCTATTACAGACAATACTATGGAGGAGAAGAGGCAGCACAGCCAGTGCCTCAAAGACGTCCTAGGAGGAGAGCACCACAGGCTCATGGCCCAGCACATAATGCAAAGCCCTTCTAGATGAGGGACATGTATATGTCTATGATGGAGCCTAGCCTAGATTTCATCCATAGGAGGCAGGTGGCCACGACAAAGATGATTATAGGCCTGTATGATACACCTCCTACACACGGGTGGGTGATGGATGAGTTCAATAATGTGGTGGCATGGCCAGAGGAGCAGGTGTAAGACCCGTATAAATAAAATGATTACTTACTTTAAGTATTTTATTTTTGTGATATTAGATAATAATTGTGGTGTGAAACGTTGTTAAGAAACATTTAAGGAAGGGAAGAAAATTAAATTAATATTGATTTTTTATTAATTTTCGAAAAAACTTCAAAACGTATGTAAATATAATTGTTTGCGCTATTTTATCAGCGGATGGAGTTTGGTCTAGTGGTGATTGTGTGTGTGCATTAGAGGGTTGTGTGCTTGGTCTCAAGTTCAAATCCTTCTAAGACCAAAAAGACTCCTAGCTCTTTTTAATTTTCCACCTTGGCATGTGGGTCCCACCATGAGGTAAGAAATTTTTAATTTTCCACCTTGGCATGTGGGTCCCACCATGAGGTAAGAAAGATGAAATTTGATGTGTTTGGATGTGAATGCAGCGTGGAATTGGCTTCCAAAGCCTTGTTTTGCTTTACTTTTCATGCATTAAATGATGAAAGAGAAGTAGTCAATGTTTTATTATTTTATTGGTATTCTATGTATGGATTTTGGAGTGAGAAAGTGGAAAAGACAGTAGTTTCACGTTAATTAGTGTGTGCTACAACATGTGTCTTTCATTGAATATTTTTAATTGATTTTATGTTTTTTAATTGCATGGTTGGAGAGAGAAAAAGTTTGGTTGCTTTTGTTATAGAAGCGTGAACGTTCTAGGGAGGAGGGGTGTTGCTCCTCATCCATTCTTTACGTTACAATGCATGGCCATTGGCTTTTCATTTTTCTACTTTCCATGGGTGTTGGGCACCCTTTCTCATAGCTTTGGAAATATTACAAGTGACTCTTGATTCCCTTGGGAGGTTACCAATTTAATAAGAGTTGTAGGTTACCTAAATTAATAGTATTGGGGTACTTTAACATTACCATTTATCGCCGTTAAAGTGAGGTTATTGGAGTTAATGGAGAGTTAGGAAAGGGGTAATCTGAAGTTAGTGGGATAGCGTGTTATGGGAGTAACCTTGAGTGGTTAGCGAAGTGTTAGTGACGTTTAAGGTAAGTTTCTACTTAAGGGTGTAAGTTAAGTTAGTAGGGTTGGAAAAACAAAACATTTTGGTGAGTAAATTAGAAATAGAGCCGTGAGAGTGAGTGGAGAGGCACTACATTGACCTAGACCAATCAAGTTGGTGAGAGAAAGAAGTAGCACCCTAACTTTTGGGTGGTAGCCGTGACTTGTAGGTGATCAAGAGGAGTGGAAGTTTGTTGTCCAGTGAGGAAAGACACCTAAGAATCCTTGGAAGCTAGCTTGGAATAGAGGTAAGGGGTTTAACTTGGGATATTGATAACGGTTGAAAAACCGTTATTTTCATATGCTATTTTGGACTAAATTACACCCTTTACTGCTTAGAATGAGCTTAGAATCAAGTAAAACTCAATAAATGAGTCAGTTGAGAGTCAAAAGATGTTTTTACCGATATTATGCTTGTTTTGCATTGTTTTGCAGCAAATTTGATAGAAGTGAAGATTAGGGATTGAAATGAAGGTCCTAGACTCAAGGAAAAGGAAGAAAATTGAAGAAAAGAAGAGTCCAGGGACCGCCCGACAGTAGAACCCTAGCGTCGGGCGGTCCGACGGGAGGAGAAGACACCAGCAGAGGAAGTCGGGCGGCAGACCCCTGACGCTGGGCGATTTTGCAGCACAAGGGTAACCGCCGGGCGGTAGACCCCTACCGCCAGGCGGTGGCACGATTTAGGGTATACCGCTGGGCGGCAAAGTGTGATGCCGGGCGGTGGTCAGATGGGCTTGGCCCTGTTTTTTGTTGCGCTCCTCAGTTATAAATAGCCATGATACGATTTCCAATTAATTCTTTTGACAAAAGAGGGCGGCCAGACCTAATTTTCACTCTCTGGAGAGGATCTCTTGGATGCTTAGGCTCCTTTTCATCTTATCTAGGGTTTGTTTTCCATATCTTCCATTATTTTCATCTTGGTTCACCATGACAATGGTGAACTAAACCCTATTGTTGTTGGGGGAACAATGTAATCTTTTGATACTCTCTTTTATTGAAACTCTTGTTTAATTATATGATTTTCAAATGTGTTTATTATCAATTGTTGGGTTCTCATCTGCGCTTAAAGCTTTTATCGTTTAACTCATTCGGTAACTGATATTTGCCTTTATTGATATGGGGACGTATAGTAATGACATGAATTGGTGAGAAATTCCTTGGTTAAGCAATACCACCTAGGGATAGGGGGTAGGACGACCAATTGTTTCTGCTTCTGTTTGTAATGTGTTGCTAGTTGCTAGGGGAGGCTAGGGATAGCAAGCCGGTAATTAGTAATAGGCCCTTTTCGCCGAGGGGTCGGGTTAAGGGGAGGCCAAAAAAGTTTGCATACAATTAGATAATAAAGCAATTTAAACAAGAGGAGTAAATAAGAGAGAGAGGATTAGATGAAATTGTAAACCCCCAACAACTTCATTCATTCATACTCTTTTCGTCAATTGAATCAACACATTGCATGTTTATTTTCTGTCTTTTCATTCACCACAATTATTGAATTTTTCTCCGCAAGTGTTACGATTTTGGTTCACACGAAAGATAAGGCCTTTTGAGTCTCATGGGAAGAACGATAATGGGTTTTACCATTTTTATTACTTGATACGATATGGGAAGCTAGCTTGGAATAGAGGTAAGGGGTTTAACTTGGGATATAACATGGTGTATGATGGGTAGAAGGTTAAAATTAAAATGTTATTGCATGCATATTCTTTTTGTGTTGAGATTAATGTTAACATGTTAATGCATACACTCTCTTTTTGTATTTAGTTTATGTATTGTGGTATGGAGAATATTTATTTTCATGCATTTTCGAAATTGGGTTGTGAAGGGATATGCTTTGGGATGTATATGTTAGTATTTTCGTTTTTGGTTATTATAATGGGTATACATGTTCATACCTTATGAAATATGTTGTTGTGGTACTGGATATATATGTTGGGTTCTTGGATTGTTGCATGTGTATGAAAAAGTGTCATGGGTACACTTAAAATCTTGTTATATTCTATGCATCTTGTTTCCTTTTTACATAGTATGAATTATAAACTATTGTGGGATTCTTATCTATACTCTTTGACCAAGAGTGTGGGTAGGTTGGGAGTGAGATTCCTCTTCTATTGTTGGAAGAGAAAAACATGGGCTTTGAGAGTGAGAATTAATATTAGTGGAGATAAAAGAACATAAAAAGTAAATGAGTGGAGTGAAATGGGTTGTGGGGCGTACGGAATTTGAGGATGAAAAGTGAAGAAAGAAATGGGTAGTTTTCTTATGTTGGTAAAAGGATAATGATACCTAGACAACATTTTTTTGACAACATTTGAACATCATCTACGTGTCACTCTGTGATTGGTCCAAAATTATATCACAATCAATAATAATAATCATAAATACCACTATGGACCAATCACACAATGACACGTAGATAATGTTCAAATGTTGTAAAAAAAATGTTGTCTAAGTATCATTATCCTTGGTAAAATAGAGATAAAGGTAAAAGGGTTTATGTTTTGTTCTTTGGGTGAAGAAAATAAAAGGGGAAGAAGAGGGAAGGAGTGAAGTAAGTGGCGAAAAAAAAAACGGATGTGTATGGAATGGGCAGGCATAGTTACGTGATTTTGGAGGATGAGAGAATGAGTTACTGGGTTTTGATAGTTAAAGAGAAAAGTTACTGATTCTGGAAAGTAGGAGAATAAAAAGATTTAATTAATGGAAGAGAGTAAGAAAGATAAAAAGTGAGATTCAGAGAGAAAGTAAAAGAAATTAGAAAGGGTTATTTATTGGAGTTAAAAAAAAAGGGTGAAACAGTGAGTGTGTATCTGTGTGTAACATAAGTGAGAGAGAGAATGAGATACAATTTAGATTAAAAATAAAATAAATGAGATAAAGTAATGAGTGAATTAGCTTTATGAATGATAAAAATAATGAGGGAAAAAGGAGAGAGTGGTTATGTAACAAAGAATGTTAGAGAAAGAGAGAGAAATAGTTTTGGTTGTGATTTTGTTTTACAAAAAGAATAATAATAAATAAATAAATAGAAGTAAAGGTGGATGTTACGTAAAAGAAGAAACTTTGTAAAAAAGAAACTTTGTAAATAAGAGAGAGAAAATGAGAGAGTGAAGATGAGTTGGAGGTGACCACGTGGGGCCCACCTGGGTGAGAGAAAATATGTTTTTTTTAATTAAAATGGTACAATGGGTCCCACTTGGACAAGTGGTTAGAAAGGGAGTGTGTGTTTAGAGGAAAAAGGGGATATATTGGAAATAGGTGTCTTCCTTGGTGTTGTTTTATTAGTAAAAAGTGGGGGTGCACTAGAAATGTTGTTCTAGTTTATGGAAGTGTGAAATTAGTAATTTCACGATGGTGCGAGAAAAAAAATAATAATTAAATTAAGTTATTTAATTATTTGTAATATTTTTTAAATGTTGGTCAATGAATTTGGTTGACTTTGTATATGATGGTGATTTGTGTATGGTTGTGATGGTGAGGTTGTGAGAGCAAGTGTTCTGTCATTTACTTGGGATTTTTGTCAAACCAATGGAGCTCGTATTGGGATACGATAGTGTGTTGAGTTTTCCGTGGAGACTGAGATTCGAGTGTCACCCTATCCTCGTGCGCGAGGACTAGAGAGGGTTGGATGTCTTGCCCAATGACTTCGGCTTGTTTCAGTATAGTGCTCACTGGGTGCGCTTAACAGAAGTTTTTACTCGTAATACCTTGAGGAGTCGGGAAGATAGGCCTCAAGTTGCGATGGAAGGCGGCTCAAATCGCCCTGTTTTGCGAAACAGGTTTGGTACGACAATATTCAAGGAAACAACAGAAGGTTGTGTAAATGATTTGAGTTGTGAGTTAAATACTGTGATGTATTCTAATGTTATGACTATGATAGTCTAGATGGTGATGACCTGAGTTATGAGTTGAATACTGAGATGTGTTGTGATGTGATGACTACTTTAGTCTATGTCATGATGTTGTCTTTGAAATTATATGCTTTGTTATGTCCTTAGTTACTCACCCTTTCCTTTTGTGGATGTGGTTCCACTTGCAATGATCGTACTTGTACAAGAGTAGATGGTGTTGCAGATAATGCAAAGCTGGAGTAGCACGATGAGAGATTTGGGAATAAGCTATGGGGAATTTATCATGTTTTAAAGTTATTTCTTGTTTTTGAATAATGGATTTGATATTGTAAGGTTGAACTTTATGTTCTAAGATGCTTAAACCTTTGAGTTTTTATTTCCGTGATCTTAATTTTAAATAAAAAAATTGGCGTAAAATTTCAGATTCTATTATTTTCTTGTGGCACTCCGTTAGGGGTGTTACATTTTTGGTATCAAAGCCAGGTTTTCGAAAAAATTGTTTTGGGGCTTTTGGGGAGTGGGCTCGATTACTGCGTTTGCGTAATTTTGATGTTTCTTTTATGGTTATTTTCTTTTCTTATCCTTTGTGTTATAAATGATAAGGATGGCATGACGACCAAGAAATCTTACTCCAATCGATTCTACTGCGGAGCTGGCGCAGGCAATGCGACAGATTGCTCAGGTTTTGCAAGCACAATAGGCACAACAAGCAAAACAGGCTGAGCAGGTGATGAGCTGTCGCAACCCACACAAATTTGATATGCAATTAGAAATGAAGTATAGCTAGGAAATGACTCCTAGGTCGTCTCTCAAGGACCAATTTTACTGTTCGAGAATTAAGTCAGACACAAAGTGGGGGGGTTTGTGAAAAGTTTGTGGTGAATGCGGATAAACAAAATCACAGATGCAAACAGAAATGCAAACACAGATCTAAGAAAACGGTTTCAAACACAGAATGAAAAACAATCGGTCATTAACTTAATTACAATATTTCTAATCACAGATCATCAAAATAAAGTTGCGACTCAAACCTCTAATCCAACAAGGTTAACCAACTAAGCGAAGGTTAACCCTGTTTTCATAAAAGCGAACTAAGCGGACGCAGTGTTAATATCAATTCATAAAAGCGAACTAAGCTTTGAATCTCGTCGGTGATCACCTTGCTGACATTAACATCCATCTGCCTCAACATGCAGTAGATGAAAGGAATCCGATGCATAGTGATATCGGAGACATGAGAGCATGGTTGTATGTTGGCACGAGTACATGCCATCCAGTACTTGGCTATGGGAGTCAAATCTCCCCTAAGGATGTTGACTGACCCTCTATTAGGGTTCCTCTGAAAGTGTTTCCCAAGGATACACATCACTCTCTCAATTTCTTCGTAATCCCTGTGCTCCCCTAGAATAGCAGCATACCTACACTACTCTCCTGGCCACTCAGTGCCCAGAAAGGTGTTGATGGTGTCGGGGTCGTAGCTGATCAACTACCCCCTCACATAGCTCATGTACCTTCCAGCTGATACTCCTCCTCTAGGCAAGGCATTAGCATAAAATTCCTTCACCAACTCAATGCTAGCTGGTGCAGGATAGGTAGTCAATCTCTCCCAACCTTGCCTCTCAATCTCCAGTCCAAACTTTGGAGCTAGGTCAGGAATGTACATTGCCTTCCTCTCCATCAACAAACGCCTCTCCTGGACAGTAACATAATGCTCCTCATGATTTCTTGAGAGGAACCTATAAGAATAGAATCTCCTTGGCCTCTCTGGCTCCTTCCTCTTGTTGCCCAAAATCTTCACTCTCCTTGGGGTAGACGTTCCTGCATTAAATAAATCCAATAGCATTCACAGAAACATCATTAGAGGTAAGTACATCATCAATTTATTTCTCAGATCACACATAATCCAGTACTGAGGGAAAATAGGGCCCCTCAGCATCCAAGCATCTAAAAAAAGAAACAAAAATCCCAAATTATTGAATTCCGCTCAGCGGCCAGGGAGACCGCTCAACGTTTTGCCTCTAGTCGTGTCACCGCTCAGCGTCAAAATAGACTGCTCAGCGGCGGCGGCTAGGTGATGAGTCGATATTTTATTGATTTCACTTAGTTTATTGTTCTAGGATTAATCAGGGAATTGTGCTTAATTGTCCGGTATTTTCCCGTTTATGTTAATTATGCTTAATTTGATCGGAAATTCTTATTTTAATTAATTTGAATTATCTGAGACTAATTATTTGCATTATTAATTGTAGGGAAATTCTTGGATAATATTTAGGGACTTAAAGAGAAATGCCACATCAATTTTATTTTAAGTTAAAATGTAAGAGGAGATGCAAATGTCATTTTTCGGAGTGCAACACATTGAAATTGGGGGTGCACATGTAAAGCATTGCCTCTAGTCGTGCCACCGCTCAGCGTCAAAATAGACTGCTCAACGGCGACGGCTAGGTGATGAGTCGATATTTTATTGATATCACTTAGTTTATTGTGCTAGGATTAATCAGGGAATTGTGCTTATGTCAATTTTATTTTAAGTTAAAATGTAAGAGGATATGCAAATGTCATTTTTGGGGGTGCAACACATTGAAATTGGGGGTGCACATGTAAAGCATTGCCCCATCATTTGGGTTTGAAGTGTGATCTGGATTCCAATTAAAGAAAAAGAATATTCGAAGAGGTGAAAACGGTGCTGCTTGAAGGCACATTTGTTTGCCTGGAAAAAAATCTGCCACAGCCCACAATGTAAAAGAAGCACATGCATGTGAAGAGCATTGGAGAGGGGTGCGAATCGAAATTTAAATTTGGAAGCTGCAGCAGCCACGTCCCAGCTTGGGCACCAGAGCGTGATGGGTGTTTCAATTTGGCAGGGAATCAATTGTCATTTAAGGGCCAGTCACCCACTTTGCATTGATGGGTCTTCAATTGGAAAGAGCTGGTGCACAAAGCAGCTCACGGACCTGGAAGCTTGAAGCAGCTCTCAGCCCAAACATTTCAGCAGCTTGGACATGTTCCAGCCACGTCATGATCAAAAATAGATGGAGGCACACAACCCTAGGGGATATTACGAGGATAGCCGTCACACTTCGGAAGGCATATTCTTCGCTGACTCATTTTGGATGCTGCAACGTTTTTAGACTGGGCTGGAACGTTGGAGATAGCAACCTTTTTCTTTGAACATTTGGAGAACCACCAATGGAGGGCTATGGTTGAACGTTGCATTCATTAGTTCTTTTTATTTTGTTTTATCTTAGAGAGCACACGCACAGACTTCATTCTCGAGTGCTGAAACATTTTCTTTTAGTTTTTATAGAATGAAATGCTGATACTCGGTGATTGATATCTTTCTTTTAATTACGGTGCTTTATTTTTGCTTTCAATTAGGAAAATGCTTATTTCATTTTAAAATTTTTATTTGCTTTTCAATTAGAGATATGGTGGAGTGTGTCACTGCCTAGGGTAGCGTTTTATTTTTTTTACAATTTAGTTCTTTGCTTTTGGAGAGCTCACGGTGCAGTGGCTCATTCATTGCTTTGAAATGGAGCCACCCATTTGATTTATTGGGGAACAGTGAGAGGCTGTCAGCCGCAACACCCTTTTATTGACTTTTTGCTTTAACGTTTTTTTAGCATTTCTTCCTTTGGATGAATGGAGAATTTGGATGAATGAAGAAAGTCAGCCGCGTTTATTTTGTTTTTTTTATTTAGAGGAAGTCACGTGTTCTTTTTCTTTCTTTTTGGTTTTATTGAATGAAAAACAAAGAAATGGAGAAGAGATGGGACGTTGGCAGCAGTAGGTCTAGGCTATTTCCTTGTTTTATTTCCTTGAAGAATGAAACGTGTTTAGATAGGGAAGTAGTACAACGTGATTGATGGCTAGCTGAAGCACTTTCATTTTTTTCCAACAAGTTACGGCTGCTTTAGATTTGTTGACCTCATTTTCAATTGCTTTGGGATTAGTTCTTTGCTTTCTTTAATTTACATTTTTCATTGACGTGAATCACTTGGCTGCAAAGGGGAGCACACACGCTTGTTTTGATTTTAAGTTTAGGTGCAGCTCTGCAGTGATGTCTCGGCCTCTAGGAGGAATTTAGCATTTTTATTTTTCCTTCATAAAATGAGAGTTAGATTAGGTTGGCTGCCACGGTTTTTGAGTGATGGAGGAGAGAATTGGAATTAAATTATTTATTGGCTTTTAGAGTTGGTAGGTACGAATCTATTTATAGAAGCAATTTCATTTCATCTTTTGCACATTAGAGATTGGATGTCACGGCCAAGATGGTTTTTAACAAGGAAAAGCAATTTCAACTTCTTTTGGGAGGTGCACATGAGTCACATGAATGGTAGAGAAAGTTTGTGATGTTTATTTCTTTTGCTTTTAAATATTTAGTCTTGCATGTTGAGTTCTTTTTCATCTCTTTAATTTAGTGTTGCATTTTAATAACTTTAACTATGTTTGGATATTTGTCTTGCATTGTTTAGTTTACTCTTTGAGTTCACTATGTTGTCTTTATGTTCGGTTTATTGTTCCTGTTCACTATGATTTTTGCTCAGTTCGGTTTCTTTATCTTCCTGCATTTTCAATTTCCCCATTTGCTTTAGAGATCGTTTAGTTTCAATGTAGAACCGTTCGGTCATCTGTAGGACCGTTCGGTCTTCATGCTTTGTTCAGTTATTTTAATGTTTTCAATTATGTTTCATTGGATTTAATTTCCATGCATCTAATTTAGTTTAATTCTCATCTTAAACACTTTCAAACCCCTCCAATACGTGTTTGACCTAATTCTCGAACCACAGTTTGGTCCTTGAGAGACGACCTAGAAGTCACTTCCTAGTACTATACTGCATTCTTATTTGCACATCAAATTTGTGCGGGTTGCGACAGCCCATCACTAGGGTTTTTCAAAAACCCTTCCCAAACAGTCTCTATTTCCTCAATTCATGCATAGAAATCAAAAAGCCCTAATTTATCATGTTACTACACATGTTCTTCATCAAATTTCCAAAATTAGAAACCCTAAGAATGAAATTGCACAACTTACTTAAGTGGAGACTTTGAATGCTTGCAAAAATTGTCCAATTGATGATGTATGTCCTCTACAATGCAAAATCCTCAACCAAAAACCCCAAACTTTGACAAAGCACAAGTAGAAAATTGAATTTTTGGTGAGTGGGTGATGAGAAAGTGAGGAAATCTTTCCAAAAAGCTCTTGAAAATGAAAGAGGAGTGTTAGGACTTAGGGAGACCGCTTGGGAGAACTTCAGAGAAGAGGTTTCAAAAATGAAAAACTTGGAAACCGCTCATCTTTTAACAAAGCCGAGATAGGTTTCCGCCGCAACCGCTCAACAGCAAAATGGGCCGCTCAGCGGTTTGCGGTAGTTTTTCTCCCTCTCTTCTTTGCTTGCTTTTGAGCAGTCTCTCCCTGCAGCACTTGATTTCATCCTTCAATTTTCAATTTCATACCTTTCCCCTCTAAGATGCAACATTCAAACATGCAATGCAGTTAACACAAGGTTAAAAATAAACATAATAAACTAGGTTGCCTCCCAGGTAGCGCTTGTTTAACGTCACGAGTGATGAGTCGATATTTTATGGATTTCACTTAGTTTATTGTGCTAGAATTAATCAGAGAATTGTGCTTAATTGTTCGGTATTTTCTCGTTTTTCCTAATTATGCTTAATTTGACCGGAAATTCTAATTTTAATTAATTTGAATTTTCTGAGCTAATTATTTGCATTATTATTTTCAGGGAAAATTTTGGAAACACAATTTGGGACATTTGGAGGACACCAAATAAATTGAAGACTCTCCATTTAGACATTTTAAATTTTAATTGTATTGTAATTTTAATTGTTAAAACTTTTTAGACAAACTTTTACATTCTCGGCCAATGTTGGATAATTTCATGATGGGCCCAAACTTTAAGGGACACTTGGCACCAAACCCTAGGGTTTTAGGGTGGACCCCACCCTAATTTTTAAGGACACATGGCCCTTAGAAAATGCAACAGCCGTCACTTTGGAAAAAAAGAAAATATTCACTCTCGGTGGGACTCTCACTCTCTCGGCAACATCTTGGAGACCAGAAGCTGCAACGGTTTTATGCTTGGTTGGAAACATGGTTTTATTACTTGACTTTGGCTGAAAAAAATGTGGGAGCTTTTGAATGGATTTTAGATTTTTGTTGAATGTGGGCAGCTGCCACCCTTATATCTTGAACTTTTTTTTTTCTTCTATCATGGAATATCTTTGTTTTCATTCGGTTCTGTTGCAAAGATTGCTAGCATTTATTTTGCTTTTGCTTTGAATGTTGAGAAGTAGATTAGGTAGAAGTCTAGGTGAAGTGACGCTTTTAAATTCAAAGAGGTGTACGGTGGTAGCTTTTGAGAGAGGAATTTTTATTCATGGCATGAAGGAATGTGTCCAGCAGTGATGTTCGGAAAATTTAATTTTTAATTTTGGTTTTCAATTGGAAATGCATATGTAACTTCTACGGAATAGGCATTAGGCTGCTACGTGTAGTTTTCTTTTGATAAAAAAAAGAATGAAGATAACAAAGGCAGAAAGGGGAATTGGACATTGGAAGTGCAGCTTTCGGATTTTGGGTATATTTAGGAGCACTTTCTTCTTTTATTCTAGTGATGTGCGGTGCTGATTTTGGCAGAGCAAGTTTATATTTCATTTAGTAACATTTTCCCATCCAATGAAAAGAGGAAGCCTCAAGGATGCGTTAGTTTCATCTAGAAAGAAGAAATACATGCCAATTTATTTTTCTTGGAAGCTACAGTCGAGAGGTTTCTTTACTTTTTTTTGGCATTTGCAATTTTAATTTATTTGCAAAGTGCATGGGTAACGTGAATTGCTAGAAGAAAATTATGTTGCTTATTTCTTTTGCTGTAAAATATTTTGCATTGTATTTTGAGTTGTTTTTCATCTTCTTCATTTAGTGTTGTATTTTAATATTTTTAATTGTGCTTAGATATTTGTTTGCTCTAGTATTGGGTTTAGCATTTTCACTCTCTTTAATGTTTTCTATGATGTTCGAATATGTTTAATTTTTATTTTTAATTTCGTCAGTTGCATTCACAAACAAAACTTTTCACAAACCCCCCTCACTTCGTGTCTGACCTAATTCTCGAACTACATTTGGTCCTTGAGAGACGACCTAGGAGTCATTTCCTAGCTATACTGCATTCTTTTATGCAATCAAATTTGTATGGGCCGCGACAGCCCATCAACGAGCCTGACCCAAACAGGAGTCTGTGATGGGTGTCGCACCCCATGCAAATTTAATGTGCATAAAAGAATGCAGTATAGACTAGGAAATGACTCCTAGGTCGTCTTTCAAGGACCAAACTATGGTTCAGAATTACGTCAAACACGAAGTGGGGGGGGGGGGTTGTGACAGGTTGGTGAATGCGGATGAATTAAATAAAAACACAGATGCAAATAGAAAAGTAAACCGAAATGTAAAAACGGAATGTGAAAACGGTTTCAAAAACAGAATGAAAATGGGCGGTCATTAACTTAACTTCAATGCTTCCTATCATAGATCAACAAAATAAAGCAGCAACCCAAACCTCTAATCCAACACAGTTAACCAACTAAGCGAAGGCTAATCATGTTTTCATAAAAGCGAACTAAACGAACGCAATATTAACATCAAATCCAATTTACACCATGCAGTTTCATCAACTAAGCGAAGACTCAACACCAACTAGGCAACTAAGTGTATACCCAATTGCAAGTACAAATACAGATTCCACATTAACCAAGTCAGAATGGCAAACACAATTCTAGTCCATAAATCTCAAGGAAACATTATAATATCGCTAATGACCAACCCGACTAACCTAAGCTAACATGACAGCTAAATTAACTCAACTAAACAGAATAAACAACATTAAAGTGTGAAATGCACATATGAACCAAATTAAATGCAATAAATAATTGAGATGACACATAACCCATTTGAAATGCAATTACTAAAATAAACCACGTGACCAAGCTGCTTCCAAAGTTTGAGAACGTCGTGCTTCTTTCCCAAGAAAAATCACCGCATGCAACTGAAATCAGCATTCCTATTACTAAAGGCTAAAAATTGAAATTGATAAAAGATGTAAGAGTGCACCACTTCTAAAATGTAACAACCATGACCCTTCAAAAGCCAGTAAATAACCGTGTGCAGCTCCAAGCTTTTTCTCCCGATTGGAATGAGCATTTCTCCTTTCCTTTCCAAGCAAAGTAAAAGCAAACAAAATCACCGCTTAAGTAAATCCTAAATGAAGTCAGCATCTAAATTTTTAAAGCAAGCCACATAATAAAATGAAAATAAAGCTCCGCTGGTTCCTTCTCTAATGTATCATCACCGTCACCTCTTGCTTAAATCAAAATGAAAAATGCTTCAAGCAATCATCCCATCTTTCTTTAAAAGCAAAATAAATTCCTTCCCAAGTGAGATCATAACCATGTGTAGCTATCTAATTGAAAACGTAAAGAAAAGAAATAAGTTGCAGCTTCTCCATTTCATCCAAAATCCAAAACCGTGAACAACATGAGCTCTTGGAAAAGAAACGTTCAATAGCCAAGTTTGTCTAGTGTGTGACAACTGCCCTCTACAAAAACGACGTGTGTGTCCTAAAAATAGGGTGGGGTCCACCCTAAAACCCTAAGGTGCTAAGTCATCTACCCTAACATTTGGGCCTAAACTCTTTTGCCAAAAATTGGCCGAATGTTTACAAGTTTAATTAAAAACTATCTAGACTACTAAGTTATAATGTAATTAAATTTAAAAAGTCTTTGTGTAGAGTCTTGAATGAATTGATGTCCTCTCTAATGTCCAAAATTGTATCTCCAAAATTTTCCCTGCAATTAATAATGCAAATATATAGCTCAGAAAATTCAAATTAATTAAAATTAGAATTTCCGGTTAAATTAAGCACTATTAGCAAAAACGGAAAAATATCGGACATTTAAGCACAATTCCCTGATTAATTCTAGTACAATAAGCTAAGTGAAATCATGAAAATATTCACTCATCAAAATAGACCACACTTAGTCTTTTGCACTCCTGGGCAAAATTAAGACGCTAATCAAGGAACAGATAAGAGGACATCAGGGGAGTGACACAGACTCAACACACAGAAAACAAAAACTCGCAAGGACGAAAACAAACAGAATTACACAGTCCTCGAGAAATCTGGACAAAGAAAGGGAAGCAGACAGTATCCATCATAGAATCAAAGAAAGCAAATACTCATGAAGTCATCAAAGCAATTCCAAGCATGGCAAAATGATCAGTCCGCTCAAGAGAAGAATCAAAAGTAACAGAACCTCACAGATGCACACTATCAGTGTTTCTCTCAAGTGTCTAGGGTAAATAGTTTCAACTCAATGCACTCAAGAAAGCAAACACAAACAGACTTGGCAAGCCTCTAATATCAACACTCAAAACATATGCATGTTCAAATCAAAAGGTCTTTTATGGATGTAATGGGGCCAAGGACAAGGGATTATATAATATGGATGAGAAGCTACAAACGAAAGAAATAGAGGAGCAATGGGGAACAAGTGTAAACACAGTCAAATAGCACCCCAACCCTCTAATTCAATCCTCTTCTTGACTCCATCATTCACAAAATTTTTTATTTTTCTCATTTTTCTGTATTTTTTCTTTTTCTTTTTTTTTCATCTTGTCTCTTTTCTGATCTCTCTTTTCAGAACACAACTTCAAGAGACAACATACACAACATATATACATAAACAAAACAAGAAGAGGAACCAACTAGGAAATTCACCTGAATCCCCAGGGAGACCACACTTGTTCCCAAAACACTTCCAAAGCTCCAAAATTTCGTAAGGTTAAGGTAATCATGGTTTTTCACTCAGGGTTAGTGTATGAGCTTCAAAACAAAGAAATGGGGAAAGTACAGGCTCAAAGGGGGTTATCAAAGGATTAGAGCAAGGTAAGCTTATTTGGCTAGAGAGGCTCAAGAACACAACTGCCTTTATCACTTCCAAACATGCATATCAATCAAGAATTATTAGCAGAGTCAAGCCAAGGCATATGTGCAAGTAATCAAGAGACATATCACACACAAGAAAGAATATCAAGTGGCTCAAATTCTTACACAGGGTAATTTTGTCACAATCAATCCAACCTTTCAAACATCATAATCATCTTTCCAAGCAAAGAAAAGCAAGAATTTCTAACCAATCAGAGTATCAACGGAGTGAAAGACACATCTACAACCTAAACAAAGTCCAGAGATCAAGAGAAACATGCAAAACTGTACATAAAACGCAACAAAAACTACCTAGAAAACAAAAAAATCTAACGCAGCAAACAAAAGAATTTAACAAAGAAAGTAGAAATCTCCCCTAATAAACCACACTTAAACTACACAGTGTCCTCAATGTGTCACAAGCATAAGATCATAAATCAGAACAGTCGACAGATCATGGACAAGTGCAATACAAGTGGGGAAAGGAGGAGAAGGGAAAAAAGAAAACTCCCCTGATCATGGTGGAAGTTTCCAATTTTGGACTTTCAAGGAGAGGTCTTCCACCACCTGATCCAACAAGGAAGTCTTGAGGAGGAACTGCTTCAGTCTCCAAATTTGATCAAGCACGGAGATGTCCTCCACATCTGGATCTAAGAAGAAATAATTGTTGATGAGCTGGTTCAGCTGGTGCCTATTGATGTTAAAGCTCTTATGTGTGCTTGCACCTTTGTTTTTCACTGTGGGTGCTTGTTGGTCAAATTCATGTGTACCTCCTACAACATGGTTAGTGCAATATGGTTCCACAGAGGTGTTGATTTTGGCAGAGCAAGTTTATATTTCATTTAGTAACATTTTCCCATCCAATGAAAAGTGGAAGCATCAAGGAAGCGTTAGTTTCATCTAGAAAGAAGAAATACATGCCAATTTATTTTGCTTCGAAGCTACAGCCGAGAGGTTTGTTTACTTTTTTTTGGCATTTGCAATTTTAATTTATTTGGAAAGTGCATGGGTAACGTGAATTGCTAGAAGAAAATTATGTTGCTTATTTCTTTTGCTGTAAAATATTTTCAATTGTATTTTGAGTTGTTTTTCATCTTCTTCATTTAGTGTTGTATTTTAATATTTTTAACTGTGCTTAGATATTTGTTTGCTCTAGTATTGGGTTTAGCATTTTCACTCTCTTTAATGTTTTCTATGATGTTCGAATGTGTTTAATTTTTATTTTTAATTTCGTCAGTTGCATTCACAAACAAAACTTTTCACAACCCCCCCCCCCACTTCGTGTCTGACCTAATTCTCGAACTACATTTGGTCCTTGAGAGACGACCTAGGAGTCATTTCCTAGCTATACTTCATTCTTTTATGCAATCAAATTTGTATGGGCCGCGACAGCCCATCAACGAGCCTGACCCAAACACGAGTCTGTGATGGGTGTCGCACCCCATGCAAATTTAATGTGCATAAAAGAATGCAGTATAGACTAGGAAATGACTCCTAGGTCGTCTCTTAAGGACCAAACTGTGGTTCAGAATTACGTCAAACACGAAGGCTAATCATGTTTTCATAAAAGCGAACTAAGCGAACGCAATGTTAACATCAAATCCAATTTACACCATGTAGTTTCATCAACTAAGCGAAGACTCAACACCAATTAGGCAACTAAGCGTATACCCAATTGCAAGTGCAAATACATATTTCACATTAACCAAGTCAGAATGGCAAACACAATTCCAGTCCAGAAATCTGAAGGAAACATTATAATATCATTAATGACCAACCCGACTAACCTAAGCTAACATGACAGCTAAATTAACTCAACTGAACAGAATAAACAACATTAAAGTGTGAAATGCACATATGAACCAAATTAAATGCAATAAATAATTGAGACGACACATAACCCATTTGAAATGAAATTACTAAAATAAACCATGTGACTAAGCTGCTTCCAAAGTTTGAGAATGTCATGCTTCTTTCCCAAGAAAAATTACCGCATGCAACTTAAATCAGCATTCCTATTACTAAAAGCTAAAAATTGAAATTGATTAAAGATGTAAGAGTGCACCACTTGTAAAACGTAACAGCCATGACCCTTCAAAAATAAATCACTCAAACTGATGTATCACCGTACTTTCTTTTCGCTTAATCACCACAGTGTGCACCTTCTCCCAAGACATAACATGTGTGTCTTCCGGCAGCCGTGACCCACTTTTCTTCTCTAAAATAAATCAGCGCATCACCTCCAAGATAAATCACCGCTGCAGCCAGCAAAGAAAAGAAAAGATGCGTCAAAATGAAAGTAGCGTGAATCAAAGCCCAAAGCCAGTAAATCACCGTGTGCAGCTCCAAGCTTTTTCTCCCGATTGGAATGAGCATTTCTCCTTTCCTCTCCAAGCAAAGTAAAAGCAAACAAAATCACCACTTAAGTAAATCCTAAATGAAGTCAGCATCTAAATTTTTAAAGCAAGCCACATAATAAAATGAAAATAAAGCTCCGCTGGTTCCTTCTCTAATGTATCATCACCGTCACCTCTTGCTTAAATCAAAATGAAAAATGCTTCAAGCAATCATCCCATCTTTCTTTAAAAGCAAAATAAATTCCTTCCCAAGTGAGATCATAACCATGTGCAGCTATCTAATTGAAAACGTAAAGAAAAGAAATAAGTTGCAGCTTCTCCATTTCATCCAAAATCCAAAACCGTGAACAACATGAGCTCTTGGAAAAGAAACGTTCAAAAGCCAAGTTTGTCTAGTGTGTGACAGCTGCCCTCTACAAAAACGACGTGTGTGTCCTAAAAATAGGGTGGGGTCCACCCTAAAACCCTAAGGTGCTAAGTCATCTACCCTAACATTTGGGCCTAAACTCTTTTGCCAAAAATTGGCCGAATGTTTACAAATGTAATTAAAAACTATCTAGACTACAAAGTTACAATGTAATTAAATTTAAAAAGTCTTTGTGTAGAGTCTTGAATGAATTGATGTCCTCTCTAATGTCCAAAATTGTATCTCCAAAATTTTCCCTGCAATTAATAATGCAAATAATTAGCTCAGAATATTCAAATTAATTCAAATTAGAATTTCTGGTCAAATTAAGCACTATTAGCAAAAACGGAAAAATACCAGACATTTAAGCACAATTCCCTGATTAATTCTAGTACAATAAACTAAGTGAAATCATAAAAATATTCACTAATCAATCTACCACCGTAACAGTAAGATTAGACAGTTTTAATGTTAGCCCTCCAATCTTTTTCAAGAAACGCCCAGGCATCATATTAATGCTAGATCCAGATGCTATCATGGCTCCTCCTACATCAAAATCATTCACAACACACGAAAGAATCAAACAACCTAGATCTTTTACCTTAAGCGGATAATTCCTTTTTGGATGTTGAATTTCAAATTCCTGCTCATCGTCATCTACATCCAAATTTATCATATCTCCAAGATAATATTTCATCCTTGCAGGAACTTGTTGAATTATAGAAGGCACCACAGCCACTTGGTTAAAATTTTCTTTACATTGCTTATTGTGACTGAATCTCTCTTCCTCTTCTTTCTCACCTTCACTGCTCCTTATCTCAATGACTTCTCTTTCCTCCTCTTCATCATCACTGCTCAGAATCTCCCCAACTTCCCTTTCATCTTTTCTTTAACTCCTTGTAACAATAACTTTTCATTCCTCTTTAGGGTTAACATCAGTATTAGCCCTAAATTGGTGCTTCACAGTGGTTTCTACCCTTTTTGACAGCTGTCAAATTTGCATCTCTAGGGATTTGAAACTAGCTTGGTCACTTGCATGATTGGACTCATAAACTTTCAGGAATTTATCAAATCTCTCATTTAGGTCTCTGACAACCTGTGTCAAATGGGTAACCTGCTGCCACAAAGGTGAAGGTTGTTGCGGCTTGAAGCCTCCTGTTTGCCCTGATGGGTTATTCTGTGCCTGACCAATACTAGGATGTTTCTTCCAACTTTGGCTAGAGTTGCCTTGGTTGAAGTTCCCCTGCCTATACTTGAACTGATTCCCCATGTAATTGGCTTCCTGCTGCATCTCTTCTGGCAAAGCACATTGACCATTGATATGGTCACCACCACAAAAATCACACAGTTGCTGTGTTTGGGAGACATTACAAATCTCCTTAGGAAGTTGTGAGAGGATCTTTGTCAAATTGTCTAGCTTTTGAGTCAGAAGATGGTTCTGAGCTAGCATGGCATAATCTGCAGGCAAGTGCAAAACTCCTCTCTTTTGTGTAGGCACGCCCCTTTTACTATAATTCTCTTGCTCATTAGCAGTCATACTCTCTATCAAGTCATAGGCTTCATCTTCAGTCTTTTGTTTGATATCACCTCCAGCTGAGGCGTCCAGCATCATCTTAGACTGAGTGTTCAAACCTCCAAGGTATGCAAGAACTAAGGTGGTCTTGTCAAAACCATGGATTGGCGTCTTTCTTAGCAAGCCCTTGAATCTTTCCCATGCTTGACCTAGAGTTTCTTCCATGCCCTACTTGAATGATGAGATCTCCAGTCTTCCCTGAGTAACTTTGACTGTGGAAAATATTTAGTGACAAAATTTGTAGCCACAGTCTCCCATGTTGTGAATGTTCCTTCAGGAAAGGAATTAAGCCACGCCTTAGCATTGCCCGCCAACGAGAATGGGAACAAGCTAAGCTTTACTCTTTCCTCTGATACACCTGTCATCTTCACAGTATTGCAGGTTTCATTAAACGTTGTCAAATGATCATATGGGTTCTCATTTGACAAGCCGTGAAACTGGTTGCTTTGTACCAAGAGTATAAGTGATGGATTCATCACCATGTTGGTCGTTTGATCCGTAGGCATGGCTATGCTGTTGAAGTGGAAAGGGCCAACAAAATTAGATTTGTCTGCCAGTGTGCGTCTTGGAGGAGGTTGTTCTACCATCTCCTCTGTTCTTCGATCTAGTGAAGGTGATAATAATATGTCAGGAGAAGGAAACAAATCCCTAGATGGCTGCATGATTAACAGTGGCTTTGAATCTGGCTTTGTTAATAAGTACTTTATGGCTGCATGATCTGTATAAATTATGACTTTAGCTCCAATGAGATAAGATCTAAATTTTTTCCAGTGCATAAACTATAGCCAAGAATTCTTTCTTTGTAGTAGCATAATTCAGCTGGGCTTCATTTAAGACTTTACTAGCATAGTAAATAGCATGAAACACTTTATCTCTTCTTTGACCAAACACAACACCTATAGCATAATAACTAGCATCACACATAAGCTCAAAGTCTTTATTCCAATCTGGAGCTACAATTACTGGGGCAGAAATCAAGCTTTTCTTTAGGACATCAAAAGCTTGCAAGCATTCAGAACTCATCTCAAATGGTGTATCCTTGACAAGCAGATTACTCAATGGTTTAGCAATCTTTGAAAAGTCTTTAATGAATCTTCGATAGCAACCAGCATGGCCCAAGAAACTTCGGATTCCTTTCACATTTGATGGTGGTGGAAGCTTTTCAATAACCTCCACTTTTTCCTTATCAACTTCAATTCCCCTAGCCGAAATCTTGTGTCCCAACACAATTCCTTCAGTAACCATAAAATGGCATTTTTCCCAATTCAAAACAAGATTCGTTTGAACACACCTTTTAAGAACTGCATCCAAGTTGATTAAGCATCTCTGAAACGAATCTCCAAATACTGAAAAATCATCCATGAAGACTTTTATGCTTTTCTCCATAAATTCTGCAAAGGTTGCTTGCATACACCTTTGAAATGTAGTAGGTGCGATACATAATCCAAATGGCATTTTTCTATAAGTAAATATACCAAAAGGACATGTAAAAGCTATTTTCTCTTGATCTTCAGGGTCCACCACAATTTGATTATATCCAGAGTAGCCATCAAGGAAGCAATAATATGCTTGTCCAGCCAATCTTTCTAGCATTTGATCCATAAAAGGTAAGGGAAAATGATCATTTCTAGTCAATACACATCCGTCACCCAGTAACTGTTCGTGTAGGAATTAATTCATTTTTTTCATTATGGATCACTGTCATTGCTCCTTTCTTTGGCACCACCTGAACTGGACTCACCCATTTGCTATCAGAGATTGGATAAATGATTCCTGCTTCTAGTAACTTCAACACTTCCTTTCTCACAACTTCCTTGATAACAGGATTCAATCTTCTCTGTGGTAGAGCCACCGACTTATAATCATTTTCCATAAGAATCCTGTGCATACAATATGTGGGGCTTATACCCTTAAGATCTGTAATTGACCAGCCTATAGCACCTTTATTTGCTTTTAGAACTTCCACCAATTTCTCTTCTTCTTTTGGAGATAATGAAGTACTAATAATAACTAGCTTTCCTCCATCATTTTCCTAAAATAGATATTTCAAATGTGGTGGTAATTCTTTCAATTCAAGCTTGCTTTCTTTCACTTTCTCTTTAGGATCAATTCTTTCAAAACTGGCCTCCTTTGTTTCCTTTGTTGCCTCTAAATCATGGACACATTCTTCAACAATTTTATTTTCCTCTTCATGTAAATCTTCATGTTCATTAATGAGAGTCCTCTCCAATGCATATGCATTTCGTATTCTCTTATCTTGCATCATACAAAGTTCTTCCGCATGTCTATTTGAAAGCATTACTTGTTATCTTTTGGATATGACATTGCTTGGAAGACATCAAAATTTACCTCTTCATCCTGTACTCTGACCTTCAGGTTACCATTCTCCACATCAATTAAAATTCTGGTTGTCTTCATAAAAGGTCTTCCAAGAATCAAAGGTGCATCTCCATTTTCCTCCATCTCCATAACAACAAAATCTACTGGGAATAAAAATTTATCCACCTTTACTATCACATCTTCAGCCAATCCATATGGGTATTTAAGAGATCTGTCTGCCAACTGAAGAGTCATCCTTGTTGGTTTAAGTTCAAATCCTCTGATCTTTTTGAACATGGAAAGAGGCATTAGATTAATGCTAGCTCCCAGATCAATCAAAGTTTTCCCTACTTCTAACTCTCCAATGGTGCATGGAATGGTAAAGCTCTCTGGATCTTGCAATTTAGGAGGTAATTTTCTTTGAATGACTGCACTACAATTTCCTTGCACTTCAATGGTTTCTTTCTCAACATACTTCCTCTTTTTCATGAGAAGTTCCTTTAGAAGTGCCTCAGAAAATGGTATAGTTATTTCCAACTTCCTAAAAATCTTCATAAAGCGCTCAAACTGCTTTTCTTTCTCCTTTCTTGAGTATGTCTTTGGATAAGGCAGACAATTTCTGAATAATTGTCTCCAACTGCTGAGTAATTATCTTGTTCTGTTCCATCATTGCACTATGATCCTGTGATACTGAAGTTTTCTTAACAAAAGCAGCACTTTCACTCTGTGTTTCCTCATTATCTACCATATTCTCAATCGGCTCATAAGCCTCATCTTCAGTCTTCTTCATTATATCCCCTCCGGCTATAGCATTTAACATCATCTTTGATTGCATGTTTAACCCTCCAAGGAATGCAAGAACTATGGTTGTTGCATCAAATCCATGGACTGGGGTCTTCCTTAATAGGCTTTTAAACCTATCTCATGCTTGCCCGAGAGTCTCTTCCATACCTTGTTTGAATGATGAGATCTCCATCCTTCCCTGCGTAACTTTGAACTGTGGAAAATATTTCTTAACAAATCTTGTAGCCATAGTCTCCCAGGTTGTGAATGTTCCTACTGGAAAGGAATTAATCCACGCCTTAGCATTGCCCGCCAATGAGAATGGGAACAAGCTAAGCTTTACTCTTTCGTCTGATACATCTGTCATCTTCACAGTATTGCAGATTTCACTAAACATTGTCAAATGATCATATGGGTTCTCATTTGACAAGTCGTGAAACTGGTTGCTTTGCACCAGGTGTATAAACGCTAGATTCATCACCATGTTGGTCGTTTGATCTGTAGGCATGGCTATGCTATTAAAATGGAAAGGGCCAACAGCATTAGATTGGTCTGCCAGTATGCGTCTTGGAGGAGGTTGTTCTGCCATCTCCTCTATTCTTCGATCTGGTGAAGGTAATATAATCTGTCAGGAGAGGGAAACAAATCCCTAGATGGACGTCTGACTCTCCTTCTTCCCCTTGTCTCACTCAAGCCTTCAAGAAGAGCTTGTGTAGTTTTCTTGCTTCTAGTATGTCTAGTTTCCTATTCAAGGGAGAGCCACTGTCTGGCGCTCAGGCGGTGCCGCTGAGCGTCCAGGACGACTAGAGGCAAACCGCTGAGTGGTTAACATAGGCGCCTGGGCGGTTTTCTATTTTTATTTGGCTTAGATTCTGATAGATTTTGTTATCTTTATGGCCTATATATAGCCCCAATGCGAATCAAAATTGTATCTTTTGGAAGAGAGAAACATCCAAAGGTGTTCCACTCACCTTGGACGAGGTTCCTTGGATGCTTAGGCTCCAATCTACCAAGTTTATGGTTATTTCTTGCATTCTTTCATTACTTTTCATCTAGATTCACCATGATTATGGTGAACTAAACCCTAGGCTGTTGGGGAAAATATAAATCTCCTCTCTAACCCAAAACCAAAATATAGTTGCACACAAAACCAGAATTGCAGCAAGAATCCCCTCTCCTACAATCTGCACCCATGTCGAACAATCCTCAACGTGTCACTAGCACTCTTCACAGGATGCCAAGCCTCTAACAGCACGCTTCACAGGTTGCCAAGCCTATCACAGCACACTTCCCAGGTTGTCAAGCCTTCAATCAAATGCAGCAGTCTTTACAGGTGTTGACGGAATGGCAAGTGTACCATATCGTAACAAGTAATAAAAATGGTAAAACCCATTATCGTTCTTCCCATGAGACTCGAAAGGCCTTATCGTTCGTGTGAACCAAAATCGTAAGACTTGTGAAAGAAAAATTCAATTAATTGTGGTTGATGCAAAGACAGAAAATAAACATGCAATGTGTGATTCAATTGACAAGATTAAGACAATGGATGAATGGAGTTGTTGGGGGTTTACAATTTCATCTAATCCTCTCTCTCTTATTTACTCCTCTTGTTTAGATTGCTTTATTATCTAATTGCATGCAAACTTTCTTGGCTTCCCCTGAACCCGATCCCTCGGCGAAAAGGGCCTATTACTAATTACCGGCTTGCTATCCCTAGCCTCCCCTAGTAACTAGCAACGCATTACAAACAGAAGCAAAAACAATTGGTCGTCCTACCTCCCTATCTCTAGGTGGTATTGCTTAACCAAGGAATTTCTCACCAGTTCATGACATTATTGTACGTCCCTATATCAATAAAGGCAAATAACTGTTATCGAATGAGTTAAATGACAAAAGCATTAAGCACAGATGAGAACCCAACAATTGATAATAAACGCATCTCACCAAAAGAATGAATTGGAATTCGTAACAGGGCTATTTATAACTGAGGAGCGCAATAGAAAAATAGGCCTAAGCCCATCTGACCACCGCCCGACGTCAGACTTTGTCGCCCGGCGGTGTACCCTAAATCGCGCCACCGCCCGGCAGTAGGGATCTACCGCCCGGCAGTTTCCCTTGTGCCGCAAAACTGCCCGGCGTCAGGGGTCTACCGCCCGACGTCCTCTGCTCTCCCATTCACGGACGTAGGCAGCAGTGTGCTTCTACCAAATTGAAATCAGTGTTGGCTTTAAAAGAGAAAAAACATTGGATGTGCTGCTAATTTCCATCATGAGCCGTGACCTTATGCGTCCTTTGCTTAATAAAAAAAATGAGGTACTTCAAAAGGAAATTAAACCTCCGTGTGCCACCTCCAACTCTCATCAAATGCACCGCTCCATCATTCAAAAGCTTGTGCTCTCCCAAGAGAGAATTGAATAAATTCTTTTCCCTGGCCGAGACCCGTGGGCATCTAAGACTCTTGCTTCCAGCTGAAATGAGTTGCGCTGAATAACAATTAAATGGAACGGTTGTTGTTGTAACCATGAGCCAAGAGCTTCCAAAATCTCAAATTAAAAACTAATTAAGGGAAAGTACTGGAATAAAATCTAATGAATAAATTGAACACGTAGCTGCAACTGAACAAGTCAAATAAAAAGAAGAAACATGCATCTTTGAAATTTAAAGCAAGTTGAATTCATCTCTAATATAAAGAAAATGAAATTAATTCTTCTTCATTGTGCTAGCAA
This sequence comes from Vigna mungo, assembly GCA_036885675.1. Taxonomy (NCBI): domain Eukaryota; kingdom Viridiplantae; phylum Streptophyta; class Magnoliopsida; order Fabales; family Fabaceae; genus Vigna; species Vigna mungo. The sequence continues at coordinate 10,279,296 of CP144698.1, read as the reverse complement.
AAAAAAATGAAAACCCTTTAAAAACTCTCCATTGCAGTGTCACTGTGTGCCTCTAAAATCACAATTAATCCCCAAAAAAAAACGTTCACAGCCAAGGAACATAAACAAGTGTCGGCAGCCTCTATCAAAGTGTATGCTGCCAGCAGCTTTCTCCATTCGAAATACAATGTCGTGTGTGTTTTCTTCACTATAGAACATAAAGTGCAAGTTGAATCAAACAAAGCCAAGTGGCAGCTGTTAGCTTCAATTTCATTTCAACCATAATCAAAGAGTAACATGATTCCAAACATTTTGCCAATCTCTGAGAACAGCGTTGCAACCAAAAAAAATCTCCCTTTGAAATGTGACGGTTGCCACTTAAAAGAGGCCGAGAGTTGTATGTTGAGTGACGGCTGATGTTTAGCTCCTTTCTAGGACCAGGTGTCCCTCAAAATTTAGGGTGGGGTCCACCCAACCCTAGGGTTGCCAAGTGTCATCATTTTTACAATTGGGCTTAAGCTATTCTATCAAAATTAGCCCACAATGCAAAGAAGTTGTCTAAAAATTTACACAATTAAATTTACAATGTAACTAAATTTAAAATGACTAATTAGGGAGTCTTGAATTATTTTGTCTCCATCCCAATGTTCCAAAATATATCTCCAAAATATTCCCTGCAATTAAAAATGCAGTTAATTAGCTCAGAATATTCAAATTAATTAAAATTAGAATTTCCGGTCAAATTAAGCACTATTAGTGAAAACAGGAAAATACCGGACAATTAAGCACAGTTCTTCATTAATTCTAGCACAATAAACTATGTGAAATAAAATATCGACTCATCAAACAATAACATGTCTATAATAACAATTTCTAAAAGTATGACCAACACATCTGCAGTAAAAACATGCATTTCTAGCAGGTTTTCTTAAGTCATTAAGCTTTCTAGCATTGGTTCTGTTAGAGTAACCTTTAAATCCAATTCCCTGCCTATTATTGGTTCTGTAGAAGAATTTAATATAGCTTCTAATTTGTCACTTGCTTGAGTAAACTTAGCTAGCTTGCAAGTCAAGCAATCAATCTTTTCAATATGCGAAGGACAATTTTCACAAGATTTTTCAACAGTAACAGTTTTAGTTTTAATATTCTTAGCAAATAGCAAGGCATTTTCCAATTCTTTTTCTAATATTTTATTTTCAATAACAAGGTTATCAATCCTATATTCATAATCTCTTTTCTCTGAGTTCAGTTTATTGACCTTGTATTCTAGTCGCATTGCTTCAGCATGTAGTTCTCTGAATGTTTCAATCAGTTGTTGATATTCCTCTTCAATAGGCAGCTTCTCAAATTCTTCATCACTGTTGTTGACTCACTGGCAAACGTATCAGATCGTTTCAAGTAATATAATTGGTAAAACCCAATATTGATCTTCCCAAGAGACTCGAAAGGCCTTATCGTTCGTGCGAATTGAAATCGTAAGACTTGTAAAGAAAAATTAATTGTGTGGAATGCAAAATAACAAAATAAACATGCAATGCGTTGATTCAATTGACGAAAAAGATTATGGATGAATGAAGTTATTGGGGGTTTACAATTTCATCTTATCCGCTCTCTCTTATCTACTCCTCTTGTTTAAATTACTTTGTTATCTAATTGTTATGCAAACTTTCTTGGCCTACCCTTAACTCAATCCCTCGGTGAAAAGAGCCTGTTATTAATTACTGGCTTGCTATCCTTAGCCTCCCCTAGTAACTAGCAACGCATTACCGAACAGAAGCAAAAACAATTGATCGTCCTACCCCCTTATCCCTAGGTGGTATTGCTTAATCAAGGAATTACTCACCAGTTCATGACAGTACTCTACGTTCCCGTATCAATAAAGGCAAACAACAGTTATCGAATGATTTACACGATAAAAGCTTTAAGCGTAGATGAGAACCCAACAATTGATAATCAAAGCATACGACAAGCATATAAATAAACAAGAGTTTCAATAAAATAGAGTTTCAAAAGATTACATTGTTTCCCTCAACAACAAAAGGGTTTAGTTCACCATTGTCATGGTGAACCTAGATGAAAAATAATGGAAGAATGGAATAGCAAACCCTAGATAGGATGAAAATGAGCCTAAGCATCCAAGAGATCTTCTCTAGAGAGTCAAAAGTAGGTCTGACCGCCCTCTTCCTTCAAAAGAATGAGAATGAAATCGCAATAGGACTATTTATAGCTGAGAAGCGTCACAGAAAATAGGCCCAAGCCCAGCAGACAACCACCCAGCGTAACATTTATGCCGCCCGGCGGTTTGCCTATAATCGCGCCACCGCCTGGCGCCAGGTTCCACCGCCCGGCGGTTTGCCTCTAGTCGCAAATCCACCAGGCGTCCACGCCAGGGTGCCAACTCCTCGCATTTGGCCGCCCAACGGTGAATTTTGCCATTGGGCGGTTCCTAGACTCTTTTTTTCTTCAGTTTTCTTCCTCCGTCTTGAGTCTAAGACCTTCATCTTCAACTTCATTCTTCACTTTCATCAGAATTGCTGCAAAACAAGCATAATATCGCTAAAAACAGCTTTTGACTCTCAACTGACTCATTTATTGCGTTTTGCCTGATTCTAAACTTGTTCTAAGTAGTAAATGGGGTAATTTGGTCTAAAATGACATATGAAAATAACGGTTTTTCAACCGTTATCAGAACCCAAACTTAGAACTTTGCTTGTCCTCAAGCAAACAAAACAAAACAGCACACAAAACAAAGCTTAGCTTTCTACTATTTCATCCAATGGTTCAACACTCCTAAAGTACTTGACAAGAGCAACTCAGTTTCAGACCTTCAGTTAAGTCAAATCAAGATGCATGCATGCTTTCAATTTAGTTCAGTTCACAGATTTCTCAACAGACGTTACACATTATGAATGACCAATCCACTAAGCAAAGATGCAATCATAAAATTTAGCAATTCTCACCAAGCACGTATTTCACTCCATCACTCAAGTGTTTAGGGTGACACTCCAACTCTCTATCATTTACAAGTCTCATGAAACAAAATTGTCATTCATCTCGAACAATCAAATCCTCACATGCAAATGTCATCAAAAGGACTTTTTCAAGGCTTGTAATGAGGCTGGGCTAACAAGAAAAATTGGTTTTTCTAGAAATCAAAAATCTTGAGTTAAAATAACTATTTCATCATTGAAAAGGTTCAAGTTTAAACTCTCTCTTTGTCACCAATTTCACTCATTTTCGAACTTCTTCCCTTTTGTTTTTCATTGAGCTCATCTTCATGCTTTTCTTCTTTCACTTCTTCTATGTTCATGCATTTTTCTTTTCAACACTTGAACTCAATGTTTTTCTTTTGCCTTTCAGTTTTCCCCATACAACCCCAAACTTTAACCTTTTCAATGTATACAAGTATTCTCAACCCAACTCAAAGCAAATACTTTCAAATCAAGGGTTTTCATACTGTTTAAGGTCAAGGTTCAAAAAGATATAAAATTTTAAACTTTTTGGGTGAAAATTTGGCTAAATAAGCGTTTCCAAACATGGCCTTGATCATACCACATAAACATGTAATTCATTCAATTATCAAGACTAGGGCAATATCATTCACGATTCCCTGAAAATAGTACATACATCAGTAAAGACTCTGGAGCTCAATACCTCACACAACATGCTTTCTCACACACCATTCATGGATCCTTCTTAGCATCACAATCACGATCATAAACCACTATACATCTATTCATATAGTTAGTGAACCATTCACTTGGATATCAGCACACACACATTCTCAGTCATCAACCACATTCAATCATCATTGAATAACTCGTCATGCATTTTATAAAATGAAGCCACCATCAGAACCAGTGTACACGCCAAGCATAAACACAAAAATAAAATGTTCCTATACTAAAAATCAAAAGTACAAAGGAAAAAGAAAGATAAAACCTGGGTTGCCTCCCAATAGCGCTTGTTTAACGTCACGAGCCTGACCCAAACCTGTCTAGCACTCATCAGTAAGTGCATATCTTTCCAACACCCTTCAGTAGGTGTGCCTACCTGTATCCTTCAGTAGATACATATAAAATTTTAGCATCCCTCAGTAGATGTTAAAACATCCAAAGAATTACAAGTTTAAAAACGAAATAAACCTAAACTAAAAATAAAAAAAAATGATTTACAACAATTGGGATGACCCCAACAAACACCCATCAGTAGGTGTTGAAATCCTTCTCGCTTGATATTTTTTTTCTTTTTCTTCTTCCTGCTGAATTCCTTCATAAAGTTGAGAACATCAAACACATGTTTCCATGTTTCGACCATAGGAACTTTAATCACCAATTTCTTGAAGATCTCCATAAAGTACTTAAACTTATTTTCCTTCCTATGATACTTTTTTGAATGAGGAAGGAGTTTTTCATGTGATCTTTTCTTCTTTCCTCTCTTCCTCTTTTTCTCAATCTTCCACTTCTTCCACTTTCTTTTTTCCTTTTTTCTTATTTTCTTCTTTTTTCTTTTTTTCTCAACCACTGCTTTTTCTTTCTCCTCATCTTTATCTCCCTCACTCAACCTTTCTGCTTCTTCTTCCTCTATTTTCTCCTCTTCTATCTCTATCTTTTCTTCTTCTATCTTTTTCTCAGCAACAACCTTCTCTGTTTCTATATCTTCTATCTCTTTCACCTTTCTCTCTACCTTCTCCTCATCAACAACCTCCTGAATTTGTGTCTCTAAATTCCTGAAGGTAACTTCATATCTCTTGGAATCACACTTCTCCAGAAATTTGTCGAACTTTTCATTAAGGCTTTTGACTTGTTCTGTCACACCAGCTATCTGTTGACAAAGTTGTTGATCATACTCCCATGTTTCTATTGGTGAAGAGTATTGTTGCTGCCACTGATATTGTTGCTTCTCCTCCATGCTTCTATGAGAAGAAAATCTTGTATACATGTCTTGTGGAAACAATTCATCATTCTTTTTATCCTCCTCTATGCCTTTGACATGGTATAGTTCCAAATTCATAATCCTCTGAAGAAGTTCATCAGACTCAGTATTTTTCTTAATTGGCTTAATTTGTGGCTCAGCAGCTTGCCCAAATTGGTTAATCCATGTATGAGTGGGGTTCCCACCAGTGGTTGAAATTATTTTGGTAGGATTGATTGCTCATATAATCAAATTCTTGTTCGTACTGCATTCTGCAAAAGTTAGGCACAAAACCCTAGAAAACATTTATTAGAACAAAAATAAAAACAAACATAAAATCAAGCCAAATTCAATCAATTTACACTACTTGAAAAAGTTAAACCTTGAGTCCCCGACAACGGCCCCAAAAACTTGTTGACTCACTGGCAAGCGTACCAGATCGTTTCAAGTAATATAATTGGTAAAACCCAATATCGTTCTTCCCAAGAGACTCGAAAGGCCTTATCGTTCATACGAATTGAAATCGTAAGACTTGTAAAGAAAAATTAATTGTGTGGAATGCAAAAACACAAAATAAACATGCAATGCGTTGATTCAGTTGACGAAAAAGACTATGGATGAATGGAGTTGTTAGGGGTTTAGAATTTCATCTTATCCGTTCTCTCTTATCTACTCCTCTTGTTTAAATTGTTTTGTTATCTAATTATTATGCAAACTTTCTCGGCCTACCCTTAACCCGATCCCTGGGTGAAAAGAGCCTATTAATAATTATTGGCTTGCTATCCCTAGCCTTCCCTAGTAACTAGCAACGCATTACCGGAGGAATGCCAGGGAAATAGCAAGGGTTTGGAGAGTGGAACACAGTGTTTCGAAGCTGGCGTGGTTGGATTTCGTCTCTCCGTTTCGCAATTGCATTCTCTTTGTTTCCTCGCTTTGTGTTTCTCAGTGAGACAAACAAAAACAAGAAGATGTTGGCTAAGCTTGCGAAAGGTCTGTTCTACGATCTGAATGAAGTGAATAGGGTCTGTAGCTATTATGACAGGTGTCCTGATATCTATTATAATATCTTTCTACCATAATTTTTATTTTGTTACCGTTTTCAACTTATTAGGATAGGTAACTTTTTATCTGTTATAATATATAACTTTTATTACGACCATGTCATTACTGTATATTTATTATGATAGATTTTTTAAAATACTTCATAATATGTTTTAGTTTTATTACAAAATTGTCACCGGTTATGATAAGTAGATTTTACCGATTATAATATCTCGTTATAGAATTTTTTTTTTTTTACTAACGAGTTGTGCTTTTGTAGGTAGTTGTTTTGGGATGTTGAATCACTTTTTCCTTCTCCCTATTATTGCATGTTACATAGTGAAAGTGGTGGCGGGAGATAGTGGTGATATGATCTGGATGAAGTGGTGTGTAGAAAACAATATCCTATTGAAACATCCTAGATGCAAAATTATGCGAGTGTAGAAAACAATGTGCTTGTCCTGAACTTGTCCTGAACTGGTCCTTGTAGTAAGAAACCACTATTTGTATGAAATTTCTTCCTATACTTCTATAATTTTAACCTTCCTTTACATAATTTAGATAATGGAATTTAAAATGTTAATTTTATATTTTAAAATATATAATAGAATGCACTTTTTATTTTATATTTTCATATAATTCAAAATAAAAAATTTATATTTTGAAATACATAATTCGGAACAGAAATATCGTATCCCAACTAATATGGTCCGAAATGCATTTTTTTATATATTTTATATTACAATTAAAAATATAAAACATTATATTTTCGAAGCTATATATCGTGGAATAGAAAAAATTATCCCAAATAATATGGCTTTGTGCAACGTCATGATGGTGTAGGTTACAAGAAGAAAAAAAACAAGTGTGTTGAAACAATTCAGCATTACATTGCCTCTGCCTCTTGTATTGCACAATAGTAAGAAAAAAGTGCAAGAGTGATGTTAAGGTGTCAAGGTTAATATGAGAAAAGTTGGAAAATATATGTACAAAATTTACATGATGCATTGATTTATAAATTTCTTCTCATAAATTGTTATCTAGTGCGTAAGCTACTTTTTCAACGTTAAGAAAAAAAATTTTATTGCACTCTTAGTTTTCTTTTCTGTAAATATTTATAGAAGAATTTGTTGATTCATACCATAATAGAAAAAAGACCCAAAAATAAGGCATTTCACTTATAACTCAGTTCCAGTTTAGCTCGTATGTGAGCGAAATAATCCAAACTAAATTTTAACAATCTTGATTTTGTATATATAATTTTGATAAGAAAATTAGTTTAAATTTTGAAGTAACTTAGTGTAGAAATAAATTTTCTAAATGAATTGATAACAAAAAGTTGACAAACTTGTATTTCCACATGATCATTAAAAAAAAGAAAGAAAACCTAGTACAACGGGTTTAGAGTCAATATAATTGATTGAAATAACAAAAGCATAAAAAGAAAACAAATTATGTTTGAGTAGATGAATGTACGTTTAAGGAAATTCTAATACCATGAATTGAAAGTTTCTAATTCCAAGTAACCTCATAAAATTCTTGTTTGAGAAAAGGAAAATCAAGCACTTACATTCTTATTGAAATAAAATACTCAGATGAAAATGGGCCACCTCAAATCTCAAATGAACATTCTGATCATATTCTCTGGTGAAACAGACAGTACACTTACACCAAAAGTACTTTAGAATCTATGTACTACTTCCCATACACACATTGCGTGGTCAAAAAATATTCTGACAATTACCAGCTGAAATGATACTTATTCATAAACACAGATTTTAACATGGGCAAGTTGCAGATAGTGTTTGATCCAAATTTGACTTCTTTAGAGTAAGAAGTGCACTTTATGAACATATTACAGTTAACATCATTGATTAGAAAATTCACTTTTTAAATTATGATTAAGTGCATGCACTTGTATAACAATAATTGTTTGTTATTCTTATAGTTGATTCTTAATCAACGGTTATCATTACACTTTATTTTCTCATTGCATCAATTCCTCCACAAGTCACTGGCTCATAGCAGAAAACACAATGACAAAAACTGAAAAGCAAGTCACTAAAACGATTCCAGGTGTAATAGATGCAAGAGAAATGAGTGTGCCATAGTAAAAATAAACTGCAACATGTGCATGTGATAGTAATGGTACACCAATTAGTATCATAATAATATTGTGATCTCTTGTTTGTAATCATGATAACCCAATATAATTAATGATGGGAGCATCATATATACAATTTTTTTGGACAAAATTGGAGAACCAAACAATTTTGGCAAGAATCAATATCTCACTCGTATTTTCTTGTGTAAGGAATGCAACTCCTATCTTCCATGTCCACAATAACCTGCAGAAAAAGAGAGAAAGAAACCAAAAATATTGGTAGAAGCAATGAGAGAAGATCATTGTGTGACATATGGTCCAGTAAATCAATAAGAATGGACTATACTGTCCCAGCACACTGAAAACAAAACCAGTTGAGATATGTGTAATATGCATGCCTTATCTAGCATTTACAGTGCTGCAAAATCTATTCTGAAGCTGTTGATGGAACTCTGAGTATTTGCTGAAGAAAGCGTGCTGCAAGACGTTGAGTGATTCCACTAACAACACGCCCCCCAAGTTTGCGTGCCTCAGGTTGCTCAAGGACCTGCTCATACGTTACAATTTTAAAAAGAAAAATTTTATATAGTATAAGCCTGAAAAAGTTCGATCCAATCCACTAAATACTTTACAATAAAGTAATATGTTAATGTAAATTTCAAAAGTTAACTCTGTACTATATAATGAACTATTACAGTTCACTGTTTTAAAGATCATCTTGGCTCTTGATATAATTTTCAATGCTATATTTTAGTTGCATGATCACGTCTTTTAACATCTTTAGATGCTCCAAGATTGAAATGTTCCACAAACTCCCTTCTGATTTAGTATGCAATGATACTTACAAAATGCTCTGTTAAAGGAATATCATAAATAATAATCAGCAATTTTGGATTTTTGTAGCATTCATCCAAATTAGTTTATATGCCTCACACGTTCGATAATAAAGTAATTTTGAAGTTACACACCTAAGTTGTAAGCAAGATAAAATATGCAAGATGCAGACAAAGGAATAGTTATTCCGATTTGAATGATGCTGCAATTACAAATGATAGTCTTACCTGTAGTATGGGCAGTAAAATAGCTGGATCAAAATCATGAGAGGATTGAAGAAGTCCCCATATTCTAAGAACTTGATCTCTAAGCTCTATCATGTTTTGCAATTCAGTTTCCGACATCATAAAGGGTCTGTTTGCATTGCCATTGAAGACAAGGGTCCTAACAAAGTGAGGAATATATCGGTATGTTTCAGACATTGTGCCTAGGGTAAAAGCTTCCGATACTCGAGCAGCCTCTTTTATAACAAGATTCCTCAAATCTTCACCATCTGCACTCAATAACACCTTCAGGACAGGTTGTAAAGCCTCCTTAGCAGAAAAATCTCTATCCTTTCTCCCCTGGGTTAGCAGGTTTTCAAGTCTATTCCATCTGCACCAGTCCAGATTAATGAATACTCAATTGCACTAAACATACATTATTCTACAGCACCAAGTTCAAATCACAATGGATTTAAGATAGTAGCACATTTCAAACCTGAACTTCCCATCCTTGAAAAGCAACTCTATAAGAGCATCTCTTAGATATGGATTTGGATCTGTTAGAAGCCTTTTAGCAAAATATGGGTATGATGCAGCCAGTACCTTAAAATTGGGATCAGCATACAATGCTAAACCTTCTAAAACTGTGAGAGAACGTAATATTAATGCGTAGTATGCAGGAACTGTCAACAGAAGAGGGAAAAGAACAGAAAAAACAAAAATCAGCAAAACAGAATCCAAATGAAAGTTAGGATTTAGGAATAAGAAGTAAATGTTTATAAGTCACTCCTCTGATATTGGAAAAGAAATTATGGGAAATGATAAGTCACTAATAAGCATAGCCTATCTTACCATTAAATGGATACTGATACAAAACGTTTCCCAGACCATCTACTAGTGTCTTGAAGTTGAGCTCACTCACAGTATAATTAAGTGCATCATCAAAAAAGTTCCTAAGTGCTGGCACAATTGGAGATACATCAACATCCCTTGATAAAAAATCAAGATCATAGTAGTCACGAGCCATGGCCTCATAGTCTCGGTTAACCAAGTGAACGACATGACCAATTATGGCATATCTTGCTTCTTCTGGAGTCTCACTCATCATGCCGAAATCAAGAAAGGCAAGTTTTCCCTCAGGTGTTGCCAAAAGATTCCCAGGGTGAGGATCTGCATGAAAATATCCATACTCAAGTAATTGTCTGAGACTGCACTGTATGCCTGCGTTTACCAGATCCAAGACTTTTAATCCTTGTCTCTCAATTGCTTCTTGCTCACTTAGTTTTACTCCATCAACCCACTCCATTGTTAGAACTTTAACACTTGTATAGTCCCAGAAAACATCAGGAACAAAGATATTTTCCTTGTCAGCATACAATTTTTTGAATCTCCTTGCATTTTGTCCCTCCTGCAGGAACCTGTCAAAATTAACATTCAATCCCAACAAATATCTTACATAACTTATACATGACACACATACACACACATATCATCCTAGGTAAGTTTTCAATTACAAGTGGAAAAAGATACTATGGTTATATGCCTGCCTTTTGCCTAAATTTTGGCAAATCAGAAAAGGCTCAATGTTTAATTTTGTTTTTATTTTCATAAACAAGGTTTTAGAAAGGTCCACAGCCACGATTTTGGCCACGGTATCAAGGTTTTGGAGTCACCACAACTGCAATTACCAAATCAATAAGGATTGCCACAAAACAGCAACCATTACTGTGACCACAACTTAAAACAGTGTTCATAGAGAAATAACCTGAACATAGTTGAGCTCTTGAAAAACTCTACGCGCAAATTCGTCAACAAGAGCAACAACATCACTAGTGATAAAGTTCACATATTTATTTATAAGAAACCCTAGACCTCTAATTAGGTAGAAGTCCAATCCTATAGCTTCTTCAATGTCAGGCCGTTGCACCTTAACAGCAACAAGTTTCCCAGAATACTTCAACTGGCCTTTATAAACTTGACCCAAACTGGCTGCTGCTACAGCCCTTGGAGATATAGAAGAGAAAATAGACTCAATAGATAGTCCTAGTTCCCTCTCTATGCATTCAAAGGCCTGCTCATCAGGAAACGTTGGCAATCCATCCTGATAAAGCACAGAAATAATGAAGACAACCTAAGTAACCAGTTCATTCATAAATATCATAACAACACAAAAAAATATACATAGACCACAATTCACTACAAATAGAGACTCCATCACATTAGTGAAAAATTTTCATTGAATATCATCAATATTTTCCATTGTTAATTTAAAGACCATATACAATAAAAGTCTTATATCAGTAAATGAGATCAATTACATGAATCACACAATGTCAGTCAGTTGGGTTAATGAAGAAATTTGCAGAGACCATAAAGTCAAATGAATAGTGAAGATCCTCCTATGTTGCATACGGACATAATCACTGAACCAATCATTATTCTCACAAAAGGCCAAGTTAATCAATTCCTAGAACATGCTTCACTAGGAAAACCTAACAGGCTACACCACCCCCAATCGAATAAAGAGGTGAAAGAGTACATAAAATTCAATACTTGAAGTTCAGAGAGCTCCTCCAGATACTCCGGTGGACATATATCAGGCCTGGTAGACAACCCCTGACCCAATTTGACAAAAGTTGGTCCCAGCCGAGTGAATGTGTCCCTAAGCTCAATTGCACGAATCCTTTTATTCTGATCAAGCACTCCACTTTTCTGGTCAACCAACAGCTTCAATCCAAACAAGCCCACCGCAGTCAGAACCTGAAGGGCCCTTCCCACCACCTACCAAGAAAAAGGATAAAATCAATTCACAAAACCCAACCTCACCCACAACAGATAATCCCAAAAAGACTCAAACTTCGGAAGAAGCAGAAAGGAAAAAGTGAAAAACCTTGATGGGTTGAGAACCATATTTGGAAGCCACAAGCTGAGGCGAGTAGACAGAAGCATTGGCAGCACGAGCCAACGCTCTGGCCTCAGCTTGAATGTCATCAGCACGGTTCTCAGGAAGCGCAAGCACCTTGATGGATCCATCTCGTACAGAAGGAGAAGGAGGTGAACTCGGCGGCGTTGCCTCAACCAAAACACCACGAGGTTGAGGATTCAGCCATGTGAAGCTTGTTCTAGTTCTGGTTCTAGGTCTTGGTCTTGTGACAGTGATTGTTTTGAAAGAGAATGAAGGGGTAGGATTTGAAAAAGAACAAAAGGGTTGACCCGCGAGGGAAGAAGATAACATTGTTGCAATTGTAGCCATGAGCACTTGCTTCCTTGCTCCACTGTGATGCTGTAAAGAGTCAAATCTGAAAACTTTGTGAATAATGGAAAAGACCAATTGAAGAAGTTGGGGAAGAAGTGGTGAATTTGGCACAAAGTATAATGGGGGTTAGGTAATTTGGGTTTGGATCATGGGAATGGATGTGCCAACTCAATGAATGATCTTGTTCGCCGTTCACATGGAAGAACAAAAATAGAATATTGAAGATGGTGGGTGCCCTACATGAAATTTGAGAAACAACAAATCAGAAGGGTTTTTAGAAAAATTTAAAGCAACTTTTTTTTTAACTAATTATATAATTTTTAAAATAGAAAATAATATATCCTACCTATAATAAAAAAATCAAATATATATATATATATATATATATATTTTATTTTATTTTTTTCTAATATGCGTATGTTAGTTGGTATATTTTAGTAAATGTGTATTGGGTTTTAGCAAATAAAAATATCTTTATATATCATGAATTCTAAGTTTTAAAGTTATGGATATTTTAATGATTTTCATTTTCAAAACTAATAATAATCTCAAACCCTTACTCACCTTACATCTCTCATTCCTCATATGAAAGAGAAGAGAGATGGTTTCTTGTTCTTTTAGTTTTGAAAAAGAAAATTATTGAAATACCTTTGACCTTAAACTTATAATTCATTTAATGATATTTTTGTTTACTAAAACCCGATATACATTGCTACATGGAATGTGTGGACCAAGTAATAAAACTCTACATTCAAACTTCTATCCACCAATGCAAATCCATGTGTGAGTTGTTTTAAATTAGAAAAATGAAATGGTAAATATATATATTTTTTAAAATTTAATTATTTAATTTAGAAGGTATAGATGTTTTTTAAAGGAGAAATAATGTTTCACATATTGGGATAGTTTTACTCTACTAATATTAATTAAAAGAAAATTAAATTGACATAAATTTCTACCAATAATGTTTATGAGAAATAATAAGAATAAAACAGTAATTCATTTTCATGAATGTAATGAATTAATTTTTCAAATAAAGTATACTTAACATATAGCTTATTATTTGAGAATTCTTGAAAAAGAAAAAAGAAGTATTTTGAAAATATGTGATATTGTTGTTTTGGTAATATATAGCTAATTATTGTTATTTTGAAAATATAAGAGAAGATTTATTATCATTATTATTGTTATTATTATCATTATTATTTTGGGTTATAATTATGATTAAAATTAAAGAAAATAAAATATTATTATTTTTTTAAAGAAGGAAAAGTATTTTGATATCATGGAATATGTTTTTATTCAAATATTGATGTGAAATTTAAAGAAAGTTAATGTATGAAATGTAGTTTTTATATATAAAAATATTTTATTATTGACGTTGATTATTAGTCACTAGTGCAAAAACGCTGATTAATGTCGGTTATTTTGGGCTTTTAACGTCTAAAAATGATCCGACGTCATTTCCAGTGACGACAATGCCACGTCGGAGCAATAAAATAACCGACGTCTATCATGGCGTCAGTCACTGACAGGTCCGACGTCAATAAGAGTCAGTGTAGGGCAAAATGGACTTCAAAAGACATTATCTAGACATCGGTCTTCGCAATAACCAACATCTACGAGGCACTAAAGACTTTGAACATTACACTAACTGACGTCTAAGAAGTATTATAGAAGTCGGTGTGAACGTTAACCAACGTCTAATACAGTAGTTGTGTTTTAGTGCAATTTTGTTCTCGTCTTTGGATAGCCTAGTACCACAGACTACTTTTGTTAGTTTCCCCAAAAAAACAGCTTGCGTCTTTTGAATTTCTTATGGTCCCTTCAACCCAAAACCGAACCTGGGTGGTTGCTTAGTTCCATTTTTCATCCGCAAGAGGGAAAAATCACGGTGAAACGAAAACTAGACAACAACCCATGGTCGTTTTTGGGTTGAAACGATCAAAAGAAATTCAAAAGACGCCGCTATTTCTGGGAGGCAGCTAGCAAATGGAGAATGTGCTACTACGTTATCCCAAGAAAGGAACAAAACTGCACTAAAACACAACACAAAGAAAGCAAATTTTAATCAGTTGAACCAGAAGATAATAATCGATGAAAGACTTAACAAACGGTAAGCATAAAAAGAAAACCGCGCACTTGGGATGCAATGTCGCAAGAGAGAAAAAGAGAGGAGGAAGACGATAAAGATATCAGAAACAACAATAGAATGCCGCAACAAAAAGAAGACGTGCCGAAAGGAAGAAAAAGAAGAGTGTCACGAGAGAAAAAGGAGAAGAGGAAGAGGAAAAGGAAGATATCAGAAACTGAATGTCGTGAAGAGTTTGCGGTTTATTTAAAACGAAACTGGGCGTCGGTTTCTCCAGATAGTTGACGTCTATATGACTATGGGAACCGACGTCTAGGAAGCTGAAACGATTGACATTTGATTGTTTGTCAGGGATGTTGACGACAGTTGTGATGGGGCGCCAACGTCTATAATGATGCACATCATTAGTTACATGCACATAGACGTCGGTGCCCCTTCTAACCAATGTCTATGGCCCTCGAGTTTGGTGAATCTAATTAATTACAGGCACGTCGACGTCGCTTGCACAAATCTCCGACGGCTAAATTGAAGATTTTTATCTTCCCGCCTTCTATTCATGTCGTAGACGTCGCCTGTTGGCTACGCGACGTCTAAGCGCCTGCGAATTAGGTGAAAGCATTAATTGTGCCCTATAGATGTCGGGGCCCCCGTGAACACCGACGTCACGGGACTGTCTTCTGACCTACCTCAGGCCATTAGACGTCTATTTGCAGCAGTGTGGACGTCTACAATATCGTAGACGTCGCATTGTCTGGAAACCGATATCTAGGTTACCAAGCTATTTACGATAATGCCACCATCCACTCATATACGTCGGATTATCAACAAACCGACGTCTATTGGGTGACATTAAACAACGTTTTTGCACTAGTGAGTTAATAGAAAGACTTATAGATATGTTTAGATTTTTCTTTTTTTTTTTTGTTAATTTTATGGTGTAGACATTTTTTTAGTGGAGTTAATATATTTTGATTTTGATACATTAAATTATTTATTAGAATATGATTTTATTAGGTATGAAATCATGTGATATTTTGAGTAAGATTATTATATAAATTGGGTATAAAAAATTGGATTAAAAAAGGATGAACAAAATGTCAAAAGGAAATTAATTATGGGAACAAATTTGAAGAATATGAAGTAAATTTAATTATTATATATTATAATTATTCTTTTTTAGTAAATTAATTATATTTTATTTTGACTTAAGAAAGGAATTTTATTGATGTAAAATATTTGATTTTAAGAAATGCTATTCTACCTTTTTAACAAAATAAGACTGTGTTGTAACATATAAAAATCTAATGTTATTTATTGTATTTGTTAATGTGTGAATTTACTATTATGATTAGTGGAATTAAATACGTGTCATAAATGTTGCAGGTGATATGTATCATCGTTGTTAGTGTTGATATGTATCATCAATGATTCTTTTAATATGATTATGAGGTGAAGTATTTTAAATATGAAAAAATTATTATTACAAAATCACAATTTTTGTATGTGAATAACATTTTGTTGTGTTATGCTCTTGTATAAGAAATATAGTATGAAAACTATATGATAATTGTAATTTATTTATAAATATTAATATTTATTATATTTAATGATTATAATGATTTAAAAATAAATTGTACGAGGAGTGTGTGGATAAGATATTTAAGGATTTAGAAACAACTTAAAAATAGCATTGATTTAAAGATGATATTTTATCATTTTATTTATAAAATTTTTAAGTTTTAAGTATGTTTTTATTTTTTGTTTTCGTATGAAAATCAAAAATTAGTTTTTCAATTTTTTTTCTTAATTAAATTTCAATTTTTAAAAATGGGTTAAATATGCCTTTTGGTCCTCATGTTTGTTCGCGAATCTCAACTGGGTCCTCGTTTTTTTTCCGGTCTCAATTGGGTCCATAAACATATAAAATTGAGTCAATAATGCCCTCTTCGTTAAGTTTTCACTAACAACATTTATAATTGCTGACGTGGTACACACTTAACATGTTGATGTGTACTGTTTAATTACATGGAATTTTTATTTAAATTAAGAGATTATGAAATGAAAAAATTTAATTTGATTTACGTTAAAATTCTAGGGTTTCAAACAACATCTCCCCTTCCTTCACATAATCGCATTGTCGTGACTCTCGATCACCAAATCTCTCTTCACCTCCCGTACTACAGCGGCACCGGCGGTTAATTCGAAACTCCTCGTACACCATCGCTTCCAACGCCACGATTAATGGCAGCCCCTACCTTATCTGGCGACCAAGCTTGAAATCTCAAGCCCGCTCCTGTAACCCACTTTACTTTGAAGTTCAGTAGGAAAGAAAAAACTTCTTCAACAACCCTTGCAATTTCAGAAAGCCCCAACAAAAAATAAATAAATAAATAAAAAGAACACAAAATTATGGCAGCACCTGTGCCGACAAGAAGACCCCAACTGTAGGAGACTCTAACTGTAGGAAACCCCAACTTGAGCCAAAGTTGAATGCTTGGGTTGATTATGAAGGTGGACCTAAGGTGATGGAAGTTAGGTTAAGCAAATGGGATGAACAAAAGCCTTCTGCTCAAATACCTACATTGCACATGGGGTGAAACACCCAATACCATAATCCAATCCAAAAAAAGAAACCCTTCTTCTTCCTCTGTTTTCTGATTTCAACTATTTTCACATATAGGGAGCGTTGTTTTTCCTTTTTTATTCTCTTTGGTCTGGCTTGGTTCTCGCAGGGAGGCGGGGGCTAGGTTCGGTGGCTTAGGCGCGACGCCTCTTCTTGGTTGTGGGTGCCACCACGGCAGCGCCTCAGCAACGTGGATATCTCTGAACTTGAATGTGCTCGTAGTGGTGGGGATCATGGAAACTTGCCCTTTCGAAGCAAACCGCGACGGTGACTGGTGGCGGGTTGAGTACGAATCGCGTTACCGATCTTGCAAATTTAGGATTTTCTGAATTGGGAATTACTTTTTTTTATTCGCGTTTGGGGTGCGTTTCGTGGTTTCTTGCCTGATGATTGATGGCGGAATTTTGGGAGTTAGGGTTCGAAGTGGATTTTTATCTTTTTTTCTTTTTTTTTGGATTGGATTTTGGTATTTGGTGTTTCACCCTACACCTCGACTACCTCTGGCCGCGAGAGCGAAGGTGATTGCGGTTGTTGGAATCAAGGCCTTGATGGGATTAGTCACAATGACAGGAAGAAGAAAGTAAATAACACGTCATACAATTAAATAATATAAGATAATACCACGTCATATAACACTTATTAAAATACTTAATAATAAATTAAATAAAAAATTCCACCTAATATAAGATTTACACAACGTTAGCAAGTGTAAACGCCGCCAATGAAAACTTAACAGAAAGGGCTTTATTGCCTCAAATTAACAAGTATTTGGATTCAATTCGGACAAAAAAAATTTGAGGACCAAGTTGAGAATCGAGCACAAATATGA
Source organism: Vigna mungo (assembly GCA_036885675.1). NCBI lineage: Eukaryota > Viridiplantae > Streptophyta > Magnoliopsida > Fabales > Fabaceae > Vigna > Vigna mungo. The sequence continues at coordinate 10,261,421 of CP144698.1, read as the reverse complement.
GGACCAAAAGACATATTTAACCTTAAAAATGTGATATAATTTAGTATTTTTTTAATATTGTATTAATAGCATTAAATATATGTTACATGTAATTTTGCAATTTTTTAATTTTTTTAAAATTGTCACGTGAAGTTAACATCGTGTCACATGATAACAACAATATAATGTGACAATGGAAGTGTCACGTGTCATCTTATGAAAACAATTTTAGGATTATCGGGGGAGGGGGGTTGAGAGGTGTTAAACTCCTTTATTTTAAACTATTTTATTGCAAAACTTGTTAGGAAAACAGGTAGGCTTCGTTTACACCAAGAGTGGGGGGGGGGGGGGTGAATTGGTGTTGTTTCAAAAACAAAATCTTTTCGCAATCTTGAAACCAAAGTATAAAGCTTTTTGATCTTTTCTTGAAATGCAAGTAATGAAAATTTAAATGCAGCGGAAAAACGTAGTTGATTGCGTAACAAGTATAGTCGACTTAATTTAAAGAGTGCAGGGATAGAGAAAATCAAACACTGGTTTTTATACTGGTTCGAGGAACAATGCCTACATCCAGTGTCCTTCCAATCTAGGAAGCAAATGCACTATATAGGTTGCGGTTTTTACAACAAGGAATTTATAGAAGCCTCACGCAAAAATATAAATCTCATCTCTAACCCAAAACCAAAATATAGTTGGGACTATTGATTGCCCCCACACACCACCACGAGGCTTTCCGATGTGCTTTGTCATCACTCGCACACTTTCCGGGAAAACTTCCCGGAAGGTCACCCATCCCAGAATTACTCCAGGCTAAGCACGCTTAACCATGGAGTTCTTATGGGTTAGGCTACCGATCACTCCTCGCCCTCTCAATGCCCGGGCATCACATGCCCACCAGCTTCCGCTTGGTTTGTCCTCGAACCACACCATACTCAGAGAGGCTAGGCTCTGATACCATCTGTAACGTCCCGATAACTTACAGGGACTATTGACTGCCCCCACACATCACCACGAGGCTTTCCAATGTGCTTTGTCATCACTCGCACGTTTTCCGAGAAAACTTTCCAGAAGGTCACCCATCCCAGAATTACTCCAAGCTAAGCACGCTTAACCATGGAGTTCTTATGGGTTAGGCTACCGAAAAGCAAATGCATTTTTGGTGATATGAGTAGCCAAATCCTTCAACTGTATAGTCTCAGCCGCCCTCTCAGTGCCCGGGCGTCACATGCCCACTAGCTTCCGCTTGGTTCCAGTACTGGGAGAGGCTAAGCTCTGATACCATCTGGAACGTCCCGACAACTTACAGGGACTGTTGACTGCCCCCACACATCACCACGAGGCTTTCCAATGTGCTTTGTCATCACTCGCACACTTTCCGGGAAAACTTCCCGGAAGGTCACCCATCCCAGAATTACTCCAGGTTAAGCACGCTTAACCATGGAGTTCTTATGGGTTAAGCTATCGAAAAGCAAATCCATTTTGTTTATATGAGTAGCCAAATCAATTCCTTTAAGTTATCCTTCAACTGTATAGTCCCATACCTATACAGTCTCTAAATCCCTCTCATTCTGGTGTATGTTCGATTCGTCCATGTGCCCCTTCCACTAGAAGCCTGCCAGGAGCCGCTCCTTGTCCGTGCCTCTTGCACCGGCGATCACTCCCCGCCCTCTCAGTGCCCGGGCGTCACAGGGGTAACATAATAAACAAACAAATAGGCACCGTGTGGGTATGAATGACTTCCTACATCACAATTCGGTCAAGTTCAATGGCAAGGCAACTCCAGATGAGGCCGATGACTGGATCTGCAATCTCGAGAAAATTTTTGAAGCAATTGAATGCACAGATTGTCAAAAGTTAGTATTTGCCACTTATATGCTAGCGGGAGAGGCAGAGTACTGGTGGCATGGTATGCGGCAAGGAATGAATGCTCGGGGAGAGAGGGCCACTTGGGAAGATTTCAGAAATAGATTCTTGGAGAGATACTTTCCTGCCAGTGCCAAGCAGGAGCGCGAGAGACAATTTTTAGCCTTACAACAAATAGTATGTTAGTACAGGAATACAAAGAGAGATTTGAGTATCTGGCTCGATTCTATACTCATAATATGAGCGAAGAGTGGAAGTGTAGAACGTTTGGGAGAGGTTTGCATCACAACCTATTGAAGGCGCTCATCCACTTGAAGATTAAAAAGTTTCCGGAGTTGGTGGAGGAGGCCATGGTAGCGGAAAGGATGGACGAGGATCCAAGTCGCGTGATGAGGATACAGAAAGGCAGTTATTCCAGGGAAAAACATCAGAAGAATCCGTACGAGCGACCTCACCAATTGGGACAAGGAACTCTAAAATGCTTTGAATGTGGAGGAGCTCATCTTAAACGGAATTGTCCTAAACTCTCAAGTGATAAGAAGTCAGAAAGGACGTGTTTCATTTGTAATGAGTTGGGTCATTTGTCTTATGATTGTCCCCAGAAGAAGGCATCAGGTGGGGCACCACAGAGGAAGGCGGCAGGGGGAAAACGGCAAGGAGCTGGCAGAGTGTTCACTATGATAGGAGCGGAAACAGAGAAGGAAGAAAATTCACACGGTGGAGAGGTTTCAAAATGAAGGGACTGAGGAAACGAATTTGAATTCAGAACAGTATATGAATAAGTAGTATGAATTTACTTTAATTCCTTTAGTAGATAGAACAATTTTCGAGGACGAAAATTTTTGAAGTCGGGAAGAATGTAAGACCCGTAGAAAATAAAAATATATATATTTTTATTCATTTATACTGAGATAATTTATTAAGATTATGTTTGGTGGGTTAAAAAGTGTTGAGGAGTAGATGAAAATTATTTATAATTGTCTAAATTGATTTTACTAAATGTGGGAGATATATTAAAGATTAATATTTGTAGAACAACAGCAGTGAAATTAAGTTGGCATAGTGGCTGTTTCTTGGTTTTTTTGTCTGAGTGTGTTGCGGTTTTATTTTATTGGCATGGTTAATGTGGGACCCACACAAAAGAGAGAGAAAACGAAAACTTGTTAAAGAAATATATGAGTTGGGGTTCTTGCATGAGTCTTGAATTAGTAGCAAAGATGCTTCGGAGAATGCTAATTAAAACGGTGAGTTTTGGATATGAGTTGTAAGGGAACTAAGATATTTAGTGGGCTAAAAATCCAATTAGCTTATGACTCGAAACTATAGTTCTGTTTTTAAATATTAACCGTTTTATGCTTAGGAAAAAAAAAACCTAAACCTAGAAAGGAAATATCTGAACCATGGAGAGAAGAGGAGCTAGCTAGCGGCGGACGGTGAGAAGGAAGATCGAAATAAATTAGAAGAGAGACTTTCGTCTAGGAAAGCAGCTGGAATTTTAGGTAAGGGGAGTAACACTTTTGGTTATGGATGTGCATGATGTGTTGTAGTAGAGTCTAGGACTTCGTGGAACCGTAGAGAATATGGTAATGTGTCTTTGGGTTTAGCTATGGAGAATATGTTTTACGTAAGGAGTGTGGATGAGTTTATTTAAACGTTGGGGCACACTATCTACCCTGGGTAGACATGTTGGGGTAGAGTCGGAGTGTTGTGTTCTACCGAATGCAACACCAATTTTGGTTTATGTGTATTTGTGAAGTGGTTGTGTTTTATACATATGTATATGAGTAGAGTTTTGCGTTGCTTGCAGGGGAAGAGGTGTAATGTTTTATTGTCTATCACTATTGCATAAGATAGAAAGTGTATGAATTATTTTGACTGTGTACTTGTTATATAATGCCGCGTGAGTGAAGGGAAAGGAGAAAACAATTTCTGCATATCACTTTGTTGTAGCTGATTCATGGGTATAAACGAAAAAACGTAGAATATAGATTTCTGCTACTTAACTATGCATGGCAGGAGAGAGAAAATTATGAAAAGAATGCATGGAATGTGGTTGGTTATCTAAAATGGAGTGGGACCCGCGAATAGTTATGAAATTAAATTAAATTATTTTTTTATGTGATGTATATATGCATGGCATGTGAATATGGAAAAGTAAATGGAATGCACTTGGATAGTTTACACTTCTGTAGGAAGTGACGTGAATGGAAAGGAAGGGGTTGGTAATGGATTCATGTGGGTCCATTAGTTGTGTATGTATTGAATTTATTTTATTTTAATGGTTTGGTGTTACTTATTAGAAAAAGGGGTGTGTATAGTATATATTTTCCTTTTTCTTATTTTGGTTGACTTGACATGATTACTTTATTATTATTTTGAGAATGTCTATTACATATAGGTTGTCATTTGGTTGTGTGAGTTTAATATTATTTATTTCTCGTGAAATCGGATTTATGTTTGTGATGCCCGGTGAAGCTCCTGGAAGAGTGGTGGAAGTAGTATTGGTACTTGCCCGGTGAAGCTCTCTGAGAATGGAGTGGTGGGGGGTGTATACTTGTCCGGTGAAGCCCAAGAGGGTGGTGGAAAGTATATACTTGCCTGGGGAAGCTCTAAGAGAGTGGTGGGAAGTGGTGTACTTACCGGTGAAGCCTTCCAGAGAGTGGTGGGAAGTGTGATTGTGTAATAGTTAGGTAAAGTGTACCGGCCCGGTGAAGCTCTTCAATAGAGGGTGGGAGGTGACACTTGATCTTATGTTGTATGTGAGTAAGCCAATGGTGGATCAATATATGGTGAATGGTTTCAAACTTGTTAATCTGATGAGTATGATGTATTGAGATGTATGTAGGGGTATGATTATATGTGTTATTCGGAGATATTATTCTGAGTTGATGTTTAAAACTTATTTATGTTTATATAACTTGTTTCTGTTAGCTCACCCTTGCATGTTTGTGGTTGTGGTTTCCACCTACGATGATCGTACTTGTACGGGAGTAGATGTTGTTACAGATGTAGCTAAAGCGGAGTTGGGCAACGACATATATGGGAGAACTAAGGGATTTTAATTTCAGTGCTATTATTTTTGTAATGAGGTTTCATGAACATTTTATAATTGCATTTGATTTATGAACTTTTGTAAGTTTGGATATAATAAATAGAAGTTTTTATTTAAATTGTATTTCAAAGTAGTATCAGAGTTAAACTTTTAAAGCTTTTTGTAAACCCGTGACATCTCAAAATCTGGGGTGTTACATAACCCCTGTATCATAACAGGTAATACCAACACTCTTCACAGGATGCCAAGCCTACAATTAACACAACAGTCTTCACAGGATGTCTAGTGATCAATCAAGAAGCACCTTCTTTGTGCAGATAATGATCACACAGTCAACACATAAGCCTTCTCCCTTTGAATCTCTCTCAAGATACATAACCACCATCTTCTTGGAGAATTCTTGGAGCTGTTAACACAGAGAATTCAATCTGAAACAAGAAATGAAAATGTAAGAGCGTGAAAAGTCTTCTGAACAAATTGCGTTCAGTCTATTTATAGTTTTTTGTCAGTCAGATTGTTTCTCAGTCGAATAGCCTACTAATCTAGTCGACTGTATTATTACAGTTATAACAGACAATCAACTCAAAGGCTCTCAGTCAACAAAAATCAAGACACATTTATTATAGTTGTCCAAGTCATTAATGCTTAACTAACTTTCAAAAATGTAGTTGTTGGAGAGACAGTCGAATGTAAACAGGACAAAGTCTGTAAAAACATTTTGAAATTCTTTTCAATCCAAAACGTCACAAAGCACTAATGTTCAAATCTGTACAAAGGTTTTAGAATAGTCGAATCCATAACAGGTGTATTCGACTGTACTAGAACTTTGTCACACAATTATAAGTTCATAAAGGTGCTTGTGATTTTTCACTTCCAAAATGTACTGTTATCAAAGACATTTTATTACACATTATCATACAAGCATGTTCCACAGATATAAGTCACAATTAACACAGGAACATACATCACAGTACATCAAAAACATGTTCAACAAATATAACAAACAGTTCAAAATAAGAACATGTAATACAACAACATGTGTACTGTTATTAAGCATAACGTTCTCATCATCAAAAACCAGATTGATATAGAGTTTGTGTTGTCAACAATCTCAACAATCTCCCCCTTTTTTTATGATGCACAATCATGATTAATAACTCAACCATGTTTATACAGTTCAACACAATATACAACATAATATCAAGCAAATAAAGTATGAGACATATTATGAGACATATTATTCTCCCCCTTTCACAAAACATTAATACTTGCTCTCATATTCTCGTGAATATCTCTCCCCCTTTGTGGATTAACAAAAAAGGAATGCTTCAGATATTTATGCAGATTTGAAAATAGAGATGCATCAGAAAAATATGCAATTTTTAAAATACAATGATGCTCTCATAAACACAATTTCATCACAAAACAAGATTAACTCCCCCTGAAATATAGATGTGTGATGTAAAATGTGTAAACAGTGATACTCCCCCTATCATTATGCATGAGTAAAAAAATCAATTCAAGCGCACAATGCAGTATATCAAAGATTAATCAATAATTTAAGCACAGAGTTGTATCAAAGTCAGAATATCAACCCACACATATATGCAATGATACAAACTTCAACAATCTCACAATATTATCTCAATTCAGATATTCTCAATAGATAAAAGCAGAGATAATATCAGATATATTATGATTTAAGCAAACAATAAAAATAAAAGAGGATTCTAGATATGGAATTGTTAACCCATTTAGATGCAGTCGAATGCTTTAAATCATCATTCAAATGCATTGCTTTTGCAAATGTTGAATTCCAATTGTAATTTCCCAAAGCAATGTCCTTCCTGCAAAACCTTTCAAAAACCTTCTCTAGATCAAGCATAATGGTTAAGCAAGAATTATAACCAAATAACAACAGAAGTCAATATGTAAATATGCATGACAGAGTAAGCATATTTGACTTCAAACAGTACATAGTCGAATCAATCAATCAATGTATCAGATATTATTCGAACAAATTAAAGTAATTGAATTGATTCAAAACACTAATTTCATTTCCTTTAGAAAGATATTACATTATAGGATTAGATAAGGAAATACAAACAAAAGAAATACAACAAAAGATGGCTTTATATGCCAATCACAAAACATAGACTATGACTCAAAATACTACAGGATAAACAGAACTCTATTCTGATTCAGATGACTCTTCAATCTTTTTGTCAGCACTGTCACCAACAGATGATTCTTCAAAAGTCTTTATTATGAGTGCATAATCCATTTTCTTGTGGAGGTCAAATAGAGATTTTTGCATCAAGTTTAATTTGTTCTCTAATCGGTCAAATCTTCTATCTACACGACATTAAAAAATGCTTAATAGATGAAATTTGTATCCTGTGGCATCAATTTTTAGAGGATCCATTTCAACTGTAGATGGAATGTCATCAACCATTATCCATTCATTTCTTAATTTGATGATCCCAACAGAGTCTAAGAACAAAGTTCCCATAACATTATTCTTCTTGCAGTGAATGACTCTTTCATTTGTGATGTCTACTTTTTGCATCTTCAATATTTTGTTGATAAGTACTCCATACGGTAGACACAAATTTTTCTTTTAGTGAACTTCATCATGTAATCACGAACAACAAATGTCCAATTTGTTTGAATACCAGATGATAAAGCACATATTAGATATATATCTTCATCTGTAAGTAAAGAATGATCATCCTCTCTTGGAAGCAAAATCCATGTCATTACATAAGCACAGACGCACTCATCCATTTGAAGATTCCTGATGCTGAAGTCATATGAGTACATTGGAAGAATAGGTTCCGTTAGCATAGTGTTGTATAGTCCTTGGCTTTCATAGTCACCAATCCCATGATGTGAAGATAATCCTTCATTTCGTAGTCCAACAACATTTTCCCAGATGGCGTTGTCTATAACAATATCAACTCCTTTTACCCTTGATTTCAAACTGTTCCTTCCTGTCTGAGATGACAGTAGAATACCTTAACTAAATTTGGATATCATTCTCCTTATAATTCAATGAACTCCGTTACATTGTCTCTTGCAAGCCATTCTTGAAATTTGAAACCTTCATTCTTATAGAATGCAGTGTTTATGCATTTGTGTCTCAAGACTTCTCTGAAACCCCATTTGCAAATGAAATCAGTCCTTTGATCATCATCACTAAACCATCCAAAAGGATCAGCCTCTCTTCTTGTGTACATAGGACGCTTTCCAGGTCTTGTGAAGAGGCAGCCATTTGAGTAGAATGAGGGAAAGGGTTCACCAGAATCAGAATGAGGGTTTTGTTTATCATAGTGTATGTGAGTGCATCAGACTATCATATCCATTTATAGAAAGAAACACGCCAAAAATTTTCATTAAGACTCAAGTTTAAATTCTAACGTTCAAAAATAGAGTTTTACAGACAATCACATAACTCAGTCGATTGAATTAATGTTGGAGTCGACTGTGACTCAAGAAAATCATTTTCAAGCAAATTCAATCAATCAAACAGTTAAGCACACATCATAAACAATCATATAGCAACAACCAATCAATATAAGACAGATATAGATTTACCAATTGTAGACACTCAAGATTTTTGATATGTTCCAAAATTGATTCATTCTTGAGATCACTCTACATCAGCTGTGTATCCTGCAAAACAACTAAGTTTTGGTTGCTGGTACCCATTTTACTTTGGGTCCTTGATTGTTAATCCTTGTTACATGTTCCTTTGGTATCCAAAAACATAATCCTTTAGGAACAACAACATTTCTGTAATAACAGTTTCTAACAGTATGACCAATACAATTGCAATAAAAACATGCATTTCTAGCAGGTTTATTCAAATCAGTGAATTTCCTAGCATTGGTTCTGTTAGATTGAGCTTTGTAACCAATTCCTTGTCTATTAATAATTCTGCCAGATGAATTCAAAACAACATCTAAATTGTCTCTACCTTGAGTAAACTTAGCTAGCATGCTAGTCAAGTAATTTATCTTTTCCATATGAGCAGGACAATTTTCACAATCTTTTTCTACTGTAACAGTTTTAATTTCAACATCTTCAGTAGATAACAAAGCTTCATTCAATTCTTTTTCTAATCTTTCATTTTCTGCAACGAGGTTATTAATTTTGTATTCATAATCTCTTTTTCCAGAGTTCAATCGATTAACCTTGTATTCCAGTCGCATAGCTTCAGCATGTAGTTCTCTAAATGTCTCTATCAGCTGCTGATATTTCTCTTCTATAGGAAGCTTCTCAAATTCATCATCACTGTCACTTTCAATCCTTGATGTTCCAGACATGTGACATATGTTGGATTTCTCCTCTTGGTCAGCATCTTCATCACTTGAGCTTTCAGAATCTTAGTTCTCCCAAGCAATGTAGGCTCCTTTTCTTCTCGTATTTTTGCCTTGAGGGAATCTTTTCTTTCCTTTTTGCTTCGGCTGTAACTCAGGACAATCAGGCTTGATGTGACCTTCCTTTCCACATTCATAGCACTGGACAACATTTGTACTGAAGCTCTTTTTTTGCTTTGACTTGCATGTTTAGACAGTTGACTATCATTTTGCATAACTCGACTAAACTTTCTTACCATCAAGGTCATCAGTTCTTTTTCGTCCATGTCTGCTTCTGTCATGTTCTTGCTTGAGGCTTTCAGAGCAATGAACTTCTTTTGTTCAATCTCCTCTTCATCCTTTAATCTATCAAGTTCCAACTTGTTGTTCCTGTAACTTGCCAAACAAGGTAGCCATATTCATAGTTGTAAGATCTTTGCATTCGGAGATTGCAGTGACTTTTGGTTGCCAATTCCTGTTCAGAATTTTCAAAATCTTGATGTTGATCTCCTCTTTATCAAACACTTTGCTAAGAGCCATGAGATGATTTACAATGTGAGTGAATCGTTTCTGCACATCATAGATGTTTTCTCCAGGCTTCATTCTGAACAATTCATACTCCTTTATCAATGAGTTATTTCTGGCTCTCTTGACTTCATCCGTCCCTTCATGAGTTACCTCTAAGACATCCCACATTTCCTTTGTAGATTTGCATTGAGATATCCTGAAAAATTCATCAACTGTCAGTGCAGAGGCAATAATATTTCTAGCTTTAACATCATACTGAGCTTTTCTATTCTCATCAGCAGTCCACTCAGTAAAAGGTTTTAAAACAGTTTCTTTATCAATAGTTTTTGTAGGCACATATGGACCATTCAAAGGAGCATCCAAAATTCCTTTATCTTGCGATTCAAGAAACATTTGCATGCAAATTTTCCAAAAAGGATAGTTTTCACCAGCAAACAAAGGTGGGTCTGTTTGTTGAAGCACCTTCACCAAAAGTTTGAAAACAGGAAGCCATCCCCATGTTTTATAGTCGAATAAAATGAAAACAGAGTCGACTAAATTTTCAAATATCTTATGAAAACCAGCTCTGATGCCAATTGTTAGGAAAACAGGTAGGCTTTGTTTACACCAAGAGGGGCTTCGTTTACACCACTTTTCGCAATCTTGAAACCAAAGTATAAAGCTTTTTGATCTTTTCTTTAAATGCAAGTAATGAAAATTTCAATGCAGCGGAAAAACATAGTTGACTGTGTAACAAGTATAGTCGACTGAATATAAAGAGTGCAGGGATAGAGAAAATCAAACACTGGTTTTTATACTGATTCGGCCAACAATGCCTATATCCAGTGTCCTTCCAACCCAGGAAACAAATGCACTATATAGGTTGCGGTTTTTACAACAAGGAATTTATAGAAGCCTCACGCAAAAATATAAATCTCCTCTCTAACCCAAAACCAAAATATAGCTGCACAACAAAACCATAATTGCAGCAAGAATCTCCTCTTTTGCAATCTGAACCCACGTCGAACAATCATCAACGTGTAACCCCTGTATCACAACAGGTAATACCAGCACTCTTCATAGGATGCCAAGCCTACAATCAACACAATAGTCTTCACAGAATGTCAATCCTTCAACGATCAATCAAGAAGCACCTTCTTCGTGCAGATAATGATCACACAGTCAGCACATAAGCCTTCTCCCTTTGAATCTCTCTCAAGATAGATCACAGTCGAATGTACACAGGACAAAGTCGACTGACAGATGTAAAAACATTTTGAATTTCTTTTCAATCCGAAATGTCACAAAGCACTGATGTTCAAAATCTGTACAAAGGTTTTAGAATAGTCAAAACCATAACAGGTGTATTCGACTGTACTAGAACTTTGTCACACAATTATAAGTTTATAAAGGTGCTTGTGATTTTCACTTCCAAGATGTACTGTTATCAAAGACATTTTATTACACATTATCATACAAGCATGTTCCACAGATATAGCTCACAATTAACACAGGAACATACATCACAGTACATCAAAAACATGTTCAACAAATATAACAAACAGTTCAAAATAAGAACATGTAATACATCAACATGTGTAATGTTATTAAGCATAATGTTGTCATCATAAAAAACCAGATTGATATAGAGTTTGTCTTGTCAACAATCTCAACAAAACTTACCTGTGTTTTTTACACTTTTGTTTTAGGATTAATATATCTTATTCAATTTGACAATTATACTTTAGCGATTTTACCCTTTCTCATTTATATTATTTAGTTTGAGGGTGTTAAACCTCTGACAAGTGTACCAGATCGTTATCAAGTAATATAATTGGTAAACCCAGTATCGTTCTTCCCAAAGGACTTTAAGGCCTAATCTTTCGTGTAAACTAATCGCTTAAGGCTTGAGAAAAGAATTAAATTTGAGTTTTTGTATGCAAAACAAAAGTAAACATGCAAATGCAGTGATTCAATTGGCTAAAAGAAAATATGAATGTATGGAGTTGTTAGGGTTTACAATTTCATCTTATCCACCCTCATATATCTATTCTTCTTATTTAGTTTTCTTATTTATCATATTGCCATGCAAACTTTCTTAGTCTACCCTTAACCCAATCCCTTGGTGAAAAGAGCCTATTACTAATTACTGGCTTGCTATCCGTAGCCTCCCCTAGTAATTAATAATACATGATAAACGGAAGCAAATACAATTGACCGTCCTACCCCTATCCTTAGGTGGTATTAGCATAATCAAGGAATTCCCCCCAGTTCATGACATTACTATACGTCCCCGTATCAATAAAGACAAACAACATTTACCGAATGAGTTAAACGATAAAAGCATTAAATATAGGTAAGGAACCCAACAATTGATAAATCAAGCATATGCAAGCATATAAACTAAATAAGAATTTGGATATGTGAGAGTTTCAAAAGATTACATTGTTCCCCAACAACAAAGGGTTTAGTTCACCATAATCATGGTGAAACTAGATGAAATATAATGGAAGAATGGAAAAGCAAACCCTAGATTTGATAAAATGGAGCCTAAGCATCCAAGAAATCTCCTTCAAGGTGTGTGGAACAGCTCTGGACGTTTCTCTCTGCCAAAAGAATAAATTTTGATTTGCACTGGGGCTATATATAAGCCAAAAAGATAACAGAAAGATCTCAGAATCCAAAGTATAAAAACAGACAACCGCCTAGGCGCCTAAGTTGGCCGCTCAGCGGTTTGCCTCCAAGTTGCGCCACCGCCCAGGCTCCAAAATGGACCGCTGAGCGGTTTGCCTCTTGATGTTCTGGACGCTCAGCGTTGCCGCCTGAGTGCCAGACAGTAGCCCCACCTCGAATTAGGACGCTCAATGTTGGAATTTGACGCTTGAGCGGTCCATAGACTCTTCTTTTCTTCCTTTTTCTCCTTCATTCTTGAGTTTATGACCTTCCTACTATACTTCCATCTTCAATTCTCATCAAAAACCATGCAAAACAATGCAAAACAAGCATAATATCTCAAAAAACAACTTTTGACTCTCATGTGACACAACTTAAGAGTTTTACTTGATTCTAAGCTCATTTTAAGCTACAAAGGTTGTGTTTTAATATCAAATTCAAGCATGAAAATAATGGTTTTTAGACCGTTATCAGAGGGTTTACTACTTTAGTGTCAACAATACTATTTATTATAAGATTAAAATATATTAATGTAACAAAAGACATCACAAATACATATCATTTCGTTGTTAAAATCATCATAGTAACATAAAATAATTTACAATAAAATGTAATTAAAACTTAATCCATTACTCAAAATTCTTAATATACTAGATATAGTTTCATCCTAAATGCATCATAAACTCCCTAAATGTTAATATATCATATGATTGTCTTGTACAGGAGACTCGAGCTCATTTGAATCACTAACTTGTTGGATTGATAAAAAAAATTATTAGTGAAATAAACAATGAAATAAGTGTATGAATTTCTATAACACCATGGAAACCACAAAACAACCTACATATTATCATAACCAGAAAATTCAGAATTTCCTAAACTCAACCACATATGCTCATGTTAATTATAGTATATCAAACATAGTACTTCTACTTGTTTAGCAACTTACTTGTGGTTAGGGATCAAAGAAGGTGGCCAATTCATCGAGAATTTTTCCTTCCTTCATTATTGTATATGCTTTTAGTGCATGTTAATGAATCGGCAAGTGTACCAAATCATATCAAGTAATAAACATGGTAAGACCAGGTATCGTTTCCGAAGAGACTCATGACCTAAACAGTTATGTCATACCTTGATTAATTAAGACTTGAGAACAAACTCATTTGGTTTAAAATGCAAATAAAAGTAAACATGAATGCAATTTTGATCAGTTGACAAGATAACGCAAAGGTGAATGATTTATAAATTATGGATTGAATATGTTGTTAGGGTTTCGATATCTCATATCCGCTCTCATGCATAAACGAATTCTTCTTCTTCATTAATGTTAATGTCACTTTCTAATTTACTTAAAACCTGATGTCTTGGCAAAGAATGCCTATCCTTAATTACTAGTTTACAATTTCTTGTCTCCCTAGCAATCAATTCTGCATTACATGCGCACAGAAACTTAAGACAACCAAATGTTCCATCCCTATGTCTAGGCAATAGTTCCCTTGAAAGAGATTCCCCAGATCTAGATTCTCCCGTATGTGTCCATATCAAAGAAATCAATAATCATGCTAAGAATTAGTTAAACAAAGCAATACATAGAGTATAGAGGAAAAATCCTAACAATTAATGAAAGAAGTATTTGTAAATATGAATCAATTCAAATACATGAGAGTTTCAAAAGATTACATCTTCCCCCAACAACAAATAGAATTTAGTTCCCTATTAACTGGGAGAAACTAGATGAACAATGGAAAAGAATGAGATAGAAAAACCCTAAAAGTTGAAGATGGAAGCTCCCGCATCCAAATTTTCCTCTAGAAAGTGAAATAGTGTGTTTCTGCGCCTCTTCTGCTAAAAGATACAATGCCTAAGACACCTATGTCCTTAAATAGATCCAAATAAAAAACAGAAACAGAGCCCAAGCCCATGTCACCAGCCTCAGCGCCTCACTTAGGGCGCCCAGGCGTAATCCAGAAACATATGGCGCTCAGCTTTACTCAGAAGAGTAAGCAGGCATGGTGCGACTCGAGGAAGTGGCGCTCAGTGCCCCAAAAAGGGCGACCGGGTGCGAGCCCGAAGCTTTCTGCACTGAGGGCCTCAGAAAAAGGGTAGTTAGGTCTAAGACAAGGAGTTTTGGCGCTGAGCGCCCCTGAAAAGGGTGCTCAAGCATCCTACAATCCTCTTTTCTGATTCTAATCCTTCCTGAGTTCCAACTCCTTGATACTTCAAATCTTCTTCCAAATCATCTCAAATCCTGCTAAAACAAGGGAATCTAGCCATAAAATCATTAAATTCACCTTCAACTCTCTTATTCACACAACTTAAGCAAAATCATGTCAATTCCTGCTAAAACAAGGGAATCTGGCCATAAAATCATTAAATTCACCTTCAACTCTCTTATTCACACAACTTAAGAAAAATCATGATTTCAAGAAACTTTCTAAGTCAAAAAGGTTGCATTTAGTATCAAAATTAAGTCACAAATAACGGTAAATTCAACCGTTATCACAACCCCAAACTTAGAGCTTTGCTTGTCCTTAAGCAAAACAAAATGTAACTTAGCTTTCAACCAACCACTACAATGGTTCAACATATCTCAAAACTCTTTCTTCCAAGACAAGTAATCACTCATATCAGCTCATCATAAAAAGTATCAAAGAAGATGTACTGATGCCTTAATTCAATTAAGCTCATTGTGGTGCTCACAGAATCACAAAATATTCAACAAATGTTATCCTCATGAATGACCAATCGACCAATCAACCAAGCAAAGATGTAATCATATATACATGGAACTACTCCTCACCAAGGAAAGTGTTTCACTTAAACACATAGGTGTATAGTGAGGTGACTCATTCACTCCACTATCACAATGTCACATAAATCGACTTTGCCTTTCATTTCACCACAATCAAACATACTCACAAGCAAGTTATCATCACAAGGTCTTTTTATGGCTTGTAATGTGGCTGGGCTAAGAAGAAAATTGGTTTTTCTGGACAACAAAATCCTTGAGTTAAGAGAGTCATTCATAATTTCATCATTCAAACACAATCTCTCTTTCCAAGAAACCATTTTCACTTATTCACAACTTTCCCTTGCATTGAGTTTTTCTTACTTTTCATTCTTTTTTTATCTTTTGCTATTCATTTGCTCAATACTTAACTCAATGCTTTTTCTTTTCTTTTTTCTTCTTTTTTCTCTTTTTCAAATTTCCCAACAACCCTAAACTTGAACCTTTATTTATACCACACAAATATTCTCAACTTAACTCAAGGTAAAGATTTTCACAAAGGGTTGTTTTTCTCATATTTAAGGCTCAAGGTTCGAAGGATAGAACACATTGTTCTCTCTTTTTCGTTGGGCTAGAATCATGCATTGGATAAAAAGGGATAACAACAGATAACCTTGATCATATGAAACAAGAAAGCAAGTGATTCAATCATAGAAACCTGCGCAAAGTCATTCATGCTTTCAAAGTAATAACATTCACAAAAACTCTGGAGTTTAATCCTCACACAGGGTAAATCAAGTTCCAAAATTCAGATAAACATCATGCTCAATATCTCAATCAGAAGTTTACCTCATGCATTTATTTCACAATATTTGTGAGCAACCACTTGTATATCATCACATCATGCATCATCTCAACATCAATCAATATAATGAAGCATCATAAAGCAATACTCATTATAAAACAAATCATAGTCAAACCATTGCATCATAGTTAAGTTCAAGCCAAGTACAACATACCTATACTAAAACAAAAACAAAATAAAGACAAAAAAACACAAATCCTGCTCTAGATTATAACATCCATCAGTAGATGCTATCTCCAATCTTCATCCTCTGCTATTATCTGAATCTTCATCCTCCTCTTCATCATCTTCCTCTTCCTCTTCTTCTTCCTCATCTTCATCCTCATCATCGTCGTCCTCCTCCGTAGCTGAAGCTTCAGTTGCACCAACTCCACCACCAGCCTATGTTGGATCAGCAGGTCACCCAGTACGTGCTAAAAAATCCTCCTAAGATATGAATTGACGCTTAGGAAAGGCAGCTGTTAGAGTCCTCAATAACTCCTGCTCGCCTTTATATATGGCCTCCATCCTAGCCTCCATCAAGGACATGTACATGTCCTTCATCTAGAATGGAGCAGCATCATGCAACTATTCCTAGGCTGGTTGCGGTGCTCTCCTATGTGGCCTAGGTGGCTGTGGTGGTGGCATAGGCTGTCCCGCCTCATCCAGTGAATAATATTGGGTATAGTAAGAGGCGTCAATCTCCTTCCTTGGACACTCAAGTGGTGGTGTGGAGATATTGACTCCTGCAATCTCACATAAATGAGTAATGAGTGAGGGGTGCCCCAAAGGTGACTTGTTGCTCACAGTATGGGCACATTATCAGATTTCATCAGTTATCACTTGCCCAATGTTGATGTTCAACTCCCTGAGAACATAGTAGAGGAATATAGCTCTGTTTGTGGTGATGTCAAACACATGGGAGCAGGGCTGGACATTGACATGCGTGAAAGCCATCCAGTATTTAGCCAGGGGCGTCAGATAGGAACGTCTTATATGAATAGGCGCCTCTTGCATATTCCTTTGGAAATGTCCTCTTGGAACACATAATACCCTCTCCACATCAGCAAAGTCAACACCCTCTTCTAAGGTCAAAGCAAATTGGCACTACTCTCCACTCCACTCTGTGCCTAAGAACCTGTTCACCATGGCAGCATCATAGGGTATCCTTTTACCCCTCACATAGCTAGTGTATGTCTGTCTCTCATTGTCGAATGCCCGTGCATTTGTATAGGACTCCTTTACCGCAACTATGTTAGCAGGTGCTGGGTAAGATGCAAGGTTCTCCCAATTTCTTCTCTCAAGTTCTCTCCCAAATTGTGGAGCCATAGCTAGTATGATCCCCACCTTTCTTTCCATCAACAATCTCCTATTCTCCACTATTAGAAAGTGCCTTTCATGTGTGAAGGAGAGGAAGTTGTTGGAGTAGGTTTGCTCTTTTTCTTTCCTATTTGTTCCTCTGTCTGATTTATTGGCAATAGTCTTAATCCGCTTTCTTGAAGAAGATGTCATTCCTACACCACACAGATTCGTAACACAAACACAAATATGATTGATCACGGGCTGTCCCCACTGTGATATCTCGCTCAACAATCCAGTAGCAAGAAAATGTAAATTCTAATCTAGAAAAGAAATAAACCTAAAGCTAATGAATTACTCGAAGAACTGAATCGAACCCTAAGCACGCATCGTCTGTCACCCACTGCTCTCATGGAGTCTGTCACCCTCCACCCTTCACACACTCATTCGCGGAGTCTGTCACCCTATCACGATTCCCACCGTCTAAAACCATACCTTTTATAGGGTTAGAGAAAAAAATGAAAGAGAACCTTGGCAGCTTGGACGCTTCGTGCTTCCCATCGGACAGTCTCCATTCTTTCTTTGTGAGCTAAATCTCCAACCATTCGATCATCTTCCACCTCTAAACCGATTCAAACTTCTCCACACGTGCTCCGATTTGTCAACATCACTACAACTACGTGGCACCAAAGAGCTCCTTACTTCTCTCTCAAACTCGCACGCACAAGCCCTAGCTCGAGACTTGTAATTGGGAAAAATAAACTCTGCACTTGAGAACCCCATAAGCATCAGCTGCCGAAAGCGCACAACTTCAATAAAGTTGGATCCAACCCATTCCAATCAGCAGCAGTGGCATTTAAGCCTAATTAATTTTCATTCTAGCGGCCCAAATTTAGTGCAGCATCAACGTCCAATGTCTGGTGCTCGTTATTCAAATCAACACTTTTGCTTTAGCTTTGTGCAGTGTGACAGCCTTTCAATTCAACAGGTTCGGCCATACTATTTCAAGGCAGCAACGACCCAATGCTTTTTTCAATAAACCCAATCTGCATCAAAGAAAGAAAATCAATCTAAAAACCTAAAAACCTATTTTTAACTAAAATTTCACAAAACCTAAGATTTAATAGAAAAACCTAAAACTAATATAATTCCATACAATTAAGAACAAAGATGAACTAAAAATGATTTCTAAAAACATAAAAATAAGCAAATTTAGAGTGTTGTCAATCGTCAAGCATTAGTTTCTTGAAAATAACAACCAAACATACTCTTCATGACAGCACTGAGGGCAAAACACAGGGCCCTCAACGTCACCTGCACCAACGCAGAACACGTACACTAGCCAAAAACCACAAAATTACCATATGCAGAATCGCGCTGAGTGCCCCTCAGAAGGGCCCTCGGCGCCAATCAGTGAAACAACCAAAATTGCCATAACTGGTCTTTAAACACTACCCACATGTTATTCTCAACATTGCAACCTCCAATAACACATTCCAATCGGTTCAACCAGCAATATTCATAGTGTATCATGCATAGGAATTAATATTTAAGTAACACTAGTGCAAAAATAGCCTATTACGTCGATTATTTTTGGCCTTTAACGACACATATGATTACGACGTTATACCGGGTGACGTAAATTTACGTAGAATATTACCGGGTGACGTAAATTTATGTCGAATATTACCGGGTGATGTAAATTTACATCTAACACAAAGGTAATTGACGTAAAGTTAACGTCTTTTATGTACATCGACGTTAAGGTACGTCCTATAGAATAAAGTTTGACGTCCAATATTTGAATAAATATTTATTCTTAAAGAAAGATTTTTCGTCATATGGTCGGGGGAACTAACGTAATCTTGACGTCGGCGTAGAAGATTGTTGACGTAATATTCATGTCGAAGTGCAAATTCACGTCAATTTTTGAATAAATATTTATATTTAAAGGAATATTTGACGTCATTTATAAGGTGATTGATGTAAGGTTGACGTCAAACATGTTTACAGTTGACGTTACTATTGTTGTCCCATAGAGATTCTCGCCCAACGTTTTATTATTATTATCGTTATCCACTACATTATATGAACGCCACTCATCGCCTTGATTGACGTTAAGATACATATATTAATGTCGGACAGTGTATAAATTAACGTTACCTTCAGTGTTTTTTAATTAAATTCCGTTCGTTTTAGCTCATTTAACCAAACCTGAAATATAGAAACCAGTTTTCCAATTGCTAAATGCATAGAATTAATTAATTTAAACCATGCTATCATCAATTCATCAATTCCAATTAAATAGTAAAAGTAAAAGACGCTAATGCTATCATAAAACTTAAAAGAACCCATTTTTCCATTCATCTATTCATAGTATTCATCTACTCACAGTATTCACCTATTCTCAATAATATATTCACAGTATACATCTATTCACAGTTAAAAAGCTGCACAAGTAAGCAAATGCTACTATCATGAAAGGAAAAGCCTAAAACTATAGCTATTTAAAATGTTTATTCAAATATCCTACCCATTCTTCTCTTATCGTCTTTATATTAGTGCATTGGGCAATGTAGAAGTAGTGTTGAATTGCTGCAAAATCAAGGAAGGAAAGTTTACAATTATATTCATTTTAATTTCAAAAGTTTATTGATATTTTTAAGATTTTTAAATGTAAATTTCTACCTCAGTCCAATCTCCTCTGATTCCTACTCGGATGATTGCCTTCATCTATGACATGATGTAGTAGCCACATGCCCAGGAATCATTATGCTTATTACAGGTTTAAATTTGACTACGAAAATTAAAGGTTAAAGATCAACGAATTCCAAACTTAGGATATACAATCTGAATTTGTTGTCCTCTGGTCCTAGTCAGAACTCTAAACGAATTTGAAACATTTGAAACATTAGAAACATAAGTTAATATATTAATATCATAATGAATTGAATTGATAAGAATGAATGTAATACTTACCTATTTCTCCCACATGCCTTCGTTGTGATCACATCGAGTTGCATGTATTTCATCGGGTACATCATCAACCTTATTTTCAATGGTTATCGATGAGAAGGAGCTTGTCTCAAGTATACCTAGAGAGTCTTCATCATCAGTTGTGTGCATGGCTCTGCCTTCCAATACCACTGACCATTTATGATTCACTAGGTCAATGACATAGAATATTTGTCTTGCTTGACTAGCCATAATAAATGGTTCATCCGTGTAACTCATTTTGTTAAGATCCACCAAAGTGAATTCGAGGTCTTCTATCACGACACCAGATCTACTATCAACCCATTTACACTTGAAAACTTGTTAACACTTCGACAAGTGTACCGAATTGTATCAAGTAATAATGAAACGGTAAGTTCGAGTATCGTTTCCCTAGAGACTCTTAAGCCTAAACGTCCATGTGATGTTTTGACGTCATAAGACTTGAGTAAACAATAACTTGAGTTTTAAATTCAAAACGGTAAATAAACATGCATGTAAGAATTGATCAATTGACGGTTGAGCGATATGGATGAATGGTGTTGTTGGGGGTTTACGGTTTCATTCTAATCCACTCTCTAATATCTACTATTCTTACTAAATTCGACTTCTTTATCAATGTTCATGCGACTTTCTAAAATCCCCTACTATCAATAACTTGATGTATAGAGTCTACTCCTAATTACTAGTTTACTATGTCTACTCTACCTAGCAATTATTCATGCATTACATTCACACAGAAGCGTTAGGCAATTGATCCTCCTATTCCTATGTCTAGGTAATAGATGTTAAAGGGCATTGACGTGAAGGGCATTGGAGTGGTTGTGAGCATTAATTGTGTGCTTTTACCATAAGCCAAAGTTCGCTCAAATTTTTATTATTTTTTCTTTTTTCTTTTTTCTTTTAAACACTAACTTTAACGTCCTAGTCCTATTGTTCTGCAACGTAGTTTTTGTCAATTATCAGTATCCAAAGAGATTTTTTACAATTATTATCAGTATCCAAAGAGATTTTTAACTTTTTAACAGAATGATGTTTGAACATCGATCCATTTTTTATTATTTTTTTTTCTTTTAAACTCTCACTTTAACGTCGTAGCCTCAAGATATTCGACGTAGTTTTCGTCAAAAGAGTCATTATACAAAGAGATTTTATCAGTATCCAAAGAGATTTTTGAGATTTTTTACTTTTATACTGAATGATGTTTGAACGTCGAAATCGGATGGGAATCGACGTTCATTCAAGTTATTGACCATAATTACACGATTTAATGTCCGTCTTCAGTTCATATATAAATATAGCTTGCATTTCACTTAATGCCTTGCTTCCTGTTTATATATTGAACATATCAGGATTCATATTTTTTATCTCCTTATCGTTGTCCTTCTCTTAGATTTCGTAACATATCTGTTCTTTAAATTGCAATTTGCTGACTTGAACTTCAAAGTGCCGCATTTAGGCCTCAGTTCATATGAAGGTGGCCTTTAAAATTGAAGTCAAGAAAATGCTTTTTATATTACAGAAATGGTTAAGTTATCTTACTGGAAGGGAAATGGTGAGGAAAAAGAAATATGGTTCACAATATGTTTGATTCTGAAACAATTTTGAGAACTAAAATATTTAGACGACACCGTTTCATCTATAATTATAGATGTGCTTTTCTTGTAACACAATCGGTCCTGTTTCCGTATTGAACATATTAGGATTCATGTTTTTTATCTCCTTGTCATTGTACTTCTCTTAGATTTCATAACATATCTGTTCTTTAAATTGTAATTTGCTCACTTGAATTTTAAAGTGCCGCATTCAGGCCTCAGATCATATGAAGGTGACCTATGAAATTAAAGTCAATAAAATGCTTTTTATAGTACAAAAATGGTTAAGTTATCTTACTAGAAGTGAAATGGCGAGGAAAAAGAAAAATGATTCACAATATCTTTAATGCTGAAACAATTTTGAGAACTAAAATATATTTATGAAAAACTTGTTTAATTTCATCATTTGGCAATGTATGATTCTTCTTTTAAATTGTCTTAGATTTGTTTTCTACCCTTAGATTTCAGAGCTATTTGATTTCTTATCTGGGAAACAACTTCAAGATAATTTAAATTTTGAATCTATTTACACATTTGACGTCGAATATTGAGATCTACGATGCAAAACAAACCATTTTGAAAGGCCAACCATTCTTGAAAAAGAAACCCTTCACTTCTGAATTATTCTAGATCCAAGAACTTGTGCGGGACCACCTCGAAGAGTTTTCTATAATTAGAATCGATTATATTAACTTAGCAAAATTGAAAGTGGAATTATATAAATATAAAGGGGCACATCAAACTTTTTAACTTCGATCCATCCAAATCTCACCTCTATAATTGAAAAGTAGACAATTTTTAGGGGCAGGATGTTCAAATGAGAATATTACTTTTTCTCTGATTGATGTTTAAACGTCAAATTCGGCAGGCCTCGACATTCAAAATAGATTGTTACAGTGAGTTACTAAGCATTATTACACGATGTACGTCATCAGTTCATCTATAAATATAACTTGCATTTCCAGTAATCCCTTTTTCCTCCTGTTTCCATATTAGGATTCATGTTTTTTATTTCCCAATATGTTTAATGTTGAAACAATTTTGAGAACTAAAATAATTATATAAAAAAAGTTGTTCAACTTCATCATTTAACAAGGTATGATAATGATGCAAATGCTTGGAGGGACGTCTTTTTTTTGGATCATCGGCGTCCTATATCTTGGAGGATTTCAAAATGAAATCCCCTTTTACAAAACACAACATCTAAAATGAAGACAAAAAATGATGGAATACATTACAACGAAAAACAGGAAGCAAAAAAAAATGCAAAGCAATGGAGAATGTTTTTGAAATTCATAAGTGTTAGGGAAGGAATGATGGGACAACAAAGGAATTTTGTTAGGGAAGGTACGTAGGTTAGGTTTTCAAATGGTACAACTTCAAAACAAATAAAAATCTGTTAACTTATTTCTTCGGATACTTCCATTACATTTCATTTTTCTTCCAATCAAACGTCAAGGCCTCTGGGGGCTAAGACGTTATGGCATCAACGTGAAGGGCATCAGAGTGGTAAGGTTGGGACCATTAATTGTGTGCCTTTACCTGAGCACCAATTACGACGAGTTCGCTGGGGTTGCGACGTTTTAATCTTCATCCAGAAGCTAAAGGTCGCTATTTTTTATTATTTTTTCTTTTTTATTTTAAACTCTCACTTTAAAGTCAAAGACTCATAGATCTTCGACGCATTTTTCATCAGAAGCCATTATTATCAATATCCAAAGATATTTTTTACTTTTTCACTGAATTATGTTTGAACGTCAAAGTTGGCTGGTATTTGACGTTCATTCAAGTGAGCATAATTACACGATCTAATGTACGTCATCGGTTCGTATATAAGAATAGCTTGCATTTCACTTAATGTCGTGCTTCCTGTTTCCGTATTGAACATATTAGGATTCATGTTTTTTTTATCTCTTTGTCATTGTCCTTCTCTTAGATTTTGTAACATATATGTTCTTTAAATTACAATTTGCTCACTTCAATTTGAAAGTGCCGCATTCAGGCCTCATATCATATGAAGGTGGCCTTTGAAATTGAAGTCAAGAAAATGCTTTTTATAGTACATAAATGGTTAAGTTATCTTACTGGAAGGGAAACGATGAGGAAAAAGAAATATGGTTCACAATATGTTTAATGCTGAAACAATTTTGAGAACTAAAATAATTAGACGACACCGTTTCATCTATAAATATATATGTGCTTTTCTTGTAATGCCATCCGTCCTGTTTCGGTAATGAACCTATTAGGATTCATGTGTTTTATCTCCTGAGCGCTTTTCTTTCCTTAGATTTCGAAACATCTCTATTCTTCAAATTGCAATTTGCTGACTTGAATTTCATAGTGTCGCATTCAGGCCTCAGTTCACATGAAGGTGGCCTTTGAAAATGAAGTCAACAAAATGCTTTTTATAGTACAGTAATGTTTAGTTATCTTACTGAAAGGGAAGTTCTTAGAAAAAAGAAATATGTGTTGCAAAACAAGTAGGCTTCTTTCTTCACCAAGAGGGAGGGTGAATTAGTGTTGTATCAAAAATAAGTTCTTTTTGCAATCTTGAAAACAAAGTATAAAGCTTTTTAAACTTTCTTGAAATGCAAGCAATGAGAATATGTATGCAGCGGAAAATACGTAGTTGACTGCGTGAAATATAGAGTCGACTGGAATGTAAAAGATAAGGGATAGAGAGATGCAAACACAGGTTTTTATACTGGTTCAGCCAACAATGCCTACATCCAGTGTCCTTCCAAACCAGGAAGCAAATGCACTAAAATGGTTGCGGTTTTTAGAACAAGGAATTTATAGAAGACCTCCACGTCAAAAATATAAATCTCCTCTCTAACCCAAAACCAAAATATAGCTGCAGAACAAAACCAGAATTGCAGCAAGAACCCCCTCTTCTGCAATCTGCAACACCACTTTGAACAATCCTCAAAGTGAACTATCCCCCTGTATCACAACAGGTACAATTCCAGCAGTCTTCACAGGATGCCAAGCCTTGATCACAATTCAGCAGTCTTCATAAGATGCCAAGCCTTCAACACGATCACATAGAAGCACCTTTCTTGTGCAGGTAATGATCAGCAGGTGTAAGCGCACAAAGTCTCCTCAACGAATCTCGTTCAAGAAAGATCACCACCGTCTTCTTGGAGAATTCTTGGAGCTAAGAGAAATCTGAAACAAAAATGAAATTGTAAATTCTTCAAAAGTCTCTGAACAAACCTGTGTTTATTCTATTTATAGATTTCTGTTATACAGTCAGATTCTCAGTCGAATGTGCTACTAATTCAGTCGACTGTATTATGACAGTTAAAACAGTTCAGTCAAAATAGTAGCTCACGGTCAACAAATAACAGAACACATTTAATATAGTTGACCAAGTCATAAATGCTCAACTAACTTTTAAAAATATAGTCGTTAGAGTGCAAGAGCATAACAAAATTCCAAACCAGACAACAGATACAGTCGAATATGTAAAACACATAGTGGACATCAACCATGTAAAACATTTTGAAATTCTTTTCTTCTCAAAAATACACATAGCACTGATTCTGAAAATCTATACAAAGATTTTAGCATAGTCAAATCCATTAGTAATGTATTCGATTGTACTATCACTTTGTCGCACAAGAATAAGTTCATAAGAGTGCTCGTGATTTCAACTTTAAAACATGTGCAGTAAAACATATGAAATGATGCATAGCACATAGCACATAATGCATGTAAACACATTCCAGATATATATCAATCAATCAACATAGGAACATGTAACACAGTACATAAACATGTTCAACAGATATTACTATTAATCAGCATAAGAACATGTAATGTAGCAACAACATGTGCTTGTTATTAACCAATGTGTTGTCATCATCAAAAACCAGATTGATCTAGAAATTGTGTTGTCAACAATCTCAATAATATGGTTCACAATATGTTTAATGCTGAAACAATTTTGAGAACTGAAATATATTTATAAAAAAGTTGCTTAATTTCATCATTTTGCAATGTATGATTCTTTTTTTAAATTGTCTTCGATTTGTTTTCTACCCTTAGATTTTTGAGCTATCTGATTTCTTATGGGGGAAAGAACTTCAAGAGAATTTAAATTTTGAATCTATTCACACAATTGGCATCGAAATTGAGATCATTGGATGCAAAAAAAAACCATTTTGAAAGACTAGCCATTCTTGAAAAAGAAACCCTTCACTTCTGAATAATTCTAGATCCAAGAACTTGTGATGGACCACCTAGAAATGTTTTCTATATCATCCAAATTTGTATCGTGCTTCATCATCACTTATTCAATCATTTTGACTAGAATTTCTTACAACCTTTGCAGCCTTCTTTCCACGCCGTGAAGATGAAGAAGCCATTTCAGAACAAGATTTAGGGATTTACAAAAAGGATACGGTTTCAATATAAGTTCAGTAATATATTTAGTTTCAATATAAACCACCGCGCCATTCTTTTATTATTTTTATTTTAAACAACCAATATTACATCAGTTCTAAAGCCACCTGATGTAATATTTGAAACGAGGGGATCCACGTCCGCTATTTATACCACTCGACGTGGATCGAATGAATTTATTAAGACATCCACACTTATATATACTAAATTTGAAAATCTTATGTACACTGAGTTGTTTCTAAACCATGATTCATTGTTTTGTAAATACAAAGATACTAAACCCTTGTATTGAGGAAAATTATCTGGTATCCAAATTCAAATGGCTTCTTCATCACATCCTTCAAGAGTCAGAGGAAAGGCTGTTGTGGCTGTAAGAAATGATGATCTCTCCGGGTGGATCAGTGATGAGGAGAGTCATCTAGAGTTTCTGAGGTTGACGATGTATAAACATATTGTTCCTCACAAATATCTGAACCTGAACTTATTTGAAAAAGAGGGATTTCTCTTCCAGGAATGGATGAAACTCAAGGTCTCTCTATACTTGTCCAGATGAAGGGTGATTGGTATCCTGACTTAGTAAGGGTTTTCTACAACAATATGACAAATATAGATGGTGTCCTTCATTCTCGAGTAAAAGAAGTAAATGTTCACATTGACAATGATGTCTGGTTTCAAGTTGCAGGATTAAAAGCTGAAGGATTATTCTCTCACTTACGGTACTCAGAAAGAAACATATGGCTGAAGAAAAAGGACGTGTACAGTAACTGGTTAAGGTTTCCTGGGAGACACCCAATTGAAAGATTATATGTGCATGAGGGACTAAATAAAGAAGAAAAGATAACAACACAAATTCTTGCTCGGGTGATTTTACCTGCTAGATTTCTACAAGACAGAATGAGAACTGAAGATGTTTTTCTGTTGTATGCCATGAAGAATGATGTTCCTACCAATTGGGTGGCAATAATAAAAGATCATATGATTGATGCAGGAACCAAAAATCCACAACAACTACCATATGTCGTGTTTATCAGTAAAAAATCCTGACCCTTCAAGGTGTGGATGTTAGTGGTGAAAAGAAATGCTCTTGTGACTGCTCAAATGTGATAAATCGAAACACCTTGACTTCCCTTGGCCTTGTGAAGACCACAAAAGGATGATGCTTCAAGGATGAAGAGAATATGGTGCAAAGTTCTGGAAGCAATTTTGAAAGATTAGTTCTTGAAAAACTCAACAGACTCGAATAGAAGATAGATGCTCTACATTAGAAAAAGAATAAAAATGATTCTCCAACTGAAGATTCAAGTGAAGATTTTAGTGCGGAGGATTCCATGGAAATTTTCTGAATCAAAATAGAGGCTTAGAATTTTAGTATGGAGTTTGTTTTGTGTTTTTGTTCTGTGTCTGTTTTGTTTATTGTTTGTTTTCTGTTTGTTTTGCTATTGGCATTATATGCCACATCCTTTTGCTTCTATGTGATTGTAATCATTATGAATATGAATGAAATCAAATTTCCCTTCTAAATCAATGAGTGTAAATGGCTTTATTGTTAACTGCTAAGGGGATTTGATGAAGATGCCATTTTTGAGAATAGGATTAGAGATTTAGGGGAAGGTTACAATTTCAATATAAGTTCAGAAATAGATTTAGATTCAATTTAACTTCAGAATAACATGTCCAATACCATGAAAACTTGAAGTCCTAACATTTAAATCAAACGTCCAATCCCTATAATATTCGACGTTCATTGGAAGTAAATATTTCAGGGTACCAATCTTTTATTTTTTATTTTCTTTTAATACACCAATAGTATGTCATTTTCTAAAGCCAATCGATGTATTATTTGTCAGCAAGAAGCCAAAGAGTTTCTCCCTTTTTAATTCTTTTTTATTTTTCTTTTAAACCATCAAGATTACGTGAATTCTACGGGGATCGACGTATTATTTGTCAGCAAGAAGCCAAAGAGTTTCTCCCTTTTTAATTCCTTTTATTTTTAATGCAACAATAAATGAAGAGTTACCTGTTGGGGCAAATCGGCAAGTGTACCGAGTCGCACAAGTAATATAAAATGGTAAGACCAAGTATCGTATACTAGAGGACTCTCGGCGCTGAACAGTTGTGTGAGAACAAGATTAGTTAAGACTTAAAATAAAAAAGAGATCATGGGTTTGTATTGCAAAGAAAATAAAATAAAGCAAAGTAAAATTGATCAGTGGCAAAAGAGCACAGAGATGAATGAAGGTTGATTTATATGAGATGGATATGTTGTTAGGGTTAGACTTCACCAAGTTCCCTCTCATGTGTATAAGAATTCTTCTTTATTCACTAATGCCAACTTCCCTCACTAAAACACTTAAACCCGATGTCTCGGTAAATAAGCCTGCCCCTAATTAACAATTCATACAATTCCTAGCATTCCTGGTAAAAAGATGTGAAGATCAAGAGGTTAAGACGACTAAGACCCATACCCTCATGTCTGAGCAATTGTTAACGGAATGACAAGTGTACCATATCGTATCAAGTAATATAAATTGTATAACCCATTATCGTTCTTCCCATGAGACTCAAAAGGCCTTATCATTCGTGTGAACCAAATCGTAAGACTTGCGGAGAAAAATTCAATAATTCTGGTGAATGCAAAGACAGAAAATAAACATGCAATGTGTGATTCAATTGACTAGAAAAGAGTATGAATGAATAGAGTTGTTGGGGGTTTACAATTTCATCTAATCCTCTCTCTCTTATTTACTCCTCTTGTTTAAATTGCTTTATTATCTAATTGTTATGCAAACTTTCTTGGCCTCCCCTTAACCTGATCCCTCGGCGAAAAGGGCCTATTACTAATTACCGGCTTGCTATCCCTAGCCTCCCCTAGTAACTAGCAACTCATTACAATCAGAAGCAAAAGCAATAGGTCGTCCTACTCCCCTATCCCTAGGTGGTATTGCTTAACCAAGGAATTACTCACAGTTCATGACATTACTGTACGTCCCCGTATCAATAAAGGCAAACAACAGTTATCGAATGAGTTAAATGATAAAAGCTTTAAGAACAAATGAGAACCCAACAATTAATAATAAACGCATATGAAAATCATATAATTAAACAAGAGTTTCAATAAAAGAGAGCATCAAAAGATTACATTGTTTCCCCTACAACGAAAGGGTTTAGTTCACCATTGTCATGGTGAACCAAGATGAAAATAATGGAAGATATGGAAAACAAACCCTAGAAAAGATGAAAAGGAGCCTAAGCATCCAAGAGATCCTCTCCAGAGAGTGAAAATTAGGTCTGATCGCCCTCTTCTGTCAAAAGAATGAATTGGAAATCGTAACAGGGCTATTTATAACTGAGGAGCGCAACAAAAAACAGGCCCAAGCCCATCTGACAACCGCCCGGCGTCACACTTTGCCGCCCGGCGGTAGGGTCTACCGCCCGACGTTTTCCCTTGTGCCGTAAAACCGCCCGGCGTCAGGGGTTTACCGCCCGACTTTAGGGGTCTGCCGCCGGACGGTCCCTAGACTCTTCTTTTCTTCAATTTTCTTCCTTTTCATTGAGTCTAGGACCTTCATTTTCATCCCCAATCTTCACTTCCATCAGATTTGCTGCAAAACAATGCAAAACAAGCATAATATCGCTAAAAACAGCTTTTGACTCTCGACTGACTCATTTATTGAGTTTTACTTGATTCTAAGCTCATTCTAACCAGTAAAGGGTGTAATTTAGTCCATAATAGCATATGAAAATAACGGTTTTTCAACCGTTATCACAACCCCAAACTTAGAACTTTGATTGTCCTCAAGCAAAACAAAACGAAACAATAAACAAAACAGAGCTTGGCTTTCTATTATTTCATCCAATGATTCAACACTCCTAAAGTACATGACAAGACCTACTCAATTTCAGATAATCAGTGGAATCAAATCAAGATCCATGCATGTTTTCTACTTAATTTAGCTCATACTTTCCTCAACAGATGTCACACATTATGAATGATCAGTTCACCAAGCAAAATGCAGTCATGAAATTTAGAAGTTCTCACTAAGCAAGTGTTTCACTCAATCACTCAAGTGTTTAGGGTAACACTCCACTCTTTATTATTCACAAGTCACATGAAATAAAATTGCCATTCATCTTAAACAATAACATCTTCACATGCAAATTCCATCAAAAGGACTTTTCCAAGGTTTGTAATGAGGCTAGGCTAACAAGAAAAATTGGTTTTTCTGGAAGACAAAATCCTTGAGTCAAGAGAGCTACCATAATATTCCACATTTAAACACAACTCTCTTACTCACCAATCTCACTTATTTCCCAACTTCTTCCCTTTTATTTTTCATTGAGCTCATCTTCATGCTTTTCTTCTTTTCTTTTCTTTTTCTCATGCATTTTTCTTTTGCAATAATTGAGCTCAATTCTTTTCACCTACTTTTCAATTTCCCCCATACAACCCCAAACTTGAAACTTGTCAAAACATACACTTAAGCTCAACCTAACTCAAGGTAAAAATTTCAAATCAAAGGTTCTAATCCTGTTTAAGGCTAAGGTTAAAAAAGGGTATAATCTTTGAAACATTTTGGGTGAAAATTTGGCTGGAGAAGGGTTTTCAAACATGGCCTTGATCATATGACATTCACATACAAATCAATCAATCATCAAGATTAAGGCAATAATATTCATGCTTCACTGTGAACAATACATACAACAATAAAACTCTGGGGCTCAATACCTCACACAACATGCTTTCTCACACATATTCATTCATACACCGTGCTTAGCATCATGACCACAATCATAATTCATCACACATCTGCTTCACAGGATATCAACATGCAACACAACTCAATAATCATTCACATCAAATCATCATCAAATAAGTTCATCATGCACATTATTCAGTCAAACATCTTCAGAAAGAGTATTCAAGCCCAACATACACACTGAAAATAGAATTCAACCTATTCTAAAAATTTAAAATGCGAAAGTGACAACAAGAAAAATAAAATCCTATCTACAGTATGGGCATCCATCAGTAGATGCCCCCAATCATCCCATGTTGTTGTCTAAGTCCTCCTGACTCTCATCATCAACATCCTCAAAGTCTTCGTCATCTGTGTTTGGTGCTCTAGCTGCACCAAAACCACTGCTCTGTGCCTGCTCTTGAGGCCAAGCCATAGCATTATGGAACTCATCCATAGTCCACTTATGCACTGGTGGCCGATCATAAGATCCAATGATCATCTCAACAGTTGTTATTTGCCCTCTATGAAGGACCTTCATCCTAGCCTCCATCATGGACATATACATGTCCCTCATCTGGAATGGCTCACTTGCTGTGCTGGTGCATCAGGCACCTGCTCCTGTTGTGCTGCAGCTCTCCTACGACGTCTCCTAGGTGCTGCTCCTGCTTCTCCTTCCTTAGCGCAGTATTGCAGAAAGTAGGAGGCATCAATAACATTCCTGGGTCTCTCATATGGGGGAACTGCAGTATCCACCCCACCCTGTTGGCAGAGAAAAGTGATAAGAGATGGATGCCCCAATGGTGTCCTGCTACTCCTAGTGGTGGCGTAGCTTCGTATTTCATCAGCAATGATCTGCCCAACATTCACATCCATCTGTCTCAGCATACAGTAGATGAGCCAACTCCGGTTTATCGTGATGTCAGAGATATGGGAGCAGGGCTAGATGTTGGCATCAGTGAAGGTCATCCAATATCTTGCCAAAGGTGACAAGTCTAACCTCACAATGATGACCCGTGCTCCACTAGCATTTGTCTGAAAATGCCTTCCAGGGAGGCACAAAACCCTTTCAATCTCAACTGTATCTTCAAGCAAACTAGCTCGAGCTGCAAAATGGCACTGCTCCCCTGGCCACTCCGTGCCCAAAAAGCTGTTTATGGTGTCAGGGTCATACTTAATAACATGCCCCCTCACAAAGCTTCTATACTTTCCAGCTGCAACCCCACCTCTGGATATAGCGTTGGTGTAAAATTCCTTCACTAACTCAACACTGGCTGGTGCAGGGTAAGTTGTCAGCCTCA
Source organism: Vigna mungo (assembly GCA_036885675.1). Classification (NCBI taxonomy): domain Eukaryota; kingdom Viridiplantae; phylum Streptophyta; class Magnoliopsida; order Fabales; family Fabaceae; genus Vigna; species Vigna mungo. The sequence goes on along the minus strand of CP144698.1, from coordinate 10,229,082 downwards.
TCCAATCTCTCCTTAAAATCTCCGCTCCAAATTCAGGAGCTGAATCAATGATGAAGGCAACCTCCTCTCCATCAACAATCTCCTTTCCTGCACAGTTGCAAAGTGCTCCTCATGGTGCCTAGAAAGGAACCTCTGAGAATCAAACCCTCTTGGCCTTTCAGGCTCCTTCCTCTTGCTACCAGTATTTCTCCACCTTTGTGATGCTGATGTCATTCCTGCATAAGTTATAAGGCACAACATACCCAGGAAATCATCATTAGTGGTTAATACATCATTAAACACTTATAGGCCAACACAGTTCAACACTGGGAGTGAAATAGGTTTCCCTCCATGTTTAGCATCAAAATCAAGCATTTCTCAAAAATTTACAGCAAATCGTCCGGCGGCAGGTGTCTACCGCCCGACGGTATGCACCAACATTAATTCCGCCCGGCGATGCGACATGACTTTTTTCAAAAATTTTTTCTAACAGCCCTAATCTCCACTCAAAATCTAAATTCATCCATGCAGACCAGATTCCATAATCTTAAAAGGCCAAAACAGTTCCTAATTAAACAATTCATGCAACAAAGTTGAAAACCCTAATTTGTCATGTTCCTAAGCATGTTCTTCATCAAATCCCAAAATTAGGAACTAGAAATGAAATTGCACAACTTACTTGAGTGGAGATATGAAATGCTTGCAAGAATTCCTTCAATTGATAATGCAAAACCTCCTAATGCACAACTCTCACCAGAAACCCCCAAATTTTAAACAAGAAAATAGATTTTTGTGAGTGGGTGGTAAGAAATTGTGGGAAAACTCTTTGGGAAACTTTGTGAAGGTGCCAATTGGGTGCTACAATCCAAGAAGACCGCTGGGCGAAATGCAAAGGAGAAGAATGAAGTGCAGAACACCCAAAACCGCCCAGCTTTAAAGGGCTCGGTTTGGGTTTCTCGCCGCCACCGCCTGGCGGTAAAGTTGCACCGCCCGGCGGTGAGCGGTACTTCCCCTTCCCAATTCTTTTCTTTTTAAATTTTCTTTCTATGTGATTCTTCTCTGTAGCACCTGATTTTTTACAAGACTTTCCCCACTCAGATGTTCATGCAACCTATAATGTACTACATACAGGGTCTAAAAGCAAACAAGCAAACAAATAACTGGGCTGCCTCCTGAGTAGCGCTTGTTTAATGTCACGAGCCTGACCCAAACCTGTTCAACACTCATTAGTAAGTACAGACCTTACCAATACCCATCAGCGGGTACACCTTCCTGGTATCCTTCAGTAGATACCTAAAAGTTAGCATCCCTTAGTAGATGCTACCCAAAGATTGTTCAGATAAACAATTATTTACAAATTAAAAATTTAAATAAACTTAACTAAAAATAAATAAAAATTGCTTTACAACAATTGGGATGGCCCCAACAAACACCCATCAGTAGGTGTTGAATTTCTTCTTGCTTGATATTCTTTTCTTCTTCTTTCTGTTGAATATCTTCAGAAATTTAAAAACACCAAACACTTGTTTCCATGTTTCAATCATAGGAATTTTGATCTCCAATTTCTTGAAGATCTCCATGGAGCACATAAATTTCTTTTCTTTCCTATGATATTTCTTTTGAAGAGGAAAGAGTTTTGCATGTGATCTTTTCTTCTTTTCGCTCTTCCTCTTTTTCCTTTGATGAACACGAGGTTTTGCATATAATATTTTCTTCTTTCCCCTCTTCCTTTTTTCTCAATCTTCTCCTTCAACTTTCTCTTTTTATTTTTCCATGCTTTCCTTTATTTTATTTTCACATGTTTTCTATTTTTTTCTTTTCTTTCAACCACTTCTTCTTTCTCCTCATTTTTGTCTTCCTCACTCAACTTATCATTTTCAAAGATAGTTACTTGATATTCCCCTTTAGGGTCAACTTCAGTGTTACCCCTAATAATACCCAGAGATATCAATGCTTTTGTTATCTCATCTTCTTCTTTCTTTTCTTCATCAATAGCCTCCTCTTTAGGGTCAACTTCAGTGTTACCCTTAATCATACCAAGAGATATCAATGCTTTTGTTATCTCATCTTCTTCTATCTTTTCTTCATCAATAACCTTATCATCCTCAAAGATAGTAGATTGACAATCTTCTCTGGGGTCTACTTCAATATTAACCCCAATAATGCCCAGAGACCTTAATGCACAAGAGATTTGTTCATCCTGTAAACGTTGTTCAGCTTCCCACAACGTTTCTTTTCTTAAAGAGGATTGTTTCTCTTTTTCATTTTGATCCATGTATGAGTGAGATTCCCACCAATGATTGACATTATTTTGGTAGAATTGCGTGCCTATATAATCAAATTCTTGTCCAAACTGCATCCTGGAAATCTTAGGCACAAAACCCTAGAAAACATTTATTAGAAAAAAAATAAAAACAAACATAAAATAAATCAAGTCAAATTCAATCAATTCACACTACTTGAAAAAGTTAAACCTCGACTCCCCGGTAACGGCGCAAAAAACTTGTTAACGGAATGGCAAGTGTACCATATCGTATCAAGTAATATAAATGGTATAACCCATTATCGTGCTTCCCACGAGACTCGAAAGGCCTTATCGTTTGTGTGAACCAAAATCGTAAGACTTGCGGAGAAAAATTCAATAATTCTGGTGAATGCAAAGATAGAAAATAAACATGCAATGTGTGATTCAATTGACTAGAAAAAAGTATGAATGAAAGAAGTTGTTGGGGGTTTACAATTTCATCTAATCCTCTCTCTCTTATTTACTCCTCTTGTTTAAATTGCTTTATTATTTAATTGTTATGAAAACTTTCTTGGCCTCCCCTTAACCCGATCCCTCGGCGAAAAGGGCCTATTACTAATTACCGGCTTGCTATCCTAGCCTCCCCTAGTAACTAGCAACGCATTATAATCAGAAGCAAAAGCAATTGGTCGTCCTACTCCCCTATCCCTAGGTGGTATTGCTTAACCAAGGAATTACTCACCAGTTCATGACATTACTATACATCCCCGTATCAATAAAGACAAACAAGAGTTATCGAATGAGTTAAACAATAAAAGCTTTAAGCACAGATCAGAACCCAACAATTAATAATAAACGCATATGAAAATCATATAATTAAACAAGAGTTTCAATAAAAGAGAGTATCAAAAGATTACATTGTTCCCCCAACAACAAAAGGGTTTAGTTCACCGTTGTCATGGTGAACCAAGATGAAAATAATGGAAGATATTGAAAACAAACTCTAGAAAAGATGAAAAGGATCCTAAGCATCCAAGAGATCCTCTCTAGAGAGTGAAAATTAGGTCTGGCCGCCCTCTTCTGTCAAAAGAATGAATTGGAAATCGTAACAGATTTATTTATAACTGAGGAGCGCAACAGAAAACAGGCCCAAGCCCATCTGTTAACCGCCCGACGGTGTACCCTAAATCGAGCCACCGCCCGGCGGTTTCCTTTGTGCCGCAAAATGATAACGGTTCAAAAACCGTTATTTTCATGTGCTAGTTTAGGCCAAATTACTCCCTTTACTGCTTAGAATGAGCTTAAAATCAAACAAAACTCAATAAATGAGTCAGTCAAGAGTCAAAAGTTGTTTTGAGCGATATTATGCTTGTTTTGCATTGTTTTGCAGTAACTTTGATGGAAGTGAAGAATGGAGGTGAAGATAAAGGCCTTAGACTCAAGATAGAGGAAGAAAAGCAAGAAAAAAAGAGTCTAAAAACCGCCCAACGGCAGAATTGCACCGCTGGGCGGCCAAATGCGAGGAGTTTGCACCAAGGCAGCGATGCTGGGCGGTTTTGCGGTACGAGGCAAACCACCGGGCTGTGGACCCTTGACGCCGGCCGGTTTTGCAGCAATGAGGCAAACCGCCGGCCGGCATAAGTGTGACGCCGGGCGGTTGCCTGTTGGGCTTGGGCCTATTTTTTGTTGCGCTCTTCAACTATAAATAGCCCTAGTGCGACTTCATTCTTATTCTTTTGACAAGAGGAGGGCGGCCAGACCTACTTTTCACTCTCTGGAGAGGATCTCTTGGATGCTCAGGCTCCTTTTCATCTTTTGTAGGGTTTGCTTTCCATATCTTCCATTATTTTCATCTTGGTTCACCATGATAGTGGTGAACTAAACCCTTTTGTTGTTGGGGGAACAATGTAATCTTTTGATACTCTGTCTTATTGAAACTCTTGTTTGAATTATATGATTTTCATATGTGTTTTTTATCAATTGTTGGATTCATATACTGTGCTTAAAGCTTTTATCGTTTAACTCATTCGGTAACTGATATTTGCCTTTATTTATACGGGGACGTACAGTAATGTCACGAAATGGTGAAAATTTCCTTGGTTAAGCAATACCACCTAGGGATAGGGGGGTAGGACGACCAATTGTATTTGCTTATGTTTGTAATGTGTTGCTAGTTGCTAGGGGAGGCTAGGGATAGCAAGCCGGTAAATAGTAATTTCGGCGAGGGATCGGGTTAAAGGGAGGCCAAGAAAGTTTGCATGCAATTAGATAATAATGCTATTTAAACAAGAAGAGTAAATAAGAGAGAGTGGATTAGATGAAATTGTAAACCCCAACAACTCCATTCATCCATTGTCTTAATCTTGTCAATTGAATCACACATTGCATCTTTATTTTCTGTCTTTGCATCAACCACAATTAATTAATTTTTCTTTCACAAGTCTTACGATTTTAATTCATACGAACAACAAGGCCTTTCGAGTCTCATGGGAAGAACGATAATGGGTTTTACCATTTTTATTACTTGATACGATATGGTACACTTGCCATTCCGCTAAGAAGTTTTTGGCGCTGCTGTCGTGGACTCGAGGTTTGACTTATTTAGTAGTGTGAATTGATTGAATTTGACCTGTTTGTAAGTACTTGTTTATAATTTTTATTTTGGTCTGTTTTATTTTATTTTTCTGTAAAAGTGCTTTTAGGGGTATTTTTTCTTGTGTATGCAGGAAAGGATACACACAAGAAGCAGAAAAGAACAACAACCTCTTCTTGAGGGCTACCAGACAAGAGAGGGATGAGTGTTAATCATTCTTAACGCAAGAACTTTCCTTCTCCTGAACCACTTTTGCAATCTTCTGCACAGGACTTAGAGGAGATGGCGGAACAACCTCCTCCGAGACGTACACTGGGGACTCCGCAAACACTGTGGGTCCTTTGAATTTTAACAGCATTACCATCCCTGCGGACAATACTACAAATTTGGTGATGAGCCCGGCGCTCATCCAATTAGTTCAGAGCAACCAGTTCAACGGATTGTCGAGTGAGAATCGCTACAAACATTTAACCATCTTTGGCGAAATTTGCAGTACTGTTAAAATGGTCGGAGTCTCATATGAGAGGGTCAGACTTAGCCTATTCCCGTTTTCTTTGGGAGGAAACGCCAAAGATTGGTTGCACTCATTAGCTGAAGGGACATTCAAAAACTGGGATGCGTTGGCAAGACAATTTCTCACCAGATTCTTTCCACAAACTAAGATTCATCAAGGAAAGCTGGAAATTTCTTCTTTTAAGCAGGGAATGGAGGAAACTCTCGGACAGCCCTGGGATAGATTTAAAGGCTTGTTAAGGAAGACCCCAGTTCATGGATTCGACAAGACTGCATATTTGCTTGCCTTCCTAGGAGGGCTTAATACTCAGTCAAAAATGATGCTGGATGCCTCAGCTAGAGGCAGAATAAATGGGAAGACTGAGGATGAAGCCTATGATTTGATTGAAGACATGGCCCTGAATGAAACTTCCCAAAGTGAGAGAGGCGCACAAAAATGAGGAATCTTGCATCTTCCTACTAATGATGCAATGGCCGTGCAAAATCATCTTCTTAACCAAAAGTTGGACAAGCTGACAAAGGTACTCTCTGAACTTCCAACAGGGTTAAGAAATATTTCTCAAACACAACAACTTTGCGAATTATGCGGTGGTGACCACATCAATGGTCAATGTGCTTTCACTGAGGAAATGCAACAAGACGTCAACTACATGGGAGCCCAGTTCCAATACAAACAAGGTGGTTTCAACCAAGGCAATTCTAGCCAAGGTTGGAAGAACCACCCCAGTATTGGACAAAATCAGAATAATTTGACTGTGGAGGCAAACAAGGTGGTTTTAACCAAGACAATTCCCAAAGTAGGAGGCTTCCGACAGCAACAACCATCACCTCTGTGGCAGCAAGTAAGTAATTTGACTGAGTCAGTCAGGACCTTAAGTAACCATTTGATGACTTCTTCAAAAAATATGAGCAGCAGTTAAACAACACTCAGGCCAGTTTTAAATCACTGGAGTCACAGATTGGGCAGCTGGCAACAAGAATAGAAATTACGGAGAAAAACCAGTTTAGGGCTAACACTGAGGTTAACCCTAAGAGAGAATGCAAGGTTGTTACGAGCCAGGATGGTTGGGAAGCAGACAGTGAACCATTCCATGTGGTGGATAATGAAGAGGAAGAGATGTTGATGGTTGAATTCTTTGAACCCATGAGCAGTGAAGATGAAGAAGATGAAAATTATGATGAAGAAAAGGTTGGTGGAGGAAAAGATGAAATAGGAACCAGAAGCAATCATAATGGGGGATTTAGAGAAATTTTCAACCGAATGACTATGGTACCTTTAGGAAATCAGCAGCTCTCTCCTATTCAGAAAGAATTCAAATCAACTTTGATGAGGAAATTGAGCTTACTGATGAAGAAGAGGATCTTGTTTTTCAACCACAAAAGAGTAATTATCCTCCTAAGGCTAAAGATTCGGGGTGCTTAACACTGTCATGTTCTCTGAATGATTTGGATGTGGAAGATATGATAGACTCTGGATCTAGTATCAATTTAATACCCACGGAACTTTGGAAGGAAATCAATGGGCTTGTGTTGAAACCATCTGACTTGACTATAGCACTGGCAGATGGTTCTACAAAAGTGCCAGTGGGAGTGATGGAAAATGTTGTTGTGCGAGCAGATCGGCTTGAGTTCTTAGCAGATTTCATTGTCATGAATGTGAAAACTGAGGAAGAGTATCCTGTGATTTTTTCCCTTCATGGCAACGTTAAAGATGCTTATTAATGTTCATGAGGGAAGGATAATGATGAAGGATTTGAATTATCTATTTCTCTACACTGGCCGTGAAGGGGATGAGATCAAAACAGTAAAAAAAGACAGATTTGAGAAGCCAGAGATGGACGAAGAACAAGAAGAGAGCATAGTAGGTACTGATTATTCTAACAGTTGTTATGTTCTGCAGGTACCTGAGGATAAAGGAAGGAGAACCATTCAACCAAAGTCAAAAGAAGATCCAATCCAACCAGGGAATAAAGTGAGATTTAAGAAAAAGGAATGGTTAGGAAAGGAGTTGAAAGAAAAAGGAATGCTGGAAATGAGAAGGCCATATTCCCCTGTTGTTCGCCAAGTAGATAGACGAAAGCTGAGGCAGTGGGATGATGAAGATTCCAATGTGAAGAAGAAGAGTTGATTGTTGATAGCACTTTTTGTATTTTAAGACAGTTTTTATTTTATCTTTTCTTGAACTTGTTTATTTTTGAATATTTGTGAACAATTTTTGGGTAGCATCTACTGAGGGATGCTAACTTTTGGTATCTACTGAAGGATACCCGGAAGGTACGCCTACTGAAAGGTGTTGGACGGCTGGCCTTTACTGACAAATGCTAAACAGGTTTGGGTCAGGCTCGCGACGTTAAACAAGCGCTACTAGGAGGCAACCTAGATTTTCTTGTTTACCCTTGCACTTTAAATTTTTGAATTTTAACTTTAGTGTGTCTGCTTGGCTTGAAGACCTTTCTGATGATGTTTTGACTGAATGAATTGCATGATGAATCTATTTGATGATGATCTGATGTGGTTAATAATTGAGTATGTTGCATGATGATATCCTGTGAAACAAATGTGTGATGAATTATGATTGTGGTTATGATGCTAAGCAGGGTGTATGAATGAATGTGTGTGAGAAAGCATGTTGTGTGAGGTAATGAGCTCCAGAGTTTTAATTGTTGTATGAAATTATTCACAGGAAAGCATGCATGATATTGTGATACATCATAGCTGGATGTCCTCTTGAAGATCCATGAGAATAGAAGCTGGTGGAAGTGATTCAACCGAAGAGATGGAATGGAACAGTACTGGTGGTGAAGCAACTCTGAATCATTGTAGAATTCAGATCTGGATGGACGTGTTTGGTAGTTTGGCAGCGGAGGGAAAGTGTTTAGCAAAGAGGAATGGAACGGAGGTTAGCTTGATGAGGTGTTTACAACTCAAAAGGCTTCCACAAGAGGAAGAAAGTTGCAATGGAGAAACAAGCTAATGAATGACTCTTGGAAAGGAGAAAATGACTAAGCATTTCAGCAGAGTTTTTCTGTGAAAATCCAAAACTGAATACATGGTGTAGCCAAGGTGAGTTTTATAGACTCCTCATCCTTTGGCTGGTGATAAAACGTGTTCATCGAGAATGAATCACGTTCCCTATTTCTAAAACATGTGCTAAATGTGCTAGCTTCTAGAAACTATATGGAGTACACATTTATTTCTATTTCTAATATAAGAAAGTTCCCGGTGCACCCCCTATCAAGCTAACCTCACCCCTGCATGTGTATAAAGGTCTCTTTTACCCCTCTCCATGTTTTGGCAGCTTTGTAGCATCTCCTTGATCTCCAATTTTCCATCCAAAGATAGCAAAAAGTACTGACCCTTTTGGCGAGTGCGCTTGTTGTATTTTCTTGATCATTCCTCGAGTAATAGGACCTTGATATGTCACCATGTCATCCCTTCGTGTATCATATTGCCCAAGTCTTGATGATTGATTGAACTGCATGTACATGTCATATGATCAAGACCGTTTTTGAAAGCCCTTACTTAGCCAAATTTTACCGAAAGTGCTTGAAATTCTACACCCTTTTTGAACCTTGGCCTAAACAGAATGAAAACCCTTATGCTGAAATTATTTACTTTGAATTGGGTTAATGACTGTAAGTATATTCAAGGTTCAAGTTTGGGGTTGTGAGGAAAGTTTGAATGGCAAAAAGAAAGGCATTGAGCTCAAGTGTTGAAAAAGAAAAATAAAAGAAAAAAGGAAGAAGTTGGGAACAACTGAAAGAGAGTTAAACTTGAACCTTGAATGATGAATGAGATCTCTTGATTCAAAGATTTTCTGATCTAGAAAAACCAATTTTTCTTGATAGCCCAGCCTCATTACAAGCCTTGGAGAAGTCCTTTTGATGGCATTTGCATGTGATGATTTTGATTGTTTGAGATGAAAGGCAATTTTATTTCATGTGACTTGTGAATGATTTAGAGTTGGAGTGTTACCCTAAACACTTGAGTGATTGAGTGAAACACTTGCTTGGTGAGAACTTCTAAGTTTCATGATTGCATCTTTGCTTAGTGGATTGATAATTCATAATATGTAACATCTGTTGAGGAATGTGTGAGATAACTGAATTGAAAGCATGCATCTTGATTTGATCATCACTAAAGATCTGAAATTGAATAGTTCTCATCGTGTACTTTAGCAAGGTTTAATCATTGGATGAAAGTGTAGAGACCCAAGTTTTGTTTTATCTTTAGTTGTGTTTTGTTTTGCTTGAGGACAAGCAAATTTCTAAGTTTTGAGTTGTGGTAACGGTTGAAAAACCCTTATTTTCATGTGTTATTTTAGACCAAATTACTCCCTTTACTGCTTAGAATGAGCTTGAAATCAATCAAAACTCAATAAATGAGTCAGTCGAGAATCAAAAGCTGTTTTTAGCGATATTATGCTTGTTTTGCATTGTTTTGCAACAATTTTGATGCAAGTGAAGAATGGAGGTGAAGATAAAGGCCTTAGACTCAAGATAGAGGAAAAAAAGCAAGAAAAGAAGAGTCTAAAAACCGCCCAGCGGCAGAATTGCATCGCTGGGCGGCCAAATGCGAGGAGTTTGCACCAAGGCAGCGACGCCGGGCAGTTTTGCGGCAATAAGGCAAACCGCCGGGCGGCATAAGTGTGACGCTGGGCGACTTCATTCTTATTCTTTTGAAAAGAGGAGGGCGGCCAGACCTACTTTTCACTCTCTAGAGAGGATCTCTTGGATGCTCAGGCTCCTTTTCATCTTTTCTAGGGTTTGCTTTCCATATCTTCCATTATTTTCATATTGGTTCACCATGATAATGGTGAACTAAACCCTTTCCTAGGGTCCGTCGCCCGAGCGACCAGTGGTGATTTGAGATTCGCTGTTTCTCGTTCCTGTCTCCTGGGCTTCATGTTTTCTCCCTTCTTGGTTCCTTTTTTACCCCTTTTGAGCTCTATCTTCTTGGCTTTTCACTTCCTCTTTAAGTATTGCTTCAATTTCTGTCAAAACAAGGGGAATTTGTTAGAAAACTGTTAAAATCAACCTCAACTCTCTATTTCACACAATTTACTGAAAACACATGAGTTCAAGCAAGTTTCTAAGTGAAAAATGGTGCTTTTAGTATCAAAATCACATAGCAAATAACGGTGTTTTAATCTGTTATCACAACCCCAAACTTAGAACTTTGCTTTTTCTCAAGCAAACAAAATGCAACTCAGCTTTTTAGAACAATCACTACAATGACTCAACCTTCTTCAAAGACTTTTTCAAGATAAGAAATCACTTTTATCAATTTCAGCATCAGATTTTAGTCAAGATGTGCGGATGCTTCAATGCATTTTCAACAGGTGTTATCCTTAAGAGTGATCAATCAACTAAGCACAGATGCAATCAGAAATTCAGAGAACTATTCCTCACCAGGGAAAGTGTTTCACTCAAGCACTCAAATATATCTCTCAAGCATTCAAAAGTGTCTCACTCAAGTCACAGGTGTATGGTGTGGTGTTTCTCTTTATTGTCACAATGCCACACAAATTAATTTTACCTTTCATTTAACCACAATCAAGCATACTCACAAACAGGTTGTCATCACAACGACTTTTCATGGCTTGTAACTTGGCTGGGCTAAGAAGGAAATTGGTTTTTCTGGTCAGCAAAGTTCCTTGAGTTAAGAGAGACATTTATGAATTCATCTTTCAAGAACAATTCTCTTATCTTTTTCCCAGCCTTGTAGTGAGCTCTTTCTTTTTCTTTTTGAATATTTCTTTTGTCACTTTTTCTTTTCTTTTGCCTTTTTCTTGCTTTTCCTTTTGACTGCTCACTGCCTAGAGAGGTGGTTTGTTTCCTGGTAACCCCAAACTTGAACCTTTATCAGTACCTCATCAAATGTTCTCAACTTAACTCAAGGTAAAGATTTTTCAAAAAGGTTTTACAAGACATATCAGGCTCAAGGTTCAAAGGTTAGAACAAATTCTTCTCTTTTCAGTGGGCAAAAATATTTTGAAGGCCAAAAGAATAAGGGATAACAAAAGATGACCTTGATCATATGAAACCTGCAGGCAAGTAGTTCAATCACAAAAAATTTGGGCAAAATCATTCATGCTTCCAAAGTAACAACAATTATTTAAAAACAACTCTGAATCTCAAAACTCACACAGGTAAACTCACAAGTTCTCAAATTCAGAAAAACAACTTGTTCAGTATTTTAATCAAACTTTATCTCAAGCACCTGCCTTACAAATTTATCATCATGCATCATCTCAACTTCAATCAAACACTAAAATTTTCAAAAACCAAAACTTATCACACAACACAGAGCACAGTTGAATCAAAGCAGTTCAATTCATTCAAGCAGAGCACAACAATTAAAATAAAAGAAAACACACACTAAAATCAAAAATAAAATTTAAAAGTAAAGGTTCAGAGCACTGGGTTGCCTCCCAGCAAGTGCTTCTTTAACGTCACTAGCTTGACCCAATAGGCTCATGTCACATCAACCAGCTGCGTCTTTAATTGTGGTGTCATCCTTTCCTTTAGCATGCCAGTTGATCTTCAACATTTTCCTGTTCACCTTTTTGGTTCTCCTAGAAGTAGGAGATTCAATCTCTATTAGTCCATCAGCTGTGAAGTCCTTTACCACCCAGAGCTTTTTGTTGAATTGTACAGGGAGGCCTGGTCTCATTCCTTCCTGCTTCTTTAAAGGACTTTGGTGAACATTTGTTCCTTTGCTGTCTTTTCCTTCCTTAGGTACCTGTGACAGAAAACACTTTTTACCTTTCCTCTTTGATTTGGCGGTTCTGGTACCTTTCCGGGTGCATCTTTAAATGCAGCTTTGGGATTGGTTTTTTTTTGCTTGAGTCTGTCGCCCTGTCTTACAGGCACTTAAGATCACCTCCTCTTCACGGTCCTTGAGAGCTATGGTTCCTTCATCAACATTGATGATTACTTTGGCTGTCTTCAGGAACGGCCTTCCAAGAATGATATGGATCTCTGCATTTTCTTCCATCTCTAGTATCACGAAATCCACCAGGAACATCAGGTTATCAACTTGCACCTTGACATTTTCTACCACACCATAAGGTTTTTTAGGGGATTCGTCTGCCATGAGGAGAGACATCCTTGCTGGCTTCACTTCTAAATCACCAATCTTTTTAAGAAAAGTTAGGGGCATTAAGTTTATGCTAGACCTCAAATCAATCAAGGCTTTCCTAATTTTGTGTTACCCAATGTTGCATGGAATAATGTAACTTCCTAGATCTTCTTCTTTTGGAGGAAGGGTCCTCTGCAAGATCACACTGCAATCCCCCTATTTTTCAGTTGTCTCCTCTTTTAAATTTTTCTTTTTGATGAGCTCTTTCAAAAATTCTTTGTATTCAGGGATCTGCTGCAAGGCTTTTGTCACATGAACTTTTATCCTCAATTCTTTGGAGATTTCTTCAAGGCACCCTGCTTGTATTTTTCTTGTAACCTGTTCTTCATGGTGCTTGATATTTTTGTCAGAATTTTCTTTTTCTTCTTTTTTTTCTTTTTTTCTCTCAACCTCTTCTTTTTCTATCTCACTCAAAACTTCTTTTTCACTTTCTTCTTTTTTTTCACCATCACTCAATCTTTCTTTTTCTTTTCCCTCAATTTTTTTATCTCTCTCTTCTTTTTTTTCACTCTCTTTTTCTTCCTTCTCTTTTTCTCTCTCCTCTTCCTGGCTTGCTATAGCCTTGCATTGTTCCTTGGGGTTAACTCAGTATTAGCCCAAAATTTTTAACCCGTTTGGATTAATTGGCCCATCTGTGTTTCCAGGTTCTTTATAGCTGCTTCTGTGCTTTTTTGGTTACAATGGGTTGCCTGCATAAATTGATGGAGTTTCTTGAAGTTGTGCAGATTTGTCTACTGAAGAGGGTTGTTGTTGCCACTGTTGCTGCTGTTGCGGTGGCTTATTGTATTGTCCACCAATTTGTCCAAACTGCATTTGTCCATTACTTGGGTGAGATCTCCACCCTTGATTGTAGTTATTGGAGTGGAACTGATTCTGATTGCCCATGTAGTTAACTTTTTCATTGAGATTCTCGGGCATTGCACATTGACTATTAATATGGTCACCACCACATCACTCGCAAAGTTGTTGCTGAATTTGTGCCACGTTCTGATGTTCTTTTTGTGGCTGCATCACTTTCTTGGTAAGGATCTCCAATTGTTGAGTGATGATTTTATTTTGGGCGAGCAAGGCATCATAAGGTTGTAATTGAAAAACTCCTTTAGGTTGGGAAGGAGTTCCTCTCTCACTAAGCGTCTCATTATCACTGGCAGTCATGTTTACAGTTAATTCATAGGCCTCGTCTGGGGTCTTGTATTTGATCCTGCCTTCAACTGAGGCATCTAGCATCAATTTGGTTTGTGATCCAAGGCCTCCAAGAAGGAGAAGGATCATTGTTCCTTCATCGAAACCATGGGTAGGCGTCTTTCTTAGCAAGCTCTTATATCTTTCCCATGCCTGTCCCAAGGTCTCCTCCATGCCTTGTCTAAAAGAAGAAATCTCTTGCTTCCCTTTGTTTATCTTTACTAGTGGGAAGTATTTATTGAGGAATTGGGCCACCACATCCTCCCATCGAGTGAAGTTGTTCTCAGGAAAAGACTTCAACCATACTTTAGCGTCACCTCCAAGAGAGAAGGGGAATAGGCTCAGTTTGATAGCCTCATCAGGAACCCCATTTATTTTCACAGTGTGCAGATCTCATCAAAGGTTGTCAGGTGATCATATGAACTTTCATGAGACAGTCCATTGAATTGGTTGCTCTTTACAAGTTGAATTAGAGCAGGCTTCATCTTCATGATCGCAGCATTGACCTTTGGCCTTGCAATGCTGTTAAAGTGATGAGGGCCAACAACTGTGATGTAATCTACCAAGGTGCGTCTAGCATGGCTTTCTCCTTCACCAGTTTAGGAAGCCATTGGGCTTATCTCTAGAGAAGGCTCTCTAGATAATTTGTTTGTCCTTGGCCTTCTGCTGGTCTCAAGCCCTTCAAGAAGAGGTTCAAAATTTTTGCTCATAGTTCTAACACAATCCTGCATAAACAAAACACAAAACCCTAGAAAATATTGTTACCACAAAAAAAATTACAATAAAACAAGAATGGAAATTGGGGATTTGAAAAATAAAAATGAAAAAAAAAATAAAACAAAGCCAAAATTATTCAAGAATCACACAAATAGAATAGCTTAAACTGTGAGTCCCCGGCAACGGCGCCAAAAACTTGTTGGGGCAAATCGGCAAGTGTACCGAGTCGCACAAGTAATATAAAATGGTAAGACCAAGTATCGTATCCCAGAGGACTCTCGGCGCTGAACAGTTGTGTGAAAACAGGATTAATTAAGACCTAAAAATAAAAAGAGATCATGGTTTGTATTGCAAATAAAATAAAATAAAGCAAAGTAAAAGTGATCAATGGAAAAAAAGCACAAAGATGAATGAAGGTTTATTTATATGAGATGGATATGTTGTTGGGGTTAGACTTCACCAAGTTCCCTCTCATGTATATAAGAATTCTTCTTTATTCATTAATATTAATGTCCCTCACTAAAACACTTAAACTCGATGTCTCAGTAAATAAGTTTGTCCCTAATTACCAGTTCATACAATTCCTAGCATTCCTGGTAAAAAGATGTGATATCATGAGGTTAAGACGACTATGACCCATACCCTTATGTTTGAGCAATATAACCCTTAGGAGTAATTTAACAAGGGCCTGGATTGAAAGGAACCTGTCGGCACTCATGCAAATCACAGATCATGTATTGTATAAGCAAGTAATAAGAACATATAATTTACTCTAACAATTAATGGAAAAAGCATATGAAATTAAGAATCAATTCAAATACATGACAGTTCACAAGGTTACATCATTCCCCAACAACAAATAAAAATTAGTTCCCCATAGACATGGGGGAACCTATGAACAATGGAAGAAAAGAAAGAATGAAAAGACTAAACTAGGAGTGTATTGTTATGCTCTCTTCTACCAGGGATGCAAAACCTAGAGCCCTAGGGTCCTTTAAATAGTGCCAGAAGTGTCCCAGAGTGCAGCCCGGTCCAAAAGAATCAAATCAAAGCAAAATTAGGGCCCAATCCACGTGAAATCATGCTCAAGTGTCGCAGGGAGCTCGCCCAAGCGTGAATTGAGGGTCATGTGAGGCTTTGGCGCCAATTTTGGACGCGTAGGCTTCGGGCGTCCGTCGCCCAGGCGTCGGGTTCATCGCCCGGGTGATGGGCTATCGCAACCCACACAAATTTGATGTGTATAAAAGAATGCAGTATAGTACTAGGAAGTGACTCCTAGGTCGTCTCTCAAGGACCAAACTGTGGTTTGAGAATCAAGTCAAACACGAAGTGGGGGGGGGTTTGTGAAAATGTTGTGAATGCAAAAGAACTAAATTAAGACATTGAAGCAAACAGAAATCTAAACACAGATGTATAAAAAACGTTTCAAAGACAAAATGGAAACGATTGGTCATTAACTTAATTACAATGCTTCCAATCACAGATTAACACAACAAGGGGCTACTCGAACCTCTAATCCAACACAATTAACCAACTAAGCGAAGGTTAAACATGCTTTCATAAAAGCGAACTAAGCGAACACAATGTTAACATTCAATCCAATTTACACCATGCAGTTTCATCAACTAAGCGAAGACTCAACACCAACTGGGAAACTAAGCGTGTACCCAATTGCAGGTGCAAAAATAGACTTCACATTAACCAAGTCAGAGTGGCAATTACACATACAGTCCAGAAATCTCAAAGAAACATTATAATTTTGTTAACAACCAACCAACTAACCTAAACTAACATCACAATAAAATTATCACAATCAAATAGACTAGACAACATTAAAGTAAAAGAAAATATTAAATCCAACACTGTAACTAACAAATATCTAAACATAATTAAAATTATTAAAATGCAACACTAAATTAAGAAAATGAAAAACAACTCAAAATGCAATGTAAAATATTTTAAAGCTAAATAAAATAAGCAAACATAATTTTCTACCAACTCATGCGACATGTGCATCTACCAAAATGAATTGAAATTGCAATGGCCTAAAAAATAGACCTCTTGGCCGTGAGGTTGCTGCTCCCAAATTCAACAATTATCAAGCCATCAAGTGTAACACCTCCGTGGCTATCTTTTCTTTTAAAAAGAACCAAAAGCATTTTGATTACCATTCTTTCCTCCCATCACCGTGCAGACCGTGACAACTCTCAATCCAAAAAGAAAAATAAAAGCAAATCCACTTTTCCTAAGCCACCATACCATCCCTGCACCATTCTCGGACAAGTGTACCTACTCCCATCTAATAAATTGCTTTTCTCATGAAATAAAATGAAGACCAAATATGCTTAAGGGAGGTCCCATCCAGACCGAGAGAGTTATAACTCTGCACCCACTCTAATGAATTTATTTCTTCTCTAAATAACCACCGGACCCACAAGATAAAGAAATAGATTAAAATGAAGTGTGCTTCTAACAAGATAATCACGTGTAGCTTCAGCAAAGGGGATATTCTACATTCTTCAAATTAAAGAAAAAGCTTCCAAGCACTCAATCAAGAAAGAAAACATATGGCAGCCACCACATCCCATCAATCAAAGTGAAAGCCAGTGAAGAAAAAGGTTGAACTTGCATCAAGGCCGGAATGGCAAGTGTACCATATCGTATCAAGTAATAAAAATGGTATAACCCATTATCGTTCTTCCCATGAGACTCGAAAGGCCTTATCGTTCGTGTGAACCAAAATCGTAAGACTTGCGGAGAAAAATTCAATAATTGTGGTGAGTGCAAAGACAGAAAATAAACATGCAATGTGTTGATTCAATTGACGAAAAGAGTATGAATGAATAGAGTTGTTGGGGGTTTACAATTTCATCTAATCCTCTCTCTCTTATTTACTCCTCTTGTTTAAATTGCTTTATTATCTAATTGTTATGCAAACTTTCTTGGCCTCCCCTTAACCCGATCCCTCGGCAAAAAGGGCCTATTACTAATTACCGGATTGCTATCCTTAGCCTCCCCTAGTAACTAGCAACGCATTACAAACAGAAGCAAAAACAATTAGTCGTGCTACTCCCCTATCCCTAGGTGGTATTGCTTAACCAAGGAATTACTCACCAGTTCATGACATTACCCTACGTCCCCGTATCAATAAAGGCAAATAACGGTTACCGAATTAGTTAAACGGCAAAAGCTTTAAGCACAGATGAGAACCCAACAATTGATAATAAACGCATATGAAAATCATATAATTAAACAAGAGTTTCAATAAAAGAGAGTATCAAAAGATTTACATTGTTCCCCCAACAACAATAAGGTTTAGTTCACCATTGTCATGGTGAACCAAGATGAAAATAATGGAAGATATGGAAAACAGACCTTAGATAAGATGAAAAGGAGCCTAAGCATCCAAGAGATCCTCTCTAGAGAGTGAAAATTAGGTCTAGCCGCCCTCTTCTGTCAAAAGAATGAATTGGAAATCGTAACATATGAAAATAACGGTTTTTCAACTGTTACCACAACCCCAAACTTAGAACTTTGTTGTCCTCAAGAAAAACAAAACAAAACAATAAAACAAAACAGAGCTTGGCTTTCTACCATTTCATCCAATGATTAACCACTCCTAAAGTACATGACAAGACCTACTCAATTTCAGATAATTAGTGAAATCAAATCAAGATGCATGCATGTTCTCTACTTAATTTAGCTCAAACTTTCCTCACAGATGTCACACATTATGAATGATCAGTCCACTAAACAAAAATGCAATCATGAACTTTAGAAGTTCTCACCAAGCAAGTGTTTCACTCAATCACTCAAGTGTTTAGGGTAACACTCCACTCTTTATCATTCACAATTCACATGAAATAAAATTGCCATTCATCTTAAACAATCAACATCTTCACATGCAAATGCCATCAAAAGGACTTTTCCAAGGCTTGTAATGAGGCTCGGCTAACAAGAAAAATTGGTTTTTCTGAAAGACAAAATCCTTGAGTCAAGAGAGCTACAATAATATTCCACATTTAAACTCAACTCTCTCCCTCACCAATCTCACTTATTTCCCAAATTCTTCCCTTTTCTTTTTCATTGAGATCATCTTCATGCTTTTCTTCTTTTCTTTTCTTTTCTCATGCATTTTCTTTTTCAATAATTGAGCTCAATGCTTTTCAGCTTTTTTTCAATTTCCCCCATACAACCCCAAACTTGAACCTTGTCAAAACATACACTTAAGCTCAACCTAACTCAAGGTAAAAATTTCAAATCAAAGGTTCTCATCCTGTTTAAGGCTAATGTTAAAAAAGGGTATAATCTTTGAAACATTTTGGGTGAAAATTTGGCTAGAGAAGGGTTTTCAAACATGGCCTTGATCATATGACATTCACATACAAATCAATCAATCATCAAGATTAAGGCAATAATATTCATGCTTCATTGTGAACAATACATACAACAATAAAACTCTAGGGCTCAATACCTCACACAACATGCTTTCTCACACATATTCATTCATACACCATGCTTAGCATCATGACCACAATCATAATTCATCACACATCTGCTTCACAGGATATCAACATGCAACACAACTCAATAATCATTCACATCAAATCATCATCAAATAAGTTCATCATGCACATTATTCAGTCAAACATCTTCAGAAAGAGTATTCAAGCCCAGCATACACATTAAAAATAAAATTCAACCAATTCTAAAAATTTAAAATGCAAAAGTAGAAGATAGAATCTAGGTTACCTCCTAGTAGCTCTTATTTAACGTCACGAGCCTAACCCAAACCTGTTTAGCACTTGTCAGTAAGTGCAATGCTTCCAACACCCTTCAGTGGATACCAAAAATTAGCATCCCTCAGTAGATGCTACCCAACAATTGTTCAAAAATTTAAAAATTACATGTTCAACAGAAAAAAGATAAAAAATAAAAATTGTCTTAAAATACAAAATGTGCTTTTCAGCAATCAACTCTTCTTCTTCACATAGGAGTCTTCTTCATCCCATCGTCTCAGCTTTCGTCTGTCTACTTTTCGAATAACAGTGAAAAATGGCCTTCTAATTTCAACCATTTCTTCCTCTTTGACCTTCCTGTTGACAATCCATTTCCTGTTTTTGTATCTAACAGCCACACCACACGGAAATAGTTTGTCCTTTGAGTGAGGTGACTCTCCTTTATCTATCTTTTCCTCCTCACGTGCCTGCAAAATAGTACAATTGTTAAGATGATCATTACCTGTGGTAGTTTCTTCTTTGCCTACTTCTCTTCTAGCCTTTTTATATCTAGATCTTTTTATTATTCTCTTTTTTCCTCCTTCAGATCCACTATAGGCTAACACTTGGTCTTGATCTCTTAACACTATTCTCCCGTCATAGACACGTATCATCATCTGAGAGGTCCTCATAAACGGTCTTCCCAAAATTAATGAAATTCTTCCATCATTTACCATATCCACTACTATGAAATCAACCAAGAATTCCAACTCTTCAATTCGAACAATTGCGTCTTCCACCATACCCACAAGTTTTTTTATGGATCCATCTGCAACTGTCAAGGTAGTGTACGCTCGTTTTAATTTTAACCCTCTAATCTTCTTGAAATCACTGGAGAGCATCAGATTAATACTTGATCCTGAATCAATCATGGCTCTTCCTATATCCACATTATTGATCACACAAGGAATGGTCAAATTCCCTAGATCCTTCAATTTTTGTGGATGATCTTTCTTCCTTGGTTTAACAAACTGTGTCTGATCTTCTTCCTCCTCATCAAGATCAACTATCTCACGAAGACGGTATTCAACCGTTTTATCATCTTCAGACATTTTTGGAAACGCTCCAGGAATAATAGTCTCCCGATTAAAAATTTCTAGGAATAACTCATAGGGACTCTTCAGTTTCCTTCCTTCTTCTCTTTTTTTTCTTCACATTTCTTCTGCTCATTACATTTATTATTACAAATCATCTCCTCCTCTTCATCTTCACTGCTCCAAATTTCAATTATTTCTTCTATTGGCTTCTTTTTACTTCTCGTCATCACAACTTTGCACTCATCCTTGGGGCTAACCTCAGTTTTAGCCCGAAACTGGTTCTTTTCTGCGGTGTCAACTTTTTTTGACAGCTACCCAATTTGTGTCTTCAGTGCTCTAAAACTAGCTTGGTCACTCGCTTGTTGAGACTCGTAGACTTTCATAAATTTATCAAATCGGTCATTTAATTCTCTGACAGTCTCCGTCAAGCTGCTCACCTGCTGCCATAAAGGTGAAGGTTGTTGCTACCGGAAGCTTCCTACTTGCCTAGAAGAAGTATTCTGATTCTGTCCAATACCAGGGTGGTTCTTCCAACCTTGACTAGAATTGCCTTGGCTGAAATTACCTTGTTTGTCCTGGAACTGGGCTCCCATGTTGACGTCATGCTGCATTTCCTCAGTGAAAACACATTGACCATTGATGTGGTCACCACCGCATAAGTCGCAAAGTTGTTGCGTCTGAGAAATATTTCTTAACCCTGTTGGAAGTTCAGAAAGGACCTTTGTTAGCTTGTCCAATTTTTGGTTAAGAAGATGATTTGCGCAGCCATTGCATCATTAGAAGGAAGATGCAAAATTCCTCCTTTCTGTGCGCCCCTTTCACTCTGGGAAACTTCATTCAGGGCCATCTCCTCAATCAAATCATAGGCTTCGTCTTCAGTCTTCTTGTTTATACTGCCTCCAGCTGAGCCATCCAACATCATCTTAGACTGAGTATTTAGCCCTCCAAGGAAAGCTAGCAAGTAAGAAGTTTTATCAAACCCATAAACTGGGGTCTTCCTTAACAGGGCTTTAAATTTATCCCAAGCCTGTCCGAGAGATTCCTCCATTCCTTGTTTGAACGAAGAGATTTCAAGCTTCCCTTGATGAATCTTGGTTTGCAGAAAGAATCTAGTGACAAACGGTCTTGCCAACGCATCCCAGTTTCTGAACGTCCCTTCAGCAAATGAGTGCAACCAATCTTTGGCGTTTCCTCCCAAAGAAAACGGGAATAGGCTAAGTCTGACCCTCTCATATGAGACTCCAGCCATCTTAACAGTATTGCAAATTTCACTAAAGATAATCAAATGTTTGTAGGGATTCTCACTCGACAATCCATGAAACTGGTTGCTCTGGACCAACTGGATGAGTGTAGGGCTCATCACCAAATTTGTTGCATTGTCCGCAGGAATGACTATGCTGTTGAAATTCAATGGACCCACAGTGTTTGTTGAGTCCCCTAGTGTGCGTCTCGAAGGAGGTTGATCCACCATCTCCTCTATATCCTGTGCAGCAGATTGCAAAAGTGGTTTAGGAGAAGGAAAGTTCTCACGTGCAGAATGACTAACTCTCCTCCTTCTCCTGTCTGGTAGTCCCTCGAGAAGAGGTTGCTGATCTTTTATGCTCCTAGTGTGTATCCCTTCCTGCATACACAAGAAAAAAAATACCTTTAAAAGCACTTTTAAAAAAAATTAAAATAAAACAAAACAAAATAAAAATATAAACAAATAATTACAAACAAGTCAAATTCAGTCAATTCACACTACTTGAAAAAGTTAAACCCCGAGTCCCCGGCAGCGGCGCCAAAAACTTGTTAACGGAATGGCAAGTGTACCATATCGTATCAAGTAATAAAAATGGTATAACCCATTATCGTTCTTCCCATGAGACTCGAAAGGCCTTATCGTTCGTGTGAAGCAAAATCGTAAGACTTGCGGAGAAAAATTCAATAATCGTTGTGAATGCAAAGACAGAAAATAAACATGCAATGTGTTGATTCAATTGACGAAAAGAGTATGAATGAATGGAGTTGTTGGGGGTTTACAATTTCATCTAATCCTATCTCTCTTATTTACTCCTCTTGTTTAAATTGCTTTATTATCTAATTGTTATGCACACTTTCTTGGCCTCCCCTTAACCCGATCCCTCGGCGAAAAGGACCTATTACTATTTACTAGCTTGTTATCCCTAGCCTCCCCTAGTAACTAGCAACGCATTACAAACAGAAGGAAAAACAATTGGTCGTCCTACTCCCCTATCCCTAGGTGGTATTGCTTAACCAAGGAATTACTCACCAGTTCATGACATTACTGTACGTCCCCATATCAATAAAGGCAAATAACGGTTACCGAATGAGTTAAACGATAAAAGCTTTAAGCACAGATGAGAACCCAACAATTGATAATAAATGCATATGAAAATAATATAATTAAACAAGAGTTTCAATAAAAGAGAGTATCAAAAGATAACATTGTTCCCCAACAAACATTGGGTTTAGTTCACCATTGTCATGGTGAACCAAGATGAAAATAATGGAAGATATGGAAAACAAACCCTAGATAAGATGAAAAGAAGCCTAAGCATCCAAGAGATCCTCTCTAGAGAGTGAAAATTAGGTCTGGTCGCCCTCTTCTGTCAAAAGAATGAATTGGAAGTCGTAGCAGGGCTATTTATAACTGAGGAGCGCAACAGAAAATGGGCCCAAGCCCATCTAACCACCGCCCGGCGTCACACTTTGCCGCCAGACAGTGTACCCTAAATCGCGCCACCGCTCGGCAGTTTCCCTTGTGCCGCAAAACCGCCCGGCGTCAGGGGTCTGCCGCCCGGCGTCCTCTGCTGGTGTCTTCTCAATTTTCTTCCTTTTCCTTGAGTCTAGGACCTTCATTTTCATCCCCAATCTTCACTTCTATCAAATTTACTGCAAAACAAGCATAATATCGCTAAAAACAACTTTTGACTCTCAACAGACTCATTTATTTAGTTTTACTTGATTCTAAGCTCATCCTAAGCAGTAAAGGGTGTAATAAGTCCAAAATAACATATGAAAATAACGGTCTTTCAACCGTTATCAGCCACCACATCACATCAATCAAAGTGAAAGGAAGTGAAGAAAAAGGTTGAACTTGCATCAAGGCCGGTACTTTACATTCATTGAAAAGAGAAAAACCATCATATCCCAACATCATTTACGTTCCAGCAAAGAGGCATTACAAGGCTTCAATCAAAGGTAAAAATAAAAAATTGAAAGTGCTACATTCCACCCATGCAAAATTGAAAAATACCGAGAGCTACATTCTCACCACCCAAAAAAATGTTCCAGCCATTATGTGTTAAGTGACGGCTGTCCTTCCCCAATCCCAAGGGTCTTGTGCACTTAAAAATGGGTGGGGTCCACCTCTAAAAGAAACCCTAGGGTTAGGCCAATTGTCCCACAAAATTGGGCCTTTACATTTTTGCCACTAAAAGGGCCCATTGCACATAAGCTTAATTAAAGTTTCTAGAAAACTAAGTTACAATTTAATCAAAATTTGAGATGCCTAATTGTAGAGTCTTTAATTTATTTGCCTCCTTCCTAATGCTCCAAAATATGTCTCCAATATTTTCCCTGCAATTAAAAATGCAATTAATTAGCTCAAAAAATTCAAATTAATTAAAATTAGAATTTCCGGTCAAATTAAGCACTATTAGCAAACACAGGAAAATACTGGACATTTAAGCACAATTCCCTGATTTAAGCACAATTTTCTTAGTTTTCTTCCTATGCCTTGAGTCTAAGACCTTCATCTTCAACTCCAATCTTCACTTTCATCAGAATTGTTGCAAAACAATGCAAAACAAGCATAATATCGCTAAAAACAGCTTTTGACTCTCAACTGACTCATTTATTGAGTTTTACTTGATTGTAAGCTCATTCTAAGTAGTAAAGGGAGTAATTTAGTCTAAAATAGCATATGAAAATAACGGTTTTTCAACTATTATCAACTGCCAGGGAGATATTCTCCACCACTAGAGTCATCAAGGAAGTCTTGAGGAGGAACTACTTCAGCCTCCAAATTTGATCAAGCAGGGAAATGTCCTCCACAGCTGGAACTAAGAAGAAGTGATTGTTGATGAGCAGGTTCAGCTGGTGCCAATTAATCTTCAAACTGTCGGCACCTTTGTCTTCCACCATGGGTGTGTGTTGGTCAAATTCATATGTACCTCCTGCAACATGGTTAGTGCAATATGGTTCCACAGAAATAACATGCAGGGGTTTAACACCCAATCCTAGTGTAACAGGCTGACCCTCAGATATACTCTCAGAACATGAATCACTTTCAAATTCTGAAGCAATATCAACAACAGAATCAGATTCATGTTCAGTGCATAGAGAATAAACATTCAGACAAGATGGAAAAAGTTGTTTCTCATCATGCAAAGAGTGAAAATCAAAAGCATGCTCATCAATATCATCAACATCAACATACCTATCAACAACATAATCATCAACAACGGAATCAATCATAGGTATGTCTACCTCCACTTCCCTGAAAATTGGTAGAGTGGTGGAAGGTGAAGTTGGTCTACCTATCTCAAAAGTGGTACTCATATCTGCCTGGTCCTCACAATTTTCATCAGAGTCATAGTTAGTATCACACATCATAAAGTTGGAAGTTGGTTGTATCACAGAATTGATTTCAACACAAACAGTGCAAGAACCAACTTCACAACTACATTTAAAATTTTCAGAAAGCTATGAAAGATCAAAATTTAATCCTAAGTCTAAAGCATCATCAGCTTTCACAGTTTCTATGTCAAAATCATCACTAACATGTGAGTCTGTAGCAGAATCAAGAATTGTGAATGCATAAACAACTCAGGCAAAGCAGGTGGAATTTCAAGTTTAGAGAAAACCTGTGTTGATTCATGATTCATCTCACCAATAAAAGCAGAAGGATCAACTACATCCTCAGGTGCAAGAGGGGAGACATAGGAGGGTGGGAAAGTAGATGGCGCAATAGTAAGCTCATGACTCTGCTCCCCATCTCCTATGTGAATGGCACTGACATCATCTGGAATCTGAACAGTCTAGAGTGGTGATTTCTCTGAAAGTTGAGACTACTCCTAGGTGAACTGCGCGACCATCTGCCCCCATAACTCATTCAATGTAGGCTCTGAAGAAGTAGAAGATTTGACAGGTGCCTCTTGCTGTTGTTGTTGCCTCTGATTTTTCTGCTGTGGCTGCCTGCGATTGTAGATGTTTGGAACACAAGCTTTAGGCTCATGAAACTACAACTGCTGTGGTACCTGGACCGGTGGAGGCATACAAGGAGTCTGGAATGATGGTTCCTAATATTTATGTTGTGAAGTACCATACCATCCCAAGTTAGGATGAGTCCACCCAGGATCGTTGCTATAACCATACCGCATAGGGAAGAATTTGTCTAAAAACTGATGCTTCAGATCTTCGCAACTGGTGACGGATCCTAGAGGAAGACAATAACACCAATCCTTTGCTGCTCCGTGTAATGAGTGCCCAAATGCCCTTAAGAACATGTCTTCATCCGGGACATCTGGAGGTTTCATCAAAGAGCATAATGTGTAGAACTCCTCCAAATGTTTATATGGGCATTCACCTGCAAGACCATGAAACTTAGGTAGCCAATGTATCAGTTCAGTGTTGAAAACACAACGAATATCCTCCTCATCAAGTAGAAATGGCTCCCTAGGAGTACTCGCATGAGATGGAGGAGGAATCATATTGTTCTCAACAAACAAATCAGCAGGAGAATCATAATCAGAGTAACAAGCAGGAGAAACAGTATCCACATAACCAAAATAGGTAGACATGTAGAAAGAAGGGGGAAAAGAAGAATGCAATGCAAATATGCAACTAAACCTACCTAAATGCAACACAAAATGACGAACACACAAAACAGAACATCACACTCACAACACAAGACAAGACACAACACACACTAACACAACAAAGACCTAAAACCGAACCGTTGGTCCCCGGCAACGACGCCAAAATTTGATGGGTTGTCGCAACCCACACAAATTTAATGTGCATATAAGAAATGTAGTATAGCTAGGAAATGACTCCTAGGTCGTCTCTCAAGGACCAAATGTGGTTCGAGAATTAGGTCAGACATGAAGGAGGGTTTGTGAAAGGTTTGTGAATGCAGATGAACAAAATCAACACATGAATGCAAACAACAATGTAAACACAGATATAAACAGAAATGGAAACAGAAATGTAAAAAAAAAATGGAATGTGAAAGGTCATTAACTCAATCACTATGCTTCCAATCACATATTAACGACAAGTACACACTAATCTAATCCAAATCCGACACGAATCAGCCAACTAAGCGAAGGCTAATTCGGTCTTCAAAATTGCAAACTAAGCGAATACAATGCACAAATCTAATCACTCATGCACCATACAGTCTAATCAACTAAGCGAAGATTAAACACCGAGTAGGCAACTAAGCGTATACCTAATCGCAAGCACATAACAGATTAAATATTGAGCAGAATCAGAGCAGCAGTATGGCAATTGAAGTGCAAGAATCTCATGGAAACAAAGTAACTTTATTAACGACCAACCAACTAACCTAAGCTAACATGACAATGAAATTTATACAATCGAACAGAACAGATAACAGAAAAGTAAATGGAAACAATAAATCGAACATAACAAACAACATAGTGAGCAAAATCAGTAAATTTAACGGTCCTAAAACAAGATGTGTCAATTAATTAACTTGTAGAAAATGAAGAAACACTTGGTAAAAATATGAAATGCACATATGAACCCAATTAAATGCAATTAATAATTGAGAAAACTCATGACCCAATTGAAATGCAATACAATAATCTAAAACCCATCTCCATTAGCTAAACAATACTTAAAAAGAAAAATAAAAACATGACAGTAAAGATAAAATAAATTGAGCAAGGTGTATGAATTGAAAAGAATGAATTTCCTCCAAATTAAATAACTGCACAGCGTGTTCTTCATAAAGAATGAGCGCCTGCAATTGATGAATAAGGAAACACATGTATGTTGTGCCGTGATGAATCAGCAGTGTGCTCTCCTACCAAGCCGAGACACTCTCTTATCAAGTTGAATGCAATTTGTCTTCCATCATTTATCACCCACCGTGACCAAGTGCCTCCACAAAGTGAAACAACCTTTTTTCTCACTAAGAAATTAAATGATTGCAGCATGTAACCCCACCCAAAGTCAAGCACCGCATATGCTTCCAGCACTTTCCAAGTTGCGTCACTTCTTTTCATCAACAAGCTGAAATCAAAGTGCAGCTACTTCCAATAATGAAGCGTCGCCTCTTCTTCAAAGGAAGAGAATAATATTTTAGTGGTGGTGGCTGCCCCACACAAATGAATCGGCTTTCTTTTAGAGCAAAAATTAATGTCGAGGTGTGTGTTTCTGCTCAAAGGAAATTAGCGCATCTGCACCGTTTGGATTCAATGAATAACTCCAAAATAAAGCATTTCAGCCTTTGCATAAAATGAAAAGGAAAAGGAAAAAGGAAATGTGCTTGTTTCATTCCCATTCATCCATAGTCACCAATCATCAACATGTTTCAAAGAAAAACGTTGCAGCAGCCAATGTTTCAAAAATGATGTCAGTTGGGACCCTTTAATCCCTAAGGTCGTGAGTCCTATGTAAGGGTGGGGTCCATCCTAAAATAAATAAAAGGGAACCCTAGGTCTACTGTCCTACAATTTTGGACCCAACAACATTTTTCCAAAATTGGTCCAAGATGCAAAGAGTTTGTCTAAAAAAAAACTATACTTTTAAATTACACTATGATTAATTTTAAACTACTAAATTAAAATATAACTAATTCTAAATTGTCCATGAGGAGAGTCTTGAATGAATTGATGTCTCCTCTAATATCCAAAAATGTATCTCCAAAATTTCCCTGCAATTAATAATACAAATAATTAGCTCAGAATATTCAAATTAACTAAAATAAGAATTTCCGATCAAATTAAGCATAACTAGGAAAAACGGGAAAATATCGGACCATTAAGCACAATTCCCTGATTAATTCTAGCACAATAACTAAGTGAAATCAATAAAATATCGACTCATCACCGGGCGACCAGTGGTGATTTGAGATTCGCTGTTTCTCATTCCTGTCGCCTGGGCTTCGGGTTTTCTCCCTTCTTGGTGCCTTTTCGACCCCTTTTGAGCTCTATCTTCTTGGCTTTTCAATTCCTCTTCAAGTATTGCTTCAATTTCTGTCAAAACAAGGGGAATTTGTTAGAAAACTGTTAAAATTAACCTCAACTCTCTTATTCACACAATTTATTGAAAACACATGAGTTCAAGCAAGTTTCTAAGTGAAAAAAGGTGTTTTTAGTATCAAAATCACATAGCAAATAACGGTGTTTTAATCCGTTATCATCACTCCCTTTTTAACCCAACAATAAATGAAGAGTTGTAATACTTGGAAGTTTCAATTTAAAAACCACCAATACTACGCCTATTGCTTAAGCTATTCGACGTATTATTGTCAATCAGAAGTCAGAGGCTTATTGCAATATCTGCTGAACCACATAGTTAAGCGTCGTTCCCTTTAGATGTTTGACGTTGATCAAAATGTTTTATTAGGCTTTCTATTTTTGGGAAAATTTTAGTTGGGTCTAAAACTGAAAAGATTTTATGCACAACTTTATAAATAATAGGTTTGACAACCTATTGTGCACTTTGTGTTCTCTAAACGAAAGAGTTACAAACCCTAGAATTATGATAAAAAAATGGCTTCTTCTTCGTCATCAAGAAGAAAATGGAAGTTTGCCCGGATTGTAATGAATGTTAATCCTACAGGGAGGATTAATGATGAAGACATTCGAGGGAAGTGTCTAAGGAAGATTAAAACCGTGGTTTCTCACAGATATATGAAATTAGTGAGGGTGTTCTTGATAACTATTGAAAAACCATTATTTTCATATGCTAATTTAGGCCAAATTACTCCCTTTACTGCTTAGAATGAGCTTGAAATCAAACAAAACTCAATAAATGAGTCAGTCGAGAGTCGAAAGCTGTTTTTAGCGATTTTATGCTTATTTTGCATTGTTTTACAGCAAAATTGAAAGAAGTGAAGATTGGGAATAAAGATGAAGTTCATAGACTCAAGAAAAGCGAGAAAATCAAAGAAAAGAAGAGTCTAGGCACCGCCCGATGGTAGACCCCTGGCGCTGGGCGGTCAAACGGGAGGAGAAGACACCAGCATTGGGCGCCGGGCGGTAGACCCCTACCGCTGGGCGGTGGTGCGATTCAAGGTCCACTGCCGAGCGGCAAAGTGTGACGTCGGGCGGTGGTGAGCTGGGCTTGGGCCTATTTTTCTGCTGCGCTTCTCACCTATAAATAGCCCTGTTACGATTTCCAATTCATTCTTTTGACAGAGAGGGCGACCAGACCTACTTTACACTCTTTGGAGAGGATCTCTTGGATGCTTAGGCTCTTTTTCATCTTTTCTAGGGTTTGCTTTCCATATCTTCCATTATTTTCATCTTGGTTCACCATGACTATGGTGAACTAAACCCTTTTTGTTGTCGGGGGAACAATGTAATCTTTTGATACTCTCATTTATTGAAACTCTTGTTTGAATTATATGTTTTTCAGATGCGTTTATCGTTTAACTCATTCGGTAATTGATCTTTGACTTTATTGATACGGGGACGTACAATAATGGCACGAATTGGTGAGATTTTTCCTTGGTTAAGCAATACCACCTAGGGATAGGGGAGTAGGACGACCAATTGTATTTGCTTCTGTTTGTAATGCGTTGCTAGTTACTAGGGGAGGCTAGGGATAGCAAGCCGGTAATTAGTAATAGGCCCTTTTCGTTGAGGGATCGGGTTAAGAGGAGGCCAAGAAAGTTTGCATGCAATTAGATAATAAAGCTATTTAAACAAGAGGAGTAAATAAAAGAGAGAGGATTAGATGAAATTGTAAACCCCCAACAACTTCATTCATCCATTGCCTAAATCTTGTCAATTGAATCACACATTGCATATTTATTTTCTGTCATTGCATCCACCACAATTATTGAATTTTTCTTCGCAAGTCTTACGATTTTGATTCACGCGAACAATAAGGCCTTTCGAGTCTCATGGGAAGAACGATAATGGGTTTTACCATTTTTATTACTTGATACGATTTGGGACACTTGGAAATCTGCTAACAAGTTTTTGGCGTCGTTGCCAGGGACTCGAGGTTTAACTTATCAAGTAGTATGAATTTATTGAATTTTACTTGTTTGTAATTATTTAATTTTTCATCTTTGTTTTTATTTTTGTTCTAATAAATGTTCGCTAGAGTTTTGTGCCTAAGATTTACAGGATGCAGTTTGGACAAGAAGTTGATTATACGGGCACTCAATCTTACCAAAATAATTTCAATCACTGGTGGGAACCTCACTCATACTTGATCAAAATGAAAAAGAGAAACAAACCTCTCTAAGAAAAGAAACGTTGAGGTAAATTGAACAACGTTTAATGGCTGAACAAATCTCTTGTGCATTAAAGTCTCTGGGCATTATTGGGGTTAATACTGAGGTAGACCCCAGGGAAGAATGTCAATCTGCTATCTTTGCGAATGATAAAGTCAATTACGAAGAAAAGATAGAAGAAGATGAGATAACAAAAGCATTAATATCTCTGGGTATTATTAGGGGTAACACTGAAGTTGACCCTAAAAAGGAGGATATTCCTAAAGAAGAGGATATTGATGAAGAGAAGATAGAAGAAGATGAGATAACAAAAGCATTGATATCTCTAGGTATTATTCAGGGTAACACTGAAGTTGACCCTAAAGAGGAATATCAAGTAACTATCTTTGAAAAAGATGAAGCAGAAAGGTTGAGTGAGGGAGAGAAAGATGAGGAGAAAGAACAAGCGGTGATTGAGAAAAAAGAAAAAAAGAAAGTGGAAGAAGGAGAAGGTTGAGAAAAAGAGGAAGAGAGGACAAAAGAAAAGATCACATGAAAATCCTCTTCCTCATAAAAAGAAAAATCCTACGAAGGGAAAGGAGTTCAAGCTGGCAATCTTCAAGAAATTGGAGATCAAAGTCCCTATGATTAATACATGGAAACATGTGCTTGGTGCTCTCAATTTTCTGAAGAGATTCAGCAGAAAGAAGAAGAAAAGAATATCAAGCAACACAACATTTACTAAGGAATGCCAATGGGATAGCATCTACTGAGGAATGCTAAAAAGTTAAAGTATCCACTGAAGGACACAGGAAGGTTCATCCATTGATGGGTGATGGTAAGGTTTGCACCTACTGATGGGTGCTAGGAAGGTTTGGGTCAGGCTAGTGACGTTAAACAAGCGCTACCTGGGAGGCAGCCCAGTTATTTGTGTGTTGATTGTTTGTTTGTTTGTTTGTTTGTTTGTTTGTTTTTGAACCTTGTTTGTAGTACATCATAGGTTGCATAAGCATATGAGTGGGGGAAGTCTTGAAAAATAAAATCAGGTGCTACAAGAAAAAGGTTTCAAAAAGAAAAAATTTTTGGGAAAGGGAATACCACTCACCGCCGGGCGGTGCACTTTGCCGCCGTGCGGTGGCAGCGAGACACCCAACCCGAGCCCTTTAAAGCTGGGCTGGTTTGGGTGTTCTGCACTTCATTTTTCCTCTTTGCATGTCACCCAGCAGTATTCTTAGCTTGTAGCACCCAATTGGCACCTTCAAAGAGCTTCCCAAAGAGTCTTTCCCCAAACTCTCATCACCCACTCACATTGCCCTATTCTCTTGTTTCAAATTTGGGGGTTTTTGGTGAGAAGTATGCATTAGGAGGTTTCGCATCATCAATTGAAGGATTTCTTGCAAGCTTTGCATTTCTCCACTCAAGTAAGTTATGCAATTTCCTTTTTTGGTTTCTAATTGTGGAATGTGATATAAGAACATGTTTAGGAACATGACAAGTTAGGGTTTTCATTTTCCTTGCATGAATTGGTGGTTTGGGAATTGTTTCGACTCATTAAGATGCATGAATCTTGTTTGCTTGGATGAATTTAGTGTTTGAGTGGAGAATAGGGTCATTAGAACAGTTTTTCGAAAAATTTGTTGTCGTACCGCCGGGCGGTCTTGATGTACCGCCGGGCGGAATTGTTGTTGTTGAATACCGTCGGGCGGCAGACCCTTGCCGCCGGGCGGTCTTCTGTAGTTTCCTAAAAATTGCTTAATTTTGAGACGGAGGGAAACCCTTTTTCACTCTTAGTGTCGAACTGTTCGGCCTATAAATGCTTGATGATTTATTCACCACTAATGTTGGATTCCTATGGTCTGTGTGCATTATAAATTTTGCAGGGATGTCATCATCAGCACGAAGGGGGAAAAATACTGGCAGCAAGAGGAAGGAGCCTGAGAGGCCAAGAGGGTTTGATTCCCAGAGGTTTCTTTCTAGGCATCATGAGGAGCATTTTGCCACTATGCAAGAAAGGAGATTACTGATGGAAAGGAAAGTAGCATTTGTCACTGACCTGGCTCCTCAATTTGGAGAGGAAATTTTGAGAAGAGATTGGATGAGGCTAACAACCTACCCTGCACCAGCCAGTGTGGAATTGGTGAAGGAATTTTATACCAATGCTATTTCTAGGAGTGGAATTGCAACTGGACAGTATAGAAGTTTTGTAAGGGAACATATTGTTAAGTATGACCCTGAAACAATAAACAGCTTCTTAGGCACGGAATGGCCAGGAGAGCAGTGCCATTATGCAACTCGCTTTAGTTTGCTTGAGGACATCGCTGAGATGGAGAGGGTTCTATGCCTTCCTGGAAGGCGTTTTCAAACAAATGCCAGTGGAGCACAGGTTAATATTAGGAGGTTAGACTTGTCACCTTTGGCAAGATATTGGATGGCCTTCACCCACGCCAACATCCAACCCTGCTCACATATCTCCGATGTCACGATATAGAGAAGTTGTCTTATCTACTATATGCTGAAGCAGCTGGATGTGAATGTCGGGCAGATTATTGATGACGAGATACGCAACTGCGCTACCACTGCGAGTAGCAGAATATCGTTGGGACATCCATCTCGTATTACTTTTCTTTGCCAACTGGGCGGGGTGGATACTGCAGTTCCTCCGTTTGAGAGACCCAGGAGTGTTATCGATGTTGCTTACTTTCAGCAGTACTGTGCTGAGGGAGGAGAAGCAAGAGCAGCACCCAGGGGACGTTGTAGGAGAGCTGCATCACAGCAGGATCAGGTTCCTGATGGTCCAGCACAACATGCAGAGCCATTTCAGATGAGGGACATGTATATGTCCATGATGGAGGCTAGGATGGAGGCTCTTTACAGGGGGCAGACAGCAATTGCCGAGAAGATAATTGGGATGTATGATCAGCCACCAGTACATAGGTGGACCATGGATTAATATCATGCAGCAGTGGCCTGGCCTCAGGAGCAGGGTCAGAGTAGTGGTTTTGGTGCAGGCAGGGCACCAAACACAGATGGAGACGACTTTGAGGATGCTGAGGATGAGAGTCAGGAGGACTCAGATGACAACATGAGATGATTGAGGGCATCTATTGATAGTTGCCCATATTATACACAGGATTTTTTTTTCTTTTCTTCTCTTGTCTTCTTTTACTTTTGCATTTTAAATTTTTAGAATAAGTTAAAATTTTATTTTTCAGTGTGTATGCTTGACTTGAATATTTTTTTTCTGAAGATGTTTTGCATGCTGAGTTTATTTGATGATGATCTGATGTGAATGATTATTGAGTTGTATGCATATTGGAATTCTCTTACATTTCCATCATTACTCAATTCATCACATTCATAAATTCAATCATTCAACTAAACATATATTAACAACTTTAATCAGAGACAACAATTTAGAGGAACAGACACTACAATTATAAGGATGACCGATCGGTCTAGGAGTATGACCGAACGGTCTAGTGACCTTTTAACACTAGTTGAGCTGAACGTTATCTAAGACCGAACACTTAAAGATTTATTTCTAGAATAAATTCTTTGAACATATTACTAATACTGAGTATTAGGAACTTAGGCCGAGCACTCAGAGCTTTGGCCGAACACTTTATAGTAAGGGGTTCTCTTCAAGGAGTCGAGTGTCAATACATGACCTAACACTCTTTTTAGAAAGGAGTATCAATATATGACCGAACGCTTTCTACTACAAGGAGTGTCAGTATAAAATCGAACGTTCTTATGAAGAAAATATTATAACATTTAATATTTTACAGATCAATTGCTAATCTAGGACCGAGCACCTTAAGACCGAACGCTACTAAGATTTAGAGATGGGGATTGATTTAGCTATTTAAGAGACCGATTGGAATCTCATTCAACCTATACTTAATTTTAGTATTATATCGAACGTACAAGAGAAGGAACGAACGGTCATAACGACTCTCGGTCTTAGATATAGAATTGTACAGAATTTGATTTAACCCTATTTCTAACCATTTCCTGTAAACATATTCAATACCAATTCAATTCAAACAAACATGCAATATTTAAAACAATCAAATTTAATTAAATTATAAGCTTCCCTACCTTAACTGCAAAATTCCTAAGCTTTTCCCAAACTGCTATGCTCCTTAATTTCTCTTTTGGCTTTTCTAACTTTCTTTTAAAAAGGGTGATCAATTCTCACAGTCTAAACCGAAAACCGATCGGTGCAAGTGAAAGTGCTTGACACCAGGAAGCTTCAGACGTTGCCTAAATGATGATCGGAACAGTAAAATGGTAAGGATTTTTAAAGAGAAGAAAGGAAATTCTAGAGAGAAGAAGGAGAGTTTGAGTTTCAGAAATTTTGGAGGAGGACGTTGCATGCACAGAAGTGGCTGGAAATTTCAAATCCCAACTTAAATATACCCCGAAAAACCGATCGGTCTCGTCCCCTGCTACCACATGTACTCCACTTTCAAAATTTTCTCAAACTCTCTCGCTGACATGTGTCCCACCCGTGCGGAGAATTTATGGGACGTGACAGTTTGTCTCCCACTCACACAAAAGGAAATAATGGGACGTGACATGAAGAGAAGTGAAAGAGTCACATAGCCTATTATACATTAAGAATAACATTGTCAAAATAGATTCAAACACGTTAGTCAACCCAACTTATCGTAAATTTAAATTAAAAACAATATATTTTCATCTATGAATTAAACTGAATTAAACTCACTTAAACCGTGAATTAAACAAATTCAAGTTAGTTTAGAAGTGGATTAATCATAATCACCAACAATAATCTTATATATTTTTTTAACATCTTTTTATTGATTTTTCTTCTTTTTAATTATATAATTTCACACTATCATTATATGGTACTCAGAGTTGCATTTCAATTTTAATGCGTAATGTCTCTGATTCAAAACTTGCAAGCTATTTGGGCTTGCAAGCTATTTATACATAATTTCACATTATCATTTTCTTTAATTTTTTTTATTAACAAATATTAATTATTAATATTTTGTTAGTGAAAAAGTTTAATTGAACCAACAACTTAATAAAATGTGGACAACAAAGAGCTCAAATCAATATTACAAGTATGTAGGAGAACCACACAAGAATACAACACCACATGACATACAAATTCTCCTTTTGTCGTCGTTTAATATAAAAGAGGCAAATTTGGCATTTTAAAATTTACAGGGTACATAAGAAAAGCATGGGATACGAAAGGAAATCTCGATAACTAAAATTACATTTCCTTATAAGCCCAACCCATAACCAATTGGGCCAAAACAAAAAATTAAAAGAAAGTGTTTCATTTTTCACAATGTTAAATTACGTGAGTTTAAATTTAGCTTTTTAACTTTTTTTTTAATAAAATGTGTCTCATTGACCTTCTTGCAATTTGATTTTAACCATATATTTGTCGTAATTTTCATAAATGAAAAAACATGTTTTATTTTCTCAGTTATCAATAAATCATCTTAAACATCATTATAATGAAAAGTCATTTGATACACTCTATTGTTCCTTCCTTATTCTCAACATAAAGGTTCCTTATTATTTTCTCACGCCATGCATTTCAAAATAAACTTCATAATACTCTATGGCTGGACTTATTAGCATCTTTCTAGGTTACTTTACCACGATACTTTGGAATTTTTTTTAATGGTGACTTATTATTACAAAAGTCTTAGGTATATGTCCTTCAATATATTATTACTTTAAAATTTTTAAAATTTTTAACAGGTGACTTAAACATTTTTTTTAATTATCATATTTAACAAATACTATAAAATTATTAAATAAAATATTATAAATTTGATAATTTCAAAACAAATTACTAGAAACATAATACTAATATAATTATTCGAAATAATATATATATATATATATATATATATATCAAACTAATAAAAGTTTTTTAAAAGGATCAAACTTTTATATAAGACAACTATTAGGAGCTTAAGAAGTTACTTCGCAACATCAACGCTCTTTATTAGATAATCATTTTTCATCTTTATTTGCTCACATCGATTTGACAATCATTACAAAAGAAAACAATAACAGTAAGAAAAACATAACATACAATAGGGTAACCTAGTTTATAAAGAATTATCTTAAAACCAATGAATTATATATATGCCAATTATGTGCACATAAAACATGGTTAATCGTACAAGAAATGAATATGCACATAAAATGGATGACTCTAAACTCAATTATCTGAATACATATCCTTGACATAGAAATTCAATAGAAGTGTGCACTTGGGGTGGTCTTTATGCTCTGCAGAGCCATAGCCAAAAGGGTTATTACTTTATCACACACAAGGTTAATTCTCTTTACTCTTAAGGCCTAAGAAGCCTATTGACTAGGACTTCACATAACTCATTCTACTCTATTTGAGTGTGAATGACTATTAGAGTATAAAGATACCTCCTTTTTGAATATTATACATCAACGCATACATTAAAGTTATCCCCCAAAAGAATTTTTCCTTGAAATTCCTTAAATACAATTATCATTATACATGTTCACAAAACAATTTCACCTCAATAAAGTAACAATAAAAATCATCACAAATCTATCTCAAACAACTACAAAAGAAAACATGGCTAACATAAAAACTGACGCTCAACGGTGGGGCTCAACGTCAAACATCTTGTAAAAGGTGGCGCTCAATGCCTTTACTTTAGCAAAAAGGGCACTGCACGTCACTTCCTAACACTCGACATTGATAACGGTCTAAAAATCATTATTTTTATACTTGAAATTGATATCAAATTACACCCTTTATGACTTAGAATGAGCTTAGAATCATGCAAAACACTTTAGTTTTCTTTCACGAGAGTCAAAAGTGGTTTTAGATATATTATGCTTGTTTTTACATTGTTTTGGCAGAAATTGATGAGAATTGAAGGATGGAAGTGAAGAAGGGAGGACTTAGACTCAAGAAAGGATGAGAAAAGATACAAAAGTAGAGTAAGGTCCACCGCTCAACGCCAATTCTAGCGTTGAGCGCCAGCTTCGAGGAGGAAGCCATTGTTTTACGCTTGAGCGATGACGCTGAGCGTCCTACGATTCTGAAACTCACCACTAAGCGCCAGGATCCACCGCTGAGTGTCCTGCGATTATGGAGGCTACCACTAAGCAGTCAAATGAGCGTTGAGCGCCTAAATGATGGGCCTGGGCCGAAATTCTGTTACTTTTCTGCGTTATAAATAGACCCAGTGTGACCCTTAGGGTAATCTTTTGTTAGTGGAAGACATGAGAGCACCTTTTACACTCTTTGGAGGCGGCTTTTTGGATGTTAAGGCTTCAATTTACCAAATATAGGGTTTACTCTTTCATATTTTCCATTAATTCCATCTAGTTTCACCATGTGTATGGTGAACTAAACCCTTTGTTGTTGGGGAACAATGTAATCCTTTTGAAACTCTCTTATATTGAAATTCTTATTTTATTCAGATGCTTGTATTATAAATTGTTTGAGTTTTCTTCTTTGAGGTTAATGCATACATCGTTTAACTCATTCGGTGTTATGATATTTGATTTTGTCGATACAGGAACGTACGGGGAAATCTAGAATTGATAAGAATTCCCTTGATTATGAAATACTACCTAGGAATAGGAGTAGGACGTTCAATTGCTTTAAGCTTCTAAAATTAATGCATTAGTAATTACTAGGGAAACTAGGAATTGTAAACTAGTAATTGGTAATAGGCTCTTGTTAAACCCCTGGCAAGTGTACCAGATTGTTATCAAGTAATATTATTGGTAAAACCCAATATCGTTCTCCCAAAGGACTCAAAGGCCTAATCTTTCATGTAAACTAATCGCTTAAGACTTGAGAAAAGAATTAAATTTAAGTTTTGAATGCAAAGAACAAAAACTAAACATGCAAATGCAAGTGATTCAATTGGCAAGGAAAAACTATGAATGAATGGAGTTGTTGGGGTTTACAATTTCATCTTATCCACTCTCATCTATCTACTCTTCTTATTTAATTAACTTGTTTATCTAATTGCATGCAAACTTTCTTGGTCTACCCTTAACCCAATTCCTTGGTGAAAAGAGCCTATTATTAATTACCGGCTTGCTATCCCTAGCCTCCCCTAATAACTAATAATGCATATCAAACAGAATCAAAATACAATTGATCGTCCTACTCCTATCCCTAGGCGGTATTAACATAATTAAGGAATTTCCCACCAGTTCATGACATTACCGTACGTTCCCGTATCAGTAAAGACAAACAACTTTTACTGAATGAGTTAAACAATAAAAGCATTAAGCATAGATGAGAACCCAACAATTGATAAACAAGTATATGACAAACATATGGAATAAATAAGAATTTAAATAAATGAGAGTTTCAAAAGATTACATTGTTCCCCAACAACAAAGGGTTTAGTTCACCATGGTCATGGTGAAACTAGTTGAATATAATGAAAAGAACGGAAAAGCAAACCCTAGATTGGATAAAAAGGAGCCTAAGCATCCAAGAAATCTTCTCCAAGGAGTGTAAGGTAGGTCTGGACGTCTTCCTCTGCCAAAAGAATATGTTTTCAAGTTGCACTGAGGCTATTTATAAGCCAAAAAGATAACAGAAAGATTACAAAATTTGCAGTATTAAAACTGACAACCGCCTAGGCGCCAAAGTGCACCGCTCAGCGGTTTCCCCTTTGTCGCTTTGACCACTCAGCGGTCAGTTTTGCCGCTGAGCGGTTTCCCTCTAATCGCTCTAAGCGCTCAGTGGCATACTTGACCCTTCTTTTCATCATTTTTCTCTTTCTTTCTTGGGTCTAAGTCCTCCTTACTTCACTTCCATCTTTAATTCACCTTAAAACCCTGCAAAACAATGTAAAACAAGCATAATATCTCTAAAACCAACTTTTGACTCTCCTATGACTCAACTAAGTGTTTTGCTTGATTTGAAGCTCATTCTAAGCCATAAAGGGTGTGTTTTTATATCAATTTTATTCATGAAAATAACGGTTTTTAGACCGTTATCAGCTCTCTTCGCAGAGGAATCGGGTTTAGAGTAATTTAGAAAGTTGCATGGCATTGATAATGAAGTGAATTTAATAAGAATAGCAGATATAAGAGGGTGGATAAGGATGAAATTGTAAACCCCAACAACTCCATTCATTCATATCTTTTATTTGCCAATTGATTCAACTCGCATTTGCATATTTAGATTTAGTTTTGCATTAACATTACAAAATTATTCTTCTTTCAAGTCTTATGCAATCAATTTACATGAAAGATAAAGTCTAAGAGTCCCTTGGGAAACGATCTGGACTTACTGTCTATTATTTCTTGATACGATCTGGTACACTTGCCAGGGTGTTAACAGGCATCTTAGAGCTAAAATGGTCCAAACCTGTAATACAAAGTTGACGCTCTATGATGCCCTATTACCGTACAATCTAGCGCTCAATGGCCTGTAGCCAAAATGTTTCCAGACCTACATAACAAGACTAGCGTTGAGCACCAGCCTGTTAGCGCTCAATGTTGTATGAGAAACCAAAATTTTTGTGCAGTGATTGAGGGAAATTGGACTTGTCTAACTGATAAATTCAGTACTCCTCTTTTAGTATCTTGGGTTAAAACAATTTTTTATAAGATAAAGGTTGTACCAAATCTCTCAAATGTTCATATTTCATATCATTTATGCCTAAACAATCGAAAAACCCAATATAAATTATCAACAAATTCATACAAGATCATATCAATCACACACACCAAAATGGATTAATCAGAAACTAAATTGATTCCCAACATTCAAAATAATAGAAACATACAAGTCATTAAAATTAGTAAAACTCACACAACAAAAATAAAAAACTAACTTCCCATGTCTGACCAAGCAGCTCACAAGAGTCCCAAACAACTGACAAGAGTCCTAAACAATAAAAACACCTCCTAACTCGCAAAATACCCATTTATAAGCTTAGAAACAATATCAAAATGATTTGATCATGCCAACAAAAACATTAATCAGTAGATATTGAAAAAACCTCACAAGGTCCCGTTCAAGTAGAAAAACTTCACATGCAACCTAGATGAAACAAAGTACAAGAAAAAGACAACAAACTAACTCAATTCAAACAAAGAAATTTAATGATTAATCTTAACAAACTCGTCACAAAAAATAATTATATAATTTTCGATCTTCAAATATTTTATCATTATATAATTATATAATTTCCGATATTTCGATATTTAAATATTTTATCATTAAAATAATAGGTTTTTATTATTTTATTATACTAGCACTTCTAGAGATTCTCATGTTATCATGTTATTGATTTTAATAACTTTTTATTCAAAATGTGTTCAAAATTCAATTACCAAATTAATAAACATTTTGATTGAATAAAATAATTAAAAAATGTGAATATAAACACTTCTCACCTTCACTTTATTATTAGCTAGAAGTTAAATAAAGTTTATAATTAATACAATTAACCCTTTAATATAAAATGATTGATTTGTCCTTTGATATTTTCAATCATGACAATTTTAACTTGGCATGAGATTTTTTTTTAGAAAACAAATTTCATTACAAATATAAACTAAATTGTTAAAAAAATTAATTATCACAAAAGATCATTACATAGTTCTTATTTATAACATAATTGTAGAAAAATTAACCTGACAAAAAAAATCTAGCGACTGGGTATGACTTATTTTAGGTGACCACGTTATTGAAATGCGTGATGAACATTAGTGGTAACACATATATTATAACGTAATTTTATAAATCAGTTATAATAAAGATGCGGTGGCAAATTTGTAAATAAATTTAAAACATATTATAACGTAATTTTGTAAATACGTTATAATATAAAATGTGGTGGCAAACTTGTAAATAATTTAAACCTATCTCTAATTTTTTATGAAGTAGATTTAAAACTACGATATAATATCTCTTCCTCATAAATACAAAACTCTAAGGTTTTAGAAGACTGCCTTCTCTCTTCTTCGTCCCAGAACACTAACTTCGTCTCCTTTTCCCATCACTCACACGTAGCACACAGTTCCGGCGACATTTCGTCAACGCCTAGGGTTCGAACTGCAGCGCACTTGCCCTGCTCGGATTCGCCTCCGCTCTTCTCCAATTGCTGCTAGATTTTTCCCTTTGCTGCCAGGTTTCATCTCTTCTTCCCATCATCAGCCACACATAGCACAGTTCCTGCGACATTCCGTCAACGCCTAGGATTCGAACTGCAGCGCACTTGCCCTACTCGGATTCGCCTCCGCTCTGCTAGATTTCGCCCTTTGCCACTACTCGGCTCTTGCATTGAAGCTGGTCCTGAACCTAACCTACTTTTGGTAATTTCAAAAATACTCAAACCTATTTAATTGGTTCTGCTTGGGTATCGTGTATGATGCTTGATTGGTTTGGTGTAAGGTTTCTATGGTTCATCTAGTGGCATTTCTGAACTTTTGAAGTTATCAACAAATTGTCGGATACTGTCAATGTCAACGAAGCTTACAAAATATGGAAAGGTGTCTTTCATATTGTCGGACATTGTACTTATAGCTTTTAGCTTTTTGCAGTTATTTTCAAAGTCTTTGATTCAGATTGTAATGAAAAGGTGTCTTTCAAAGATATATTGGAAGTGCTAAAAGATTTGTGAGGTTCATTCATGTCTGACGACCAGAGAGAGGTATCATCAACGATCTGTTCACTTCCATGTGTTGTTTAATGATGAAGTAGCTTTCCTACTAGTTGCTAAATAACCAAGTATGTCTTCATTTGTTACTGGTTTGACATCCCAATTTCAAATTTGGTATGTTGAAGTCTGAGTTTAGTATCATACAGTTTCATAGGATTAGTATATTCATTATTCATTATTGGTACAACTGGAAGTTCGTCACTATATAATTTGGGTTGTTGAGTTACATAGTTTTTATTCCTTGATCACATCTCTTTTGCAAGTTCTCTAAAGGGGAAACTAATGGCTAAAATGGTAACCAACAGATTTCTATAGTTTTTAAAAGATACAGTTTGTTT
Organism: Vigna mungo; assembly: GCA_036885675.1. Lineage (NCBI taxonomy): Eukaryota > Viridiplantae > Streptophyta > Magnoliopsida > Fabales > Fabaceae > Vigna > Vigna mungo. Next base: position 10,186,435 of record CP144698.1, on the reverse strand, counting down.
ATGCCTTTTGTATTTCCTATCAATTTAATTACATATCAATTTAACAAAAGCTATTTTTTTCTCCATATACTTTTTCAGTTGTGCTTGGCTAATTTAACTGGAGTTTGGCTAATTTTGGTCTCTGTTCGATTTGCAGAAAGTTCTCAGTCAAGTTCTAAAAGAAGCAGGATACACAAAAGACTCCTACTTGACGTTGAATAACTTCATTAAGGTCTGATCATTCAGTTTTTCACGTTCCTTCACAGTTTTTTTTTGCAATTTTTTTAGTTTCTTGGATTCAAAGTTAGGTAATTCTATCCTATTTGAAGTTTCAACTGTTGTTGAAATTGCCAAGTTCAAGTTTATTTCTGTGTTATAATCTCAGCAGTAAGGAATTGTCTCTTCCAGCATGAAGATTGTTACTGTGTTAGATTATCTGAGAGAAATGATGAAGTTGTAATCTTTGAGATTAGTGAATTCTCCTATGAACGTAGATGAAAGTTTGTTAACACTTCAATTGAATCATGTTAATTTTTGTGTGTGATTCTTTCTTGTTCTTCTTCTCATTATTTACCTTCTACCGTCTATTTGTTGGTTTCTCTGTCATCATTCTCTGTTTGTGTGGTACACGCCTGAGCTAATTCCTTACAGTTTCTCACTTACTTCAATATGGATTTTGGTGATGTTAAGTGTTCACTTGATTTAAGTATCTTTTTTCTAAATAATTAATATAATTTGTAAAATATTTATTAAATTCATTAGTATATTCATTAGATACCATCTGTGGTACTATTTTCGGATGACTATTTGGGTTGGGAAATACTTCAATATAACATGGACGATAAAAAGACAATGTACCATCTCTACAAACACCGGTGCAATATGCAGTGTTCTTCAAAATATGACTTCAAAATAAAATATGGAGTGTTCTTCCAAAAGTTACAAATTTTTACAGTTGCAGGGAACGTTCAAAGTCACATACTTCTTAATAAATTGAAAGATAAAATTATAACTTTTAGAAGGAATCTTGCGGGTAACTTGTGGGTTTATCAGTTATTCAATAATGATGGACCTTAGAAAGGGCAATTAGAATAGCTTACAGCTTTTTAAGGCTCCTAGCCTTTCTAAATGATATTAATATCTATCATCTGTGTGTAGTGATTTAAAAATATTCTTTTTTTACATGTGCGTTGTTTCTTATATTTAAGGTTCCTTTTTGAATTTTCTGGCCTTGACATATTCAAATTTCAGTCATGTGTAGGGACACCTAAAAATAACTTTTCAGGGAACACTTTTTAGTTTATGCTTTTGTGACCCTAATTCTTGTAAATTTTAAACTTGAGCTGGGTGATAGCTATCCAGGGAAGCTAAGGCCTCTGTTATATATTCCTCTAACTTGCAAAGAGCTTTTGAAACAGCACAGATAATTGCATCCAAGTGCGGAGGGCTAGAGGTTTGAGCTTAAAGGCTTCTACATGTTTCATATTATTGATTCAATTGTCACAAGTTATAAGTATAATAATTTTTCCATTTTATCATGTTTTACTCTTGAAGTTCATTGGCTTTTTTGGTTTATAGGCTTTAAAAACATTTTTTCCTTTTATCATATCTGAACTAGAGATTGACTATTGTTAGCCTTAGTTGTAGTCACCTTAGGCTGTTGTGTCTCAGAATACAAAAGTGACTAACTAGAGAGATTGAGTGAAACATCATGAAGTGGAACCACTGAAATTATCAACTTAGTGGGTTGGGATCCCACATGAGTAGATATATGGCCAAAGTAGTGTTTATAAGGTTTTGAACAGTTCTTATTTTATAAACTGATTTGTAGAACTCAATGATCAATCCATAGAAAATTCTCATCCAAGTACATAAACTTTGATAAAGGGAAAACTTGATCCTAACCAAACTGAAGCTTGATTTCAGTTGTTATGGAGAAATTTATGGTCTTTGTGGATATTATCAATGCTAGCATCAACCTTCTACTATTAAAAATATTACAAATCCTTATTCCCTTTTTTATGCTTTCCAGTACTGTTTAAAGACAGGAACTTGCAAATTTGGAGCCCAATGCAGGTTTCATCATCCTAGAGACAAGGCTGGGATTGCTGGAAGAGTTGCCTTGAACATTTTAGGCTATCCTCTCCGCCCAGTTAGTATTGAAATATTTACCTCTTATTTATATCTTAGATACAGCTAAGGAAGTATGTGTTTGTTAACTGTGGTCTTTCATATTGATTAGTAGTTTGATTTATATTTAATTGATGTGGATTATAATACAAATAGACAAAGAAATGAATAAAGTTTGTAAGATGATGATTGCTCTAATTATATCATATAAAATTAATTTATATTTAATTGATGTGGATTATAAACAACTGCAGAATATAAGTAGTGAGAAATAAGTTGGAATGTAGCCTTTGAAGTAAATGAAATGCCCAATTAAAGACTTTTTGGTGAATTAGATAACACACGGATTGGTTAAAGAAAGTTCTCTTATTTTCTAAACACAGTTCATAGAAAAAACAATCTTTCCTCCTTTATTCTCTTAGGTTGCTTCATCAAGCATTGACTTTTCCACCACTCTCACTTTCTTAAAAAAACTATAACTTGTTACCAGGAAGGAACATTCCTGTTGTTGGTGTGGTCCACTAATTGAGAGTCTGCATCTTGCTTTCTCTATGGTTCACAAGAAGTATTATTCTATATTTAGGTCCCTGAGGATCCTACATGAAAGTTTCATAACAATTGATAGTAAAGTTTAGCAGAGTTCAATTTTGACAGTAAAGTTTAGCAGCTGATTTTATTTTTTCAATTCTTTAACCCACTAACCGACACTGTCATCAAATATCATGACTATTTGAATGAGCATATTCATCTTCCTTTCTTAAGGATTTTCATTTAAAAGAGATTTAGAAGCAGGTTCATTTTTGACCATGTTCCAACTTTACTATTGTCATGACATATTTAAAATACATATTGACTACATATTGAAAATTTAAAATACAAAGTATATAGGACATGATGTGATAATTATAAATAATTAGTACACTTCCTACACAAATCTAAGAACTATAAGGCACCCAAAATAGTTAAACTTTCGTGTCTACATATACTGTTGACTGCGTTTGCTAGTAATAAGACTGGAAATTTGAATGAGTATACAGTATGCAGTTTATAGCTCCAAAGAAAGATTTGTGGTAGTTGACTATAAATGCTAACCATACAAGTATGTATAATACAAAAAATGAAAGTAAACACCAAACATATTTTAATTATCAATTTGCATTCAAAATGACTTGATTAAAGGAATTAAATCTAGGAATTACCATCTGAAAATCTTTACTAATTACTGATTAAACAGACTATTATATAGATGCAAGGAAACAAATATTATTTACTAATCTTAAAAACAAAATACCACTGTCAATCCAAAAAGCTATTTCAATTACAAAAACTGGTCCTCAGTCCATAAATAGTCCACCTGAAAAGACAAATCTCTTTTCAGATTCTTGATTGACAACAACTTTGTTGGCTTTCTTCCTTATACAAATAGTTGATCGAGGTCATTGGCTCATGTTCCTTTTTTCACTATTTAGAGAAATATCCCATGTCTAATCTTTTTTTTTAAAACAGGTTTATGGCTGATCCGTCTACACCTACACCACCACAAAGTGAGGACCAAAGTCAATCGTCTACCCAACCCAAGTGTAGACGAGCGACTAGGCTAAAAGACTTGACGTTTAGTCGTAATGCTAATCAAAAATTGCCCATTCAATTTGATATGAGTACAGAAAATGTTATTGGAAACAACCGTGCAAGATTCACTAGCTTTGTGGCCTTACTTGGTAGAAGTAAGGCCAGTATTCTTATTGACAAATGGGACCATGTTCCTGAAGAAGTGTAGAACAAATATGGCAAACTATCATGGTATGATTTGATATTCATTTGTTATGTTAACCATATATACTAGTTTAAAAGTTTCTTTTAATTAATATTATTCTAACTTGTAGGGGTCATTGGCAATTGCTAGTTATTGTTCCTAATCATTCTCTTGTAGTTCTCTTATGTTCCTTACATAAGAAAGCTAACACATTGTCCATCAAAAATATATTAGAGGCGTAAGTTTTCCTTTCTATTTTGATTCCTTCCTATATTATTATTATTATGTAATGGATGTCTAACTTTTGTATAGGTTTTTGGAAGCTCATTCAAGGTTGCGGGGTGTTCCATCTGTTTCTAGGAAGAAGATGCAAATAATCACACCTAATGTAAGACAAGTTGACCTTCCTTTGTTTTGTTTTGTGATTGCTATTTTTGTGAGGAATTGGCTGTGTGGTTGGTTTTCTGAAATTTCGTTTAGCAAAATATACAAAGATACATGGTCCAAAGGCTAAATAGAGTATAATCTAATATTTTGTATCCTTGGTTTGAATGATAGTCTTGATTATTTGTATTTAATTTGCAGTGTCGACGTCAACTGGGCAGCTATGAATGTGGCTATTATGTAATGAAACACATGCATACCATTATTTGTACAAACATTACTGAATCATGGAAAGAGGTATTAAAATACTAACTAAATACTTATTCAACTATTCATTACAGTATTGTTTTAACTCTATTATTTTATTTGTAGATCTTTAATGATTCATCTCTCATAGAAGCTGCAGATATTGACGACATTAGAAGGAACTGGGCTTCTTTTATTTTAAGTATTAGTAGAAACTTGGCTATAATTCAATAGTATATGTACATTTGGATTTAATATATAGTTTCATGCATAAACAATGTACTAAATATTATTAGACTATTTAAAGTTTGAAATGAATTCTATTTTGTTTGTTTCATTAAATTTGTTTATTTGAAAGTGATATTAATTATAAATTGATTAGGTGAGATGATAATACAAGTATAATTTCATTGGATGCCAAATGTAATAATCAATTTTTTTAAAAAAAAAAACACATATTATAACGTACAAAAACTTTTATGTCATAATACATTCTGTCATATTATAACATATAAAAAGAAATTCGTTATAAAAAACTGCAGATATTATAACGTACAAATGGAAGTTCGTTATAATAAACTGCGTTAATTATAATGTACAACAGAAAATACGTTATAATATGTTGAACATATTATATAAATTTTTGCTACGTTATAAAAATGCCCAGACTTATTATATCGCCCAGAACTATATCTCCAGTAGCTACGTTATAAAAAATCATTTTTGTACGTTATAAAAAGTCATTTTCCGACTAGTGGAACCTAATTGTTTATGGAGCTATAAACATTAAACAATAACATTAACTTTTGAAGATGCATGCATCTCATCTTCCTCTCTTATTTCTTAATCTAATTTATTTTATCATCTTCTATTATCTAAACATTTCACTTTGCGTTCAACTTCAAACTTTTCTCCTTATATTGTGTTATAAAAAATTGTGAAGTTTCATAAAAAATTGCAAAGACATGTAATAATGTCAAAGACACCATTATCTCATACAAGCCTTAATTCGATTAAATTCAAATATTAAAATATCTATGTTTCTATACATTTAAAAGAATTTGAGTTGACACTCATACCAATTGAGTGAGGACTATTTTATTTGTGTTACGCTTGCGTCACCAACCAATCTTATCTTTTTGGCAAACATAAATTAATATTTTGTACAACTTGAGTTTAGTTTATCAAGATTTTTGTTTATTAAATTTTGAATATACAAAATCGAAAAGTGAACAAAATTTTACTAATTCATCGTACTGAAATATAATCCAATGATATAATAAGAAAAATATTAAGTTTATTAATAAACATATAAAAAGTTATTTTAAACAAAAAGAAAAATATTATTTATTGAAAAGAGTTTAAATAAGATGTTTATTAAGAACGTTAAGGTTAAATCTCATTAATGACAAACTTTTGTAATATTAATTTTTTATATAGATTAAATTCATATTTTATTAAGAAACCTTTCCAAAATATTCATCTCTCTAATAAAATATGGATAATTAATCTTAATAACCACCTCAAAAAAAATTGTTTTGAAAATCTTCCCAATAAAAAATCAAATATAAAAGTATATTCTCATGAGTGTCCATTATTTATATGAGGAATTTAATTTTTACTTCTTGTACTAAACAAAAGTTATAGCACTTTAATGTGAAATTATTTACATGGATATGAATATTTTGTTTTAAGAAAAACTTGTTAATTATATGCATGATTGAGCTTGCCCTAATATCTATGAAGTTGTTGCTATCAAAGGATCCGTGATGGAAAAGGGAGGCACCGATTAGTCCCTTTTTCTGGTCTTCACCATCCCATGTGCTTCAAAATGCAACGCCATTCTTTTTTTCATTTATTTTAATCCTAACATGCTTCCTTTCTGTAATTTCGGACAAAATGAAAAACCCACAACATAAAATAAAATAATTAAGTTATGATCACGTTATAGGGATAGGGACTAATTGTCTTCAAAGGCTATGTACATAAATTATATTATAACTGTTATTCAGGTCGGCTATGGATATCAGAGGTGCATTTTCTTATTCTTATCGATTACTTGCATGTTGCAACTTTAATAATTGGTATGTCAACTTATAAATAATATATATGTAGTTAAATATATTTTTAGTATGCGAAATTAAACTTGTCAATCTTTTAAACTTTTAATATATTTTAGTTCTTAAATTTATAAAATGAATATATAGTTTTTTTAATTTAACAATCTCAAATTTTTTATGTGTTAAATAGTATTTCAAGTTGTTATTTATCTTCTTTAAATCATTTGATAAGTTTTAACTTAAAAATTAATCTAAAGCAGTATTTAACATGTAAAATAAAGTGAATATCATTAAATTGAAAAAAAAGACTATATTTATTTGTTTTTTAATTTTGAAAATCAAAATATATTAAAATTTAAAATATTGATAAATTTTAATTATATATATATATATATATATATATATATATATATATATATATATATATATATATATATGGTTAAATATGTTAACATAAAACGTTGTGTGATATCAAATTATTTTCAAAAGTTGTATTTTGTTTCTAACCCAAACTATATTTTATATCATCCATGTATGTTATGAAAGTTATGTGTATCTATTATAATAAAATGACATATGTTATATTATAGTTTTATCTGAAACTTTATGAAAAACATTTTATTTGTTGGAGAGAATATTTTATATAAATTCTATAAAATACATACAAGATATAGATACACAGTTTAACTTAGAAACAAAACACTTGAAAATAATTCGAAGACAAAAGATATATATAAAGTTGATGAAAGCAACAAAAGCTAGAAAATGTTCATGCAAGCAATGGGTGTATAGAAGTAGGTTTGAAATGAAATTGCTTGAGGTGTGAGGTGTCTTAAGAGGAGAGAAAAGAACATAACAAGACACAAAGGCTTTAGGGAAGAAAGAAAGAAAAAGAAGAAAGAAAATGAGAGAGAGAGAGAGAGAGAGAGAATTAAAAAGTGAACTAGGGAAATAGAGGAAGCAAAGGGGTTTTGAGGTAGGCAAGTAACTTTACACTTGATTATTGAAATGGGAGAGAAGTTAGAAGAAGGAGTTGTTAAGTATTTATGTGGTTTGAAGAGGGTTCACATGGGGAAGTAAAATATAAAAAATATAAATATAAGTAAGGGAATTGGTAACTAGGTAGCAGCTAGCTTGTCTCTGACATGTCCAAATCATAGTTTCCATAAAGAATTCACAGCAAACCTAAGCATGTCCCCCTTCTTTCCTGCCACATTGGTTTGTGAGCATTTCAATTTTGTCTAAGACAACCAAAGTACTAATTTCTTTTTAAGTTCCTATCATGCCATGGCTTTTCCATTATTGTTCCACCCTTAAAAACATCTTCATGTTCATGTTCAATTATTCATGGGGAAGTACATTCCATCGAAAGTGATGGACATTGACTCTGCTTCCTCCTTTCCACTTTTTCACTAAATCCCTTCTTTCTTCTCTTCTCTTCCTCTCTCGTGAAAACTTATACCAGTAATAACTTTGATAGGCTAAGTGAACACGTCAACTAAAAGCTCTGAGGGAACAAGAGTCTTCAAAACTTGAACCATTATAGTGGAAAAAATAGATGTAAAAACAACTCACCAAAGCAAAACTTCAAAAAGTCTGTCTCACTTCTAAATCTCTATTTCTTTTTCTATCTACCCTCTTTCCGTTCATATATCTTGCCGAATATAGATTCTCTCCTCAAATCTGCCTGTGCTCACTCTTACATGTTTAGGATAGGATGAGTCCCGCTTGGATATTAGAGAGCCTTTACTCATTATTGGTTCTGTTTAAAAGAATCGGGTTAGGTATTAGTGAAAATATTCATGGATATTCATAAATATCTTTATATTTTAAATATTTTTTTAGATAAAATTAATTAAAAAATGATTTTTAATGTAAAATTTAAATCAAATTAATTAATAAAATATTATATAAAGAACTTTGGTTTTTCTATAAAAACAAATTTAAATGAATTGTATCAAAATATAAGTTTTAAAAGATTAATCTTTTATGAAGTCATTTCAATTTCATATGTCCAAATATACGAAGTCAAATTTTAAATATTTATTCCATTATTAATATTACTTTTACTAATAATTTTATCTTGGTCATTTCAATTTCTATAAAAAAAATACTTATAAAATGTATTAATAATTATTACCGAGTTATAGATATTTGCATATTAGATACTATGATATTTGTACAGTATGATATCCGGATCGAGCGGTTATGATATATCTCATTAAAGATATAAAATAATCAAGGGATAATCAAGAATATTTATTTAAAGATATTTAGCAACTGACAAGATTTTCAGGTAATTCTGTTTATATTATATTCTCTTTATATTTTATTCTGTTTATATTTTATTGGACTTATATCAGTTTAAGGTCCATGGGACAAATTATAAATAGAGAGCCATGGCCACAAGCCAGGTACTTCCAATCACCTTCAAATCACTCTCCAATCACATTCACAAATATTCTACCGTGATCATAAAATCACTAAATACTCAATAGTGAACTAAGGTTCATCAAACCGCTCCTAACTTGAGCGTCGGAGTGCCATTGCAGGTACCTCCCCCCTCCGGTCAAAGATCAAAGTTCACCGAACGGTCAAGGCTAAAGGAGTGCGAGCGGTCAAGATCCAAGAAGAGCGAGCAATCCGGTCAGTCCAAGCGTCAGAAAGCGGGAAAGTCACGTCATCCAGGTTAGCGTCTCGGTCCCCAAAAATATCTACCGAAACATTTTGGCGCCCACCGTGGGGCCGAGGGGCATCCCATTGAAAGTCACGAGGAACCAAGACTAGCGTTCGGTCTCGACATTGCTGCTTCGGATCAACACTAGGAAATTTCAACAGAGCAGAAACTACACAAAGATCATCATTCCTACAAGAAGTTTCATCAACAAGATAAGTATTAAAATATATATATATGTTTATGATATCCATATAAAATATTTGTTGTAATATCTATTATCAATTAGATATTTTATGAAATATCATAAACATATATATATATATATATATATATATATATATATAAAACTTTCAGAGCCATTACGGTTATAAGCATAATATTTATTCATTATATTACATTATATTATTATAACCGAAATATGTATATATTATATTATTATATTCTAATATATACTGACACACGAAAAGGAGTTTCCTTTTCAAAATCTTTATGCTACATATAATAGCATTACATGATTCCATCATCATTTAAGAATTTTCTAATCTTATTGTGTTGCATCATGTTTTCCAAAGCCATTTTGGTTTAACGTATGACATATCAAACATACTTGATAATTATTTTCTATAAAATCATCATAAATTTATCTTATTCTTTGATTAAACAATTTAATATCTTAAATGATTACATTAGAAAGCAAAAGTTTTATTTAGGGAAGAGAGTCCACTGGCGCACCACATCAATGCTCACCATATCCTCTTGGATAATGGTAGATTCAGGTCACAGAGCACATGGAATCAAAAGGAATGTCCTCGGTTTCCGCACACTTTTCTTGGTCACAAGACGCTAAAGCAATGACAGATTATTTGGTCAATCGGGAACTTACCGTTCGGACCACCTCACAAAACAAGGATGTTATTTGAAAAACTCCTGGTCCAAATCAAGCAAAAGAGTCAAGGAAATAATGTCAAAATCAGTAGTGGCTTTGTTCAACCATTCGGTCATTCGACCTCACAGGTTAATCGGTTTCTCACTTATCAAATTCGAATTGTTGGATTTCTTCATTGCAGATGACAGGAGCATGCACTCTCGTCCTAAACCGAGCGGTGGGGAACGTTCTCTGTGAACGCTCACTTTCGTCCTAAACCGAGCGGTGAGATTCTATACGGACTCACTCTCGTCCTAAACCGAGCGGTGAGATTCTATACGGACTCACTCTTGTCCTAAACCGAGCGGTGGGGAACGTTCTCTGTGAATGCTCACTCTCGTCCTAAACCGAGCGGTGAGATTCTATACGGACTCACTCTCATCCTAAACCGAGCGGTGAGTAACTATATGGACTCACTCTCGTCCTAAACTGAGCGGTGAGATTCTATACGGACTCACTCTCGTCCTAAACCGAGCGGTGAGATTCTATACGGACTCACTCTCGTCCTAAACCGAGCGGTGGGGAACGTTCTTTGTGAACGCTCACTCTCGTCCTCAACTGAAACGGTCACAGGTTTTCAACCGTTCGGTCATCTACAAAGCGACGACTAAAAACAACCTCCATCAAACTCATAAGTCCTATAGTTAATCATGGCTAAAGCCGAACGATTAACTCAGACTTGGGGGGCATAATGTACAATATGATATCCGGGTCGAGCGGTTATGATATATCTCATTAAAGATATAAAATAATCAAGGGATAATCAAGAATATTTATTTAAAGATATTTAGCAACTGACAAGATTTTCAGGTAATTCTGTTTATATTATATTCTGTTTATATTTTATTCTGTTTATATTTTATTGGACTTATATCAGTTTAAGGTCCATGGGACAAATTATAAATAGAGAGCTAGGGCCACAAGCCAGGTACTTCCAATCACCTTCAAATCACTCTCCAATCACATTCACAAATATTCTACAGTGATCATAAAATCACTAAATACTCAATAGTGAACTAAGGTTCATCAAACCGCTCCTAACTTGAGCGTCGGAGTGCCATTGCAGGTACCTCCCCCCTCCGGTCAAAGATCAAAGTTCACCGAACGATCAAGGCTAAAGGAGTGCGAGCGGTCAAGATCCAGGAAGAGCGAGCAATCCGGTCAGTCCAAGCGTCAGAAAGCGGGAAAGTCACGTCATCCAGGTTAGCGTCTCGGTCCCCAAAAATATATACCGAAACAATATTCATATACGTCTCGTTAACAAGAATGGTTCAAGAGTTTTAAAGGCTTAAAGCAAACTTAAGAATGATGAGTTGTATTTAAAATTTATTTTTAAAGCTCTTCTTATGAAAAAATATTTATTAAATTATTCTTCAATTCTAACTCGTGTTTATAGCTTGTTATGATAGAGTTTCATCTCCATTATTTACCAAAAGGTTAAATCCCAACCTAGTTAATAATACTACAATTTAATCCAAGCAAAAATTTTACTTTCTTTTTAAGATGTAGGTTTAATTGATTTAGAGGTCCTTATTTATATAAATTTATGTCAATTAGGTCCCCATATTTTGAAATAGCTCAATTGGATCTCTATTTATGAAAATTTGAATCAATAAACACTAGTAAAAAATTGGGTTTACACAACACACATTATGTCACGGTTCACCAGAAACCGCAACATAATGGTGCGCGGTGGCAGTTTTGTAAATAAATTTAACTTATATGCCGCGGTTCCCCACTTAAGCGCGACATATACCCAAGTCAACCATTTTCTTTGACGCCACGTATGCAAAAAAATTAAATAACAGGGGAATATGCCGCAGTTCTCTGCTCAACCGCGGCCTATTCCCTTACCAATTTACTGCAGGTGCTGACTGATGCTGACTGATGGGGAATTTCAGAAGTTGCAGGGGGTATATGCCGCGGTTCTGTAGGTAACCGCGACCAAGCTTAGATCAGAGCTCGGGGCTAAATTCAGCGCCATGTTCCAGCAGCAGTTTGAGAGCTATGGCATGCGCCCGGTGCCATCTCCTGTACAAGAACAGGAACATGTTGTGCCTCCCTGATGAGTCGATATTTTATTGATTTCACTTAGTTTATTATGCTAGAATTAATCAGGGAATTGTGCTTAATTGTCCGGTATTTTCCCGTTTTTGCTAATAGTGCTTAATTTGACCAGAAATTCTAATTTTAATTAATTTGAATATTCTGGGCTAATTAATTGCATTTTTAATTGCAGGGAAAATTTTGGAGATATATTTTGGAGCATTGGGAGGAGACAAAAATAAATTAAAGACTCTCATTTTCGACATTTTAAATTTTAGTTATCTTGTAATTTAGTAGTTTAGGATTTTTAAACAAACTTTTACATTGTGGGCCAATGTTGACAAATTTCTTGATGGGCCCAAACTTTGAGGGGCATGTGTCACCAAACCCTAAGATTTTAGGGTGGACCCCACCCATTTTAGAGGTAACACTTAGCCTCTTAGGGGTTCTAGCCGTCACTTTTAAGGGGCTGCACTCATTTTCAGAATTTTGGTGGTTGGAACAATTTTAGATAGCATTCTTTTTCTTTGAACAATGGGTACCGTGCTGGATTATGGATGAATGAGAGGATGCATATTAATCTTTTAGAAAAACGTTGATGCCATGGGTGTGTAGATAAATGTCACGACTTTGGTAGTATTTTTTTTAAATTTAATTTCATTCAACAATTGCAAGCAGCTCACGTAGTTTTTTTTTTGTCTTCTAAAGACAATTTCTTTTGGGTGCATACGTCTTTCAGTTTTCATTCATTCAATGATTTCTTTTATTTAGAAAAGGTTACGTGTTTTGTTTGTTGTTGGAGAGGTGCTAGCTTGGAGACGTGGAATCATTTCTTTATGTTCAAATGCTGATTGCTGGAAAGAAAAGGAAAGCAGTGCACGTGATGGATTTTTTTTCTTATTGCTGAACCGGTGCTTGAATCTTTGAAGTGAATGAACATGCAGCAATTTTTTTTATTTAGCCTTGATAAAGACAAGGTGCAGCTGGGATTTTTAGTTTGGCTTTTAGATTGGGGGCTGAAACGTTTTAATTATTATTTGAAATTGAAAAAAAAGGAGGCTACACTTTAAGTTGATGCATCTTCGTTTAAGGGAGCAGCCACCATATATACCACATACGGATTTTGCATTTAAATTCTTTTCTGGTAGAAAATTTAACGTTGCAATGTAGGCTGCAAGCTGCTGGAACGAAAAAAGTGTTGATTTCATTAGGGAGCAGCTTCGCGGTGCTGAAGTTTATTTCGTTTCTTTAGAAAGCAAGTTCCTTGATTAATAGGTGGTGCGCATGTCCTGGGAGTTCCAAAGGTTTCATTTTCTTTTTATTTAACTTGCATTGAGAGTGTTTTATAATATATACTTGGAAATGCATTTAGCTTGGAAGCAACTTGCTCATTTTATTTCAACTATTTTATTGTTCACGTTTTCTTTTTAGAGTTTTTCCGTGATGAATTGTTTTTTTCATTTCTTTAGTTTACTTGTTGCATTTTCATTTTATTTTACTGTTCGCGCACCTTAGCATTGAATGTTTTATTGTAATGTTTTCAGTTATTTTAATGTTTCAATTATGTTTGGTTTTATTTAATTTCCAATTTTATCTCCCTTTAATTTTCCTTGCAAAAACACTTTTCAAATCCCCCCACTTCGTGTTAGACTTGACTCTGAACCGCAGTTGGTCCTTGAGAGACGACCTAGGGGTCATTCCCTAGCACTATACTGCATTCTTTTATGCACATCAAATTTGCATGGGTCGCGACAGTCCATCACTCCCACAGGTAAACTTAATAAACATTTATGTGCAATTATTTCTATCTTTTGTATAATCTAACATTTATTCTGACAGGGAGAAGCGGGAAAGGAAGTTGTTCCGCACCAGCCATCCCAGGGGATGACATGGACGATGCTAGTCCATGTCTGCTATATATTTTAGACGATTCTGAGATGGTTCTGGTAGCTCGTGGAACACAGTTTAAGTCAGCGACTGTTGCTCATGGTATGCAGCTATCAGAGGATGAGGTGAAGGTCTCAGTGGATGAAATGATCATACCAGATGCCTCAGTTCCTTTGGCCACAGATGAGATTTTCACTGTGGAACAAGCATTCAAGTCATTTTTCACTTGGCCTAAACATTTGGTTGGTTCAGTTTCTGACCCCCCGGTATGAAATTCTTCTTTACACTTCTCAATTTTAAAGGTTATTGATGTCAAAACTTATACTATTTTTTCATGTAACAACAGACGCAAGCACAAGAGAAGATTCCTCTATTTGAGGATGATCCTCTTGCTTCATTGCATCTACTAGCTGACATCCTTGAAGATAAGCCTTTGGAGGTTGAGTATGATTTTAATGTATTTAGGATAGGCTCTGAGGTCCCAATATACCTTTATAGCCAAGATGTCAGAGAGCTTGCGTCGGGAACACAAGAGTTGAATATTTCAATTATTCAGCTATGGATGATGTAAGTCTATGAGCAATAACTTATATATAAAATTGATTTATATATCAAGTATCCTTATATCAAAGTTAATTTTTGATTTCAGGTATATGTTTGGGGTCAGTAACAAGTTGGGGCGTTCTGATGATTATGGATTCATTGATCCCCAATCCATTCATGAATCAAATGATTTTGATACGATCAACACAAATCTGATTAAAAGTTTTGCAAGCGGCAAGAAAATATACTTTTTGCCTTATATATCCAGGTAAGTGAACTTTGTTAACATAATAAAGTTCCATATGTGATTTTAATATATAATAGTTAAGTTGTTATGAATTTCAGGCGCCATTGGCAGCTTCTTGTTATGTCTATGCAAGAGAACTATGCTTTGTGGTTCTGCTCATTCCACAGACCTCCTCCCACACAACTCAGACAAGAAATTGATTGGTAAGAACCTGAATGTTTGGACTTTCTTTGTTATATAAATGAATGCTAAAAAAACTTCTTGTTATATATAGTTCTATACCAGCAACTATGATGATTGTTGGGAAATGAATTACTAACAGTAGAAAGATTGCTTGGATTTCTCTCAAGGTTTGACATATGCTAAAGCCATACTTTCTTATAGTTGTTTTATTTTAATGTTATTCACTAACTATTTACAATGTGATCATATATTGTAGTGTAACAGACAGACTGGGTCATATGAGTGCGGTTATTATGTAATGTATTGGATGACCCACATTGTTCGTTCCCATATCACAAGAGGCTGGGAAACGGTAACATTTAACTTCAACAAATTTTGATTTTTTCCAAAAGTTAGAATTCATATACACTAATTAATATCAATTGTCTTGTGCAGAGGTTCAAGACTACTACACCAGTTCCTGAGAAGCCACTATCATTCATCAGGAAAGTTGTTGCAAAGTATCTAGTTAGATTATATAATAGTTCTTAGTTACTAGATTTAAACATTGCATTTGATTAGATTGTATTTTATTAGACTTTGTACTTATGTGATGTTGAAATACATTTGAAGATGTTTGATCTGTTCAAATTAAATCTGTATACATGTTTTCATATGCAGGTCTGTTTTTGTGGTATTGGATATCACAAAAATAGACCTGCTATTTTAAAAAATAGCTGGGGAATATGCAGCGGTTGTTACCACAACTGCGGTAGAAAATGGGTCTTATGCCGCGGTTGTTACCACAACCGCGGTAGAAAGTTCCATGTTTCAGTTTTAATTTTTTTTTAGTTAGCCTTTAGGCCACGGTTGTGGTACGAACCGCGGTCTATTCCTGCCTTTTTACCGCGGTTCCAACCGCGGCATATAATGGTAGGATTTTGGATTTTTTTTTTTAAAAAAAACACAGGTTTAGGCCGCAGGTGTGTTTGGAACCGCGGTGTATTCTCCGGATATGCTACCGCGGCTGAATATGCTGCGGTTCGGGAACCGCGGCCAAAGGCCCAAAACAACCACTGTCGTTTCCCCTGACTACACTAGTGAAAGTCTCTACCGTTAAGAGTAATCTCTAAACCCCAAGATTCAAAGAAAATATAAAAAATTAGGGAATTAAGTAAATACCATTTTCAAATTGTATCATCAATTCTATTATGAAAAATTTTAGAAAAAAGAAATGAATGATAAAGAAACGAAACACGTGCAAGAAAGGGGAGTAGAGACAACTCAATAAATGAAATAGATACTAAAGGCTTCGTTTTCTTTTTAGTTTTTTAAGAATTCTTCAAAATGAGTTATGGAGGTAAAAATAGAAAAAATTTATTTTCAGAAAGAAAAATACTTAAGTCATTGTTTAATGGATTTGATGATTTTATTGCTCTATTTTACATCATAATTTTCGAAATACATAGAATTTTTTATATTCTTGAGCTATACGAGGATAAAACTTCCTATACGTTTCTAGGGGTATCTATATCTATCCCAAAGGGCTGGTTATCGAATTGTTGCAAGGAATGCTTGACCCCAAAGAGAGGGAAAAGATCTTCAGAAAGTGGATCTTATAAAGAAAGAAACCTATAATATTCCTGTTAATTATTCCTGTTATTCTTTCATTTCTTTAACAAGGGGCGCTTAACCTACAGGAGCTGTTAAGCATATTTAAAAAAGGACAGGTATTTTTATAGAACTTAGCTCGAATCAACAAACGAAATTCAATAAATGAAATCAAAAAGGTGGTGTAGATTATTTGTATATAGATTTACAAAACTCCCCGCTCTCTTGTTATATTCAGACTTCATTTTTTTATTTAATATTTCTTATTATTTTATTATAATATCTTTTTAATACTGACTCGCTCTTTTTTTTTAGTGACTAATCCTAATTATTTGATTTATATACTTTTTTTATAGTAAATACATGAGAGAGAATATTCAAAATTGAATATTTCTATTATTTGATTTTTCATCCAATGACTATACTTTTTTATTTTTGTGGAAAATGGTGGTTCAATTCTGGGTTACTTAATAGGAAGTTCAAATATAGGTGTGAATTAAGTAAATCAATGGAGAGTGTTGGTCTTATTGAGAATACCAATTTAAGCGAAGAACCCAAAATTTTAACTGATATCGATAAAAAAATTCAGGCGGCGTTAGCAGTGTTGCCTAGTGGGTAGGTGAGGTGGCATTTGATTAGCACGTGGCACGTAAAGACGTGGACTTAAATGATTTTTTAATTTAAAAAAAAAAGTTTAAAATAAGATATGTGATGAGAAACCCTAGGTCTCCACGATGTTATGCGATGACGCTTGTGTTAAGATTGTTGACAACACAATTTCTATATCAATCTAGTTTTTGATGATGACAACACATTGCTTAATAACATGCATATGTTGTTTGCTGTTATTACATGTTCTTATGCAAATTAACTGTTATATCTGTGAAAATGCTTATGTACTGTGTTACATGTTCCTATGTTGATTGATTGATATATATGTGGAACGTGATCACATCCTTTATGTGCTATGTGCAATGTATCTTTACATATGTTTTTTTGCACATGTTTTAAAGCTGAAAACCATAAGCACTTTCATGAACTTATAACTGTGACAAAGTTCTAGTGCAGTCGACTACGTTATAAATGAATTCGACTATGCTAAAATCTTTGTGCAGATTTTGAGAATCAATGCTCTGTGAATTTTTGAGAAAAAAAGAATTTCAAAATATTTTACATGGTTGAAGTCGACTATGTGCACCACACATTCGACTGTCTTTGTTATCTGGTTTAAAATTCTGTTATGCTCTTGCACCCCAACGGCTATATTTTTAGAAGTTAGTTGAGCATTCATGACTTGGTCAACTGTATTAAATGTGTTTTGTTTTTGGTTGACTATATGCTACCTGGTTGACTGTTTATTATAACTGTCATAATTCAGTCGACTGAATTAGTAGCATGAGCATAGGTGACACTGCTTATCATGTGCTCATAAAATGGTGGTTGTAGAGTATTTAGAAATATGGTAATCATCTTCTTGTCACTCAGAGGAGGTTCAACTTGAGCAACAATTTGTCTCCATCTTTGGGCATATTCTCTAAATGATTCAGACTCTTTCTTGACCATGTTCTGCAGTTGTACTCTGTCAGGCATTAGATCTTTATTATACTCATACTGCTTTAGGAATGCATCAACCAAATCTTTCCATGAGTAGACGTGAGTTGTTTCTAAGCGCATGTACCAATTTAGAGCCACACCAGTTAAACTTTCCTGGAAGAAGTGAATCAATAGTTTTTCATCATGAGCATAGGTTGCCATTTTTCTGCAGTACATGGTTATGTGGCTCCTTGGGCAAGTGTTTCCCCGATATTTTTCAAACTCTGGCAGCCTGAACTTTGGAGGTATCACCACATCAGGAACTAAACATAGTTTCTCGCATCTCCAAATTCAAAACTTTCTTCGCCTTCTATAGCTCTCAACTTCTTCTCAAGCATTTCTAGCTCACTATTGTTGTCCTTAAACTCTGCTGGTGTAACGACATAAGGTGAAGACTTCGTCTCGAGTTGTTTTTTCATTATCATGCCCGCCATGCCTGACTGGGTTGTCTCCTCATGAATTATGGCAGTGTCTGCCCCACGCTTGTCTTCTACTTCAACTTCAATATCTTCGAATTTTTGAGCGTCAACATGTCCCAAGTCCGCTCCAGAGAGTGAAGTGTAATTTGGAGGAAGACCATAAGGAGGGAGAGTTTGTGCCTCTGACACTCTTAGTTGCGATCGTGGTGTGCGCAAATCTGCAGGGCTTTGTAAAGCACTCAGGGCCTCTAGAATTTGGCTCATTTGTCCCTTCAGTTGTTGGATATCGGCTTTCATCTCCTCTTCAACTTCTCCTTGGTTCTCCATGATTTTTCACTGGTCCGTGCCCTTTAGGGTATCTTGGAGACTTAGCCGTATTATTATTTTTAAACTGAATTTCATTAGATGAGATAAATTAAGAAAAAGAACATTAAAACGAAAAGGAAAAGAGAAAAGACAAAGTAATGCAACTACTATAGCCAGAAATTATAAAGATGTGAAAACATCGCCAAGTGTATAGTCTGGAAATTAACATGAAACAAAGTCAATAGGACAATTCATAAAACGTCCACAACATTTAAGTTCATCACAGTGAAGGTACAAAATCTTGATCAACTATCACGAGCTCTAGCCATCACATTCCTCATTTCTCTCATCAGCTTCTTGCAATAAGTGAGGAAAGTTTCGACCTTCTTAGGTGGGTTAAAGATCGGCATTGCAGACTCAGCATCAGCTAGTGACTTAGGGACGTCTCATAGGATACCCAAATTGTTTTTTTTTCTCTTTTATTTTGTTTTTGTTTCTTTTTTCTTTTTTTTTTGTTTTTTTTTTCTTTGACACACACTCAACCATGGATATCCATGAGAGGGACATTAGGGTAATTCTCGCAACAGCGTGCGATACATGATATTTGTTGCCAAGAGACATGTCATTTAAACTTTTCCTCTTCTGAGCCTACACAAAGTTACGTTCATTCATTTACCCCCTTTCATCTTTATTTTAACTGTAGTAGTTCACTTAGGGGACATGTGGCATCCAAACCGCCCTTACTCATGCGAGAAATGAAGCATACATACAACACCGGTAAATAGCGTAACATCTTCCTTCTCCTTGGCTCACAGAGGGTCCCATAAGTTTCAGCTAGGCCAATAGTGATTAGATTCTCAGAGCGAACTTTGTATTTCACAAATGCATTTATGGCGACATAGTCGTCAAGATCCTTGATATTAGGAAAGAGAATGACACCATAGAGGATAAGGACGCCAGTACATTCATGAATGTTTCCTATTTTCCTCCCCAGCCAAACGATGCAAGTATTGCTCTAGGTATCTTTGAGGAAGGCCCCTCACTTTACCCTTGATTGTGAACTCAGTTTCCAACTGCATAGGGTGTACTTTCATGATTCTTGCTAGCTGCAAGACAAGGATATACTGCCCAAGGTAGTTGTATGTTGTTTTGCCCTCGAGAAATGCATCTAAGATCAACTCAAATTCTTCTATTGTAGGCACCAATTGGAAATGGGTCATAGTACTGGGCTAAAACAATAATTGTTATTGTCCAGACCCCCACCTCTGACAGGATCAACAAATTCCCATGCTCCTTCCTGAATGCATTTTTCAAGGTTATTTTGTTTTTCAGATCCCTTAGGTGACCGATACTGCCCCTCTTGGCTTCAATGCGTATGCTTTTCTTCAAAAAGTCTGAGCTCGAATACCCCTTGACTCAAAATTCCATGTTAATTTCCATTTTTCCCGTAATCACGACTTTATAATTTCTTAACTAGAACCCACAAAATTTGACAAGACCATAAAGACAAGCAAAAGTGAGGGTTATAAGGATACACACATCTCCCTTTGTGCCCTAGAAAAGGTTCAACCTTTCAGGTTCAAGGTCAAGTATATGCAATCTCACCAGGGTGGTTTCCTGAACCTAAAGGTCAAAGGTCACTAGAGCTATGGCCCCCTTCAAAGTATCTCCACAACAGTCGAGTAATCAACTAGGTGTGGAGACACAAATGAAAAGAATAAACTCTAACTGGAGTTATCATGATAGCCAAACAGGAAGTACATCCCAGAGTGACACCGCTACACAACTCCTCTAATTCGAAGTTACACTCAGGCTTGGGTATAGGGCCCCACTCAATAGATGCACAAAGTGTGTGCGTGAAGGGAGAATGCAGATGCATACCCAAACCCTCACCTGCAAAACAACCAGAAGATTTTCCCAGGCAGATATAAGCATGTCATCTATCCTAGGATTCAATATACAAGCAAATCACATGCAATTATTTCAAACATCAAACATAGATAAGAATAAACAAATAGGAAAAAGAAAAAGGGAAGAAAAACATAAAGCAAAACCACATTAAATTCGCGTATTTAACTAAATAGATTGACTCTCTAAGTATCCCCAGTGGAGTCACCATCTGTCGCAACCGGCATCGCGACGGGACGACGATCCAAAAAAGGAAACGGTTTTGAAAAAGAATTTGGAGTCGCCACCATAGTTTATTCTGGAAAACTATCGAAAAACCATAAAATGTAAGGCATGGTGTTGAGTCGATATTTTATTGATTTAACTTAGTTTATTGTGCTAGAGTTAATTAGGGAATTGTGCTTAATTGTCCGATATTTTCCCGTTTTTCCTAATTATGCTTAATTTGACCGGAAATTCTAATTCTAATTAATTTGAATTTTCTGAGCTAATTATTTGCATTATTATTCTCAGGAAAAATTTTGGAAACACAATTTGGGACATTTGGAGGACACCAAATAAATTCAAGACTCTCAAATTTAGACATTTTAAATTTTAGTTGAATTGTAATTTAATTGTTAAAACTTTTTAGACAAACTTTTTGCATCTTGGACCAATTTTGGAAAAATGTTGTTGGGCACAATTTTATTAGACACTTGACACTTGGCAACCCTAGGGTTGGGTGGACCCCACCCAAAATTTTGAAACACTTGGCCTCCTAGGAGCTACCAGCCGTTACAATTGCTTAGCAGACTTAGGAGGGCTCTCTCTCGCGGCAGATTTGGAGAGCTGCAGCCACCCCCTTTAATTGGAGCTGCAAGGTTTTTCTCTAGAAGGCTTTCTTTTTTCTTTGAACAATGTTTATTTGCTTGGATTTTGGTTGAATGCAAAAAAAGCCGCTACTTTGCTTTTAGCTTTCTTGGCTGGAATGTTTTTGGCTTGCGAAATATACACTTGTTTACGGCTTTGAAGATGAATGGAAGAAACACATTTTCCTTTTTATTTTGTGCAAAGGGCTGGAATGTTGAGAGAGCTTTTACATTTTTCCTGGATTGAGAAAAGAAGGGGCTGCTACGTGATGATGGGATGGGATACCACACCTTTATTATATTTAATTTAGTGCAACACATTATGTTTTAGATAGCACACAAATATTTCATTTTTATTGAAGAAAAGGGTGCAACTATTGCTATCACATCCGAAGAGGATGCTGTTTTGTTTTTGTTGGACAAATAGTGCACAAGTGAATTTCATCTTCTCGGAAAAGTTTATTCAAATTGAATGAGGTGCCATCACGTCTTGAAGGAAGCTTTTATTACCTTTTACTATTTGGCTTTTCATTTTTCAAAGAAGTAGATTAGATGGGAGTAGGATGGCTGATTCACTTTTTAATTGAAGAGCACGGTGCTAATTTTAAATTTGCTTGTTGTTTTCATTTTTTTAACAACTCATTAGCTTTGCCTTTTGACGTCGGTATTCAATTTCTTTGAAGAAGAAGCGTGAATTTTATTTGGAGAAGGTGCTAGCGGTCATTGCTCATGATGAGGTGTCACGGCTGAATTCAATTTCTTTGCTAAGAAATGAATGCTGATTCATTTGGAGGAAGATGGAATTTTTCTTTTCTTGGAGAAAGGGAAGCGTTTATATTTTCTTTTGGTCTTTACGGTTTAAGCTTCATTTTATATTTATTATAATTTGCATTCAACATTTTGTTAATTTACATTATGCCTTTTATTGTTTATGCTTTCTTTCCTTTTAGTACTATTTCGGTGTTAAATGTGCATTTCTTTTATTAGTTCAAGCATTGCATTTTAATAGTTTTAATTATGTGTGGATATTTGTCTGTTGTAGTGTTAGGTTTAGCATTTCCTTTTGCTTTAATACTGTCTAATTTGTTCGGTTGTGTTTAATTTCCATGCATTTTAATTAAGCTTAATTATCATCTTAAACACTTTCAAAACCCCCCCACTTCGTCTGAGACCTGATTCTCGAACCACATTTGGTCCTTGAGAGACGACCTAGGAGTCAATTCCTAGCTATACTGCATTTCTTATATGCAATCAAATTTGTATGGGCCACGACAACCCATCACATGGTCTGTGAAAACCGGATTCTAGGTCCGAAAGTCGGTTACGCATAGGGAAGGTGTTAGCACCCTACAATGCCTGCCCGATCGATGTGGTCTTCAATATGTTTAAATTTCCCCTAAAAAGAAATAAAAATCTAAAGAAACAAAAAATATATTTTTTATTTTTGGGCCCGACAAGGATTGACCTTGCTCCTACGTATTCTCATTCAAAATGAGAAATCAGGGTTACGTAGTTCTTTTGAAACTGTTTGAAAATTTTGTTTGAGAAATCGTTGGAAAATTTGTTTGCAAAAGATTTGAATTTTTTGGATTTTTGGAAAAGTGAACCTGACAAGGACTAGCCTTGCTCCTACGTATCTCCATTCTTGATGAAGAATCAAGGATCATGTAGTTCTAGCAGAAAGGTTGATTGTTGTTTGAAATTTTTTATTTTGGAAGATTTATATAGAAATGAGAAAAGGTTTTTAGCACAAGGCCTACGCGAACGGTCGCACGTGTGCTTCAACCTTTTCAAAACATTTTTATTAATTCTGTAAAAGAAAAGGAAAAGGATTTTAGCACAAGACCTACGCGAACGGTCACATGTGTGCTTAAACATTTTTAAAATATTTTTATTGATTTTGTAAAAGAAAAGGAAAAGGTTTTTAGCACAAGGCCTACGCGAACGGTCGTACGTGTGCTTAAACCTTTTCAAAACATTTTTATTGATTTTTGTAAAAGAAAAGGAAAAGGTTTTTAGCACAAGGCCTACGCGAACGGTCGCTCGTGTGCTTAAACCTTTTCAAAAATATACTTTTGTTGTTTTTGTCATTTTTAATATTTACATAAAAATAGATAAAATAAAATAGGTAAATTACTAAATAAAAATCAAGAGTAAAAATAAAATAATAAAATGAAAAGTTAAATGATAAAATAAAATAAAAGGTGTGGTGGTACTTCTTAGATAAGAGATGAGGTGTCTAAACCACTTTTAAAACTGATTGGGCCTAAGCCCAAGTGGCCAAGGGTGAAAATGGGAAAACAGAGGCTGCGCCAAGGAAAATTAAAGTTAAAACCGGATTGGGTCAAAGCCCAAAAGGGAGGAAGTAATGGAAAGGAAAAAGGGTGGTGCGCAAAGGAATTTTAACCTTAAAACTGAATCAGGTTTAGGCCTAAAAGGAAAATGGGGTTGTGAAGATGAAAATAGGGGACTGCAAAAGAGATCTTTTGATTGATTGCCAGAATGGGTTTGAGCCCAAAGAGAAGGGGACTGATACTGATAGTTGTAATGTTGCATCTGGAGATGTTGCATCTGGAGAGAGCACAGATAAGTCCAGAAGAGATGTTGCATCTGGAGAGAGCACAGGTATTGATACTGATAGTTGTAATGTTTTGCAGGTACCTATTGATGAAGACATTGACAAAGGACGAACAATTCATCTTGAATCAAAAGAGGACTCACTCTGACCGGGTATAAAGGTGAAGTACAAGAAGAAGGAGTGGGTGGTAAAAGAGCTTAAAGAGAAAGGAGTGGTGGAGATTGAAGCACCATAATCCAGACGTACCAAGAAGGTGGATAGAAGGAAGCTAAGGATTTGGTGTACTCAACACACCAACATGAAGGAGAAGACGTGATTTGCTGGAGGACATAATATGTGTTGTAAAACATTAGTTTTAGTTTTATTTTATTTTAAACACGCCAAGTCAGTTGTTGCTTGTTTTCTTGAGTGCATTGAGTTGACATTGTTTACCTTAGACACTTGAGAGAAATACTAATAGTGTGCATCTATGAGGTTCTGTCATTTTTGATTCACCTTTTGAACTGATTGATCATTTTGCCATGCTTTGAATTGCTTGGATGATTTCTCTGAGTATCTATTTTTCTTGATTCTATGTTGGATACTTTCTACTTCCTTTCTTTGTCCAGATTTCTTGAGGACTGTGTAACTCTGTTTCTTTCCTTGTCAGTGTTTGTTGTCTGTGTGTTGAGTCTGTGTCAATTCCCTGATGTCCGTGCACTGTTCCTTGGTTTTCGTCTTGGTTTTGCCCAGGAGTGCAAAAGACTAAGTGTGGTCTATTTTGATGAATCGATATTTTATTGATTTCACTTAGTTTATTGTGCTAAAATTAATCAGGGAATTGTGTTTAATTGTCCGTTATTTTCCCGTTTTCGCTAATAGTGCTTAATTTGACTGGAAATTATAATTTTAATTAATTTGAATATTTTGAGCTAATTATTTGCATTATTATTTTCAGGGAAAATTTTGGAAATTCAATTTGGGACATTTGGAGTGCTATCAAATAAGTCAAGACTCTTCACATGGACATTTCAAATTTAATTATTTTGAAACTTAGTAGTCTAGATAGTTTTTAATTAAATTTGTAAACATTGGGCCAAGTTTTGGCAAAATAGTTTAGGCCCAAAATGTTAGAATAGATGACACTTGGCACCTAGGGTTTTGGGTGGACCCCACCCCATTTTTTTGGAGGACACACGGTCCTAGAATTGGAACACAACCGTCACTTTTGGAACCTCATTCTCTCGGCAATTACTTGTAGGCCAGTTGACTGGAACTGTTTCTTTGTCTTCGGAACCGTGCTTATGTTTTTGGATTTTGGCTGAATTGAAAGAGTCGCTCGGTAGGAATGAAAACACTTTCAGTTTGTTTTCTTTGCTTGCATTCAAGTAATTTATTTTAGGAAAACATTCAGCTCATGGCATTTGAGATTATAGCTATCAGCCGCCACTTACTCTGCACTTTTAATTTTCATTGTGGCTCTTTGAACGTTACCGAGAGCACTATGCTTGTGCTGCAATAATTTTTTTATTCTGCTTCCAGCCGCCAATCTTCATATTAGGATTTGATTTTTGAATGATTTTGAGCACCGCACTTAGTTCTTGGGAGCATCTTCCTCCTCCTTCCCCTTTGGGGAGGTTTAGGTTTTTTTCCTTCATTCCATTTTCATGTAGTGAACTCCATTTACATTGCAATTTAAGAGTTGAAATCATTGTTGCATCTACTTTTCAGTTTCATTTTAATGTTCATTGTCTTCGTCACTGTTGCATTTTACTGTTCTACGAGTTTACTGTTCCAACATTTTGTTTCTCCAATTTCGTTTCCGCTGCACTGTGTTTTGATTTCTGCAAGTTTACTGTTTTTGCATTTACTGATATTATCGTCCGGTTTTCCAATAGCACCGTTCGGTCTCTAACAAGCTTCACTATTAGAGACCGTTCGACTTTCTTCTATATTGACTTGCCCAATTTTTACATTTTTATTTGCATTCGGTCTTGCTTTTAATCCGTTCGGCTTCTTTGTTTTAACTAGTTTCCTTTTCTGCTTCAATTGTCGTTCGGTTTCCTTACCAGGACCGTTCGGTCTTATGAACAGAACCGTTCGGTATCTTGCACACTCGTGTTAAAACCGTTCGGCCTTGTGAAGAACCGTTCGGTTTTCATGTTTTTCCACATTCAATTCAATACTTTAAATTCTGGTTACATCTTTATTTAATTTCCAGTTTTAATTAGGTTTAATTCTTCTTGCATTCACAAAACAATTTCAACCCCCCCCCACTTCGTTTTAGACTTGACTGAACTGCAGTTGGTCCTTGAGAGACGACCTAGGAGTCACTTCCTAGTCTATACTGCATTCTTTTATGCACATCAAATTTGCATGGGCGGCGACAGCCCATCAGAGGGTTTCTGCACTTTGAAAACTCTTCTTTGAAGTTTGCCCAAGCGGTCTCCACGAATCCTAGCACCTCTTTTTTACTTTCAAGAGCTTTCCAAAGTGTTTTCCCCACTTTTCCCATCACCCACTAACAAAAATCTCATCTTTCAACCATTCCATTGTCAAAAGTTTGGGATTTTGGTGAGAGCTTTGCATTGGGAGGCATTTATCATCAATTACAAGGAGTCTTGCAAGCACTTAGAGAATCTTCATTCAAGTAAGTGATGCAATTTCATTGTTAGGGTTTCTAAATTGAAATTTAATGAAGAACATATGTAGGAACATGAGAAATTAGGGCTTTTGATTTCTATGCATGATTTAATGAAATAGAAACCTTTTGAACCGATTAAACTGCATAAATTTGGTCTGGAATTGTGAAAATGGTGATAGAGTGGAGATTAGGGCATGTAGGAAAGGGTTTTTGAAAAACCCTCGACGCCACTGCTAAGCGGTCCATTTGGACTTTGAGCGGTGGACATCAGATTTGTGTGGTTGCTTGATTTTCTTATGCAGGGACGCTGAGGGGCCCTGTTCTTCCCTCAGCGTTGGACAATGCTTAATTAGGAGTATGATTGATGATTTACTAACCTCTAATGATGAATTTTTGTGGTTTTATGAACTTTATTTGAAGCAGGGATGTCGTCATCATCAAGGAGGGTGAAGACTGTTGGGAACAAGAGGAAAGAACCAGAGGGGCCGACAAGATTCTATTCTCCTAGGTTCCTTTCCAGGAAACATGAGGAGCATTATGTGACTGTTCAAGAGAGAAGACTGCTGATGGAGAGGAAGGCTATTTTTATCCTAGACTTGGCTCCTGAGTTTGGATCGGAGATTGAGAGGAGAAATTGGGAGAGCTTGCTACATATCCTGCGCCAGCTAGTATTGAACTTGTGAAGGAGTTCTATGTGAATGCCTTGACCAGAGGAGGAGTGTCGACTGGGAGATATATGAGCAATGTTAGGGGAAAGATCATCCGGTATGACCCTGACACCATCAACAGCTTCTTAGGCACTGGGTGGCCAGGTGAGCAGTGCTAGTATGCAGCATATACAGAGGAGTTCAGAGACATTGCGGATATTGAAAGGGTTATGTGTGTCCCTGGAGGACATTTTCAGAGGAACCCAAATGTAGTACCCGTCAAAATCAAGAGGGCGGATCTGACACCCCTGGCAAACTATTGGATGACATTTACTCATGCCAATATTCAGCCATGCTCCAATGTTTCTGATATTACCATGCACAGGATTATCTTCATCTACTGGATGTTGAGGCAGATGGATGTGAATGTTGGTAAGGTCATCGCCAACGAGATCAAGAGTTGTGCTACTACTGTGAGTAGCAGGACGTCGTTAGGACATCTGTCCCTGATAACCTATTTGTGCTAACAGGCTGGGGTGGACACTTTTGTTCCACCATACGAGAGGCCTAGGACGGCCATAGATGCCTCTTACTATCGACAGTTCTGTGGAGGAGACGAGGCAGCAGGAGCAGCACCTAGGAGACGTCCTAGGAGAGCAGTGACCCAACAGGAGAATAAACCTGCACAACATGCAGAGTTGTTCCAGATGAGGGACATGTATATGTCCATTGTGGAGGCCAGATTGGAGTCTCTCTGCAGAGGGCAGATAGCTACTACTGAGATGATAGTAGGGTTGTATGACACACCACCAGTGCACAGGTGGACTATGGATGAGTTCCATGGTGCTATGGCTTGGCCTCAGGAGCAGGCAGAAGGTAACGGGTCTGGAGCAGCTAGAGCACCAGATATGGATGAGGATGACTTCCAGGATGCTGAGGGTGGAGATCAGGAGGACTCAGATGATGATATGAGTTGAGAGGGCATCTACTGATGGATGTCCATGCTTAGGACAGGGGTTTTATATTTTTCTTTTGTACTTTGAATTTTTAGAATAGGTTGAATTTTATTGTAGGTGTCTGTGTTTGGCTTCAACACTGTTTCTGACTATGGTTTCACTTGATGATATTGCATGATGAGTTTATTTTATGATGATTGGATGTGGATGATGATTGAGACTATATTGCATGCTGATATACAAGTGAATAGTTCACTAGCTATGTGAACAGATGTGTGATGATTAATGACTGTGGTTATGATGCTAAGCAGGTTGTATGAATGATGTGTGAGAAAGCATAGTGTGTGAGGTTTTGAGCTCCAGAGTATTCATTGATATATATGTTGTTCATATGGAATCATGAATGATATTGCCTGAGTCTTTAGAATTGATTGAATTACATGCTTATGTCATACGATCAAGGCCATTTTTGGAAGCCCTTACTCAGCCAAATTTTCGCCCAAAGTGATTAAAATCATATGTTATACCCTTTTTGAACCTTGGCCTTAAACAGGAAGAAAACCCTTGCTTTGAAAATATTTACCTTGAGTTGGGTTAAGAATAATTGTATGGTATTGAAAAGATTCAAGTTTGGGGTTGTTGGGGAAATTTGAAAGGCAAAAGAAAGGCATTGAGCTCAAGTGTTGAAAGAAAAAAAGCATGAGAAAAGAAAAAGAAAAAAAGAAAAAAAAAAGCATGAAAGATGAGCTCAATGTAAGAATAAAAGAAAAGTGAAGAAGTTGGGAATGAGTGAGATTGGTTAAGAAGAGAGTTTATGCTTGAACTTTGAATGTTAAAATAGCTCTCTTGACTCAAGGATTTTGTGCTCCAGAAAAACCATTTTTTTTTTGTTAGCGCGGCCTAGTTATAAGGCTTGGAAAAAGTCCTTGTGATGGCATTTGTATGTAAATATGTTGATTGTATTAGATGAAGGGAAATTTTGTTTCAGGTGACATGTGAATAGTAGAGAGATGGAGTACCCTCTTAAACACTTGAGTGATTGAGTGAAACACTTGCTTAGAGAGAATTGATAAATTCCATGTTTATATCTATGCTTAATTTATTGATCATTCATAAGTAAAAATCTGTTGGAAAATATGTGATCATGTGAATTGAATTGAAAGCATGTACGCATCTTGATAAGATTCCACTGAAAATCTGAATTGAGTAATTACTTGTTGTGAGAAGAATGAATTTTGGGATTGTTCAACTATTTTGAGGAAAAGGTAGAAAACCAAGTTTTGTCTTGTTTGCTTGAGGACAAGCAAAGTTCTAAGTTTGGGGTTGTGATAACGGTCTCAAAACCGTTATTTTTATACTTAAATTTGATATCAAAACACACCCTTTATGGCTTAGAATGAGCTTAGAATCAAGTAAAACACTTAATTCAATCACATGAGAATCAAAAGTTGTTTTTAGAGATATTATGCTTGTTTTGCATTGTTTTGAAGGGTTTTGATGAGAATTGAAGATGGAACTGAAGTAGGGAGGACTTAAACTCAAGAAAGAAGGAGAAAAAGGAAGAAAAGAAGAGTCAAAGTCACCGCTCAACGCTATTTTCCAACATTGAGCGCTAGATTCGAGGGAGCAGCCACTACCTCTCGCTCAAGCGGTGTCGCTGAGAGGTCAAGCGATTAGAGGCAAACTGCTGAGCGGTGGGATAGACCGCTGAGCGGTTAGACGATTAAGGGAAACCGTTGAGCTGTCAAATTAGGCACTGAGCGGTGGAATGCTGGGCTTGGGCTTAAATTCTTTTACTTTTATGTGTTATAAATAGCCCGAGTGCCACCTTCAGAGTATTCTTTTGGCAAGCAGAGACGTCCAGAGCACTTCTATACTCCTTGGACACGGTTTCTTGGATGCTTAGGCTCCAATTTATCCAATCTAGGGTTTATTCTTTCATCTTTTCCAATAATTCCATTTAGTTTCACCATATCTATGGTGAACTAAACCCTTTGTTGTTGGGGAACAATATAATCTTTTGAAAGTCTCTTATATTGAAATTCTTATTCTATTCATATGCTTATATTATCAATTGTTGGGTTTCTTATCTATGCTCAATGCTTTTATCGTTTAACTCATTTGGTAAGAAGATATTTGTCTTTGTCGATACGGAGACGTATGGGGAAGTCATGAACTGATAGGGAGTTGCTTGATTAAGCAATACTGCCTAGAGATAGGGGTAGGACGATCAATTGTATTTTGCTTCTGTGATATATGTATTACTAATTAGTTAGAGAGACTAGAGATAGTAAACTAGCAGTTAGTGATAGGCTCTTTTCGCCGAGAGATCGGGTTTAGGGTAGGCAAAGAAAGTTTGCATGACAATTAGATAAAAAAGCGAATTTAATAACAAAAGTAGATATAAGAAAGTGGATAAGGATGAAATTGTAAACCCCAACAACTCCATTAATTCATATCTTTTCTTTGCTAATTGAATCACTTGCATTTGCATGTTTATTTTCGCTTTGCATACAACCACAAAATTATTTCTTTCTCAAGTCTTATAAGATCAATTTACATGAAAGATAAGGCCTAAGAGTCCTTTGGGAGACGATACTCAGACTTACCGTTTATATATTACTTGATAACGATTTGGTACACTTGTCAGCGGCTTAAGAGTTGTAAGTCAGAACAATTGTTGGGGAAAATCGGCAAGTGTACCGAGTCGCACAAGTAATATAAAATGGTAAGACCAAGTATCGTATCCCAGAGGACTCTCGGCGCTGAACAGTTGTGTGAAAACAAGATTAATTAAGACTTAAAAGTAAAAAGAAATCATGGATTGTATTGCAAAAGAATAAAATAAAACAAAGTAAAATTGATGAATGGCAAAAGAGCACAGAGATGAATGGAGGTTCATTTATTTGAGATGAGTATATTGTTGGGGTTAGATTTCACCAAGTTCCCTCTCATGTATATAAGAATTCTTCTTTATTCATTAATGCCAACGTCCCTCACTATAACACTTAAACCCGATCCCTCGGTAAACAAGCTTGTCCCTAATTACCAGTTCATACAATTCCTAGCATTCCTGGTAAAAAGATGTGAAGATCAAGAGGTTAAGATAACTAAGACTCATACCCTCATCCTTGAGCAATATAACCCATAGGAGTAATTCAACAAGGACCTGAATTGAAAGGAACCTCTCGACACTCATGCAACTCACATATAATGCTATTGTATAAGCAAGAATAAAGCAGATGAATTACTCTAACAAATAATGAAATAAAGCATATAGAATTAAGAATCAATTCAAATACATGAGAGTTTACAAGGTTACATCATTCCCCAACCACAAATAGAGATTAGTTACCCATAGACATGGGGAAACCTATGAACAATGGAAGAAAAGAATAAGAATGGAAGACTAAGAATTGTCTAGGAGTGTATTGATATGTTTTCTTCTACCAGGGATGCAAAACCTAGAGCCCCAGGGTCCTTTAAATAGTGCCAGACGTGTCCCAAAGTGCGGCCTGGTCCAAAAGAATCAAATCAGAGCAGAATCAGGGCCCAATCCACGTAAAATCATGCTCAAGCGTCGCAGGGAGCTCGCCCAAGCGTGAATTGAGGGTCATGTGAGGCTTGGGTGCCAGTTTTGGACGCCTAGGCTTTAGGGGTCCGTCAATCGGGCGTCAGGTTTGTCGCCCGGGCGACCAGTGTCGATTTGGAACTCGCTGTTTTTTGTTCCTGTCGCCCGGGCTTCGGGTTTTCTCCCTTCTTGGTGCCTTTTTGACCCTTTTTTAGCTCCATCTTCTTGGCTTTTCACTTCTTCGTCCAGTATTGCTTCAATCTCTGTCAAAACAACGGGAATTTGTTAAAAAACTGTTAAAATCAACCTCAACTCTCTTATTCACACAATTTACTGAAAACACATGAGTTCAAGCAAGTTTATAATTGAGAAAGGGTGATTTTAGTATCAAAATCACAGCAAATAATGGTATTTTAATCTGTTATCAACAATCAGGCTTGATGTGACCTTCCTTTTCAAATTCATAGCACTGGACAACATTTTTACTGAAGCTTGATAACGGTTGAAAAATAGTTATTTTCATGTTTCATTTGAGATCAAAATACACCCTTTAAGTCTTAGAATGAGCTTAAAATCAAGCCAAACACGAAAGTTTAGTCAGTTAAGAGTCAGAAGTTGTTTTTAGCGATATTATGCTTGTTTTGCATTGTTTCACAACATTTTTGATGAAATGAAGAAATGGGATTGAAGATGGAAGGTCTTAGACTCAAGAAAGAAGAGGAACGTGAAGAAAAGAAGAATCTAGGACCCGCCCAACGCCAAAATCCAACGCTGGGCGGCCAAATACGAGGGGCGGCCACTGTCTGGTGCCCAGGCGGTTTTGCGGTTAGAGGCAAACCGCGGGGCGGTGGCGCGATTAAGGGGAAACCGCCGGGCGCCAACAGTGTGACGTCGGGCGGTTGTCTGCTGGGCTTGGGCCTAAATTTTGTGACGCTCCTCAGCTTTAAAATAGCCCTAGTGCGACTTCAGATGCATTCTTTTAATAGAAGAGGGCGGCCATACCTAATTTTCACTCCTTGGAGAAGATCTCTTGGATGCTTAGGCTCCTTTTTATCCAATCTAGGGTTTGCTTTTCCATTCTTCCATAATTTTTCATCCAGTTTCACCATGACAATGGTGAACTAAACCCTTTTGTTGTTGGAGAACAATGTAATCTTTTGAAACTCTCTTTTATTAAAACTCTTATTTATTTATATGCTTGTCGTATGCTTGATTATCAATTGTTGGGTTCTCATCTACGCTTAATGCTTTTACCGTTTAACTCATTCGATAATTATTGTTTGTCTTTATTGATATGGGAACGTACGGTACTGTCATGAACTGGTGAGAAATTCCTTGATTAAGCAATACCACCTAGGGATAGGGATAGCAAGCCAATAATTAGTAATAGGCTCTTTTTGTCGAGGGATCGGGTTAAGGGTAGACTATGAAAGTTTGCATGACAATTAGATAACAAAGCGAATTAAATAAGAGGAGTAGATAAGAGAGAGTGGATAAGATGAAATTGTAAAACCCAACAACTCCATTCATCCATAGTCTTTTTCTCGTCAATTGAATCAATCGCATTTGCATGTTTACTTGTTGTTTATTGCATCCAAATAAATTTATTTTTCTTTACAAGTCTTACTATTTCAATTTGCACGAACGATAAGGCCTGCGAGTCTCTTGGGAAAACGATACTTGATACGTTCTGGTACACTTGCCAGTTTGTTAACAAGTTTTTGGCGCCGTTGCCAGGGACTCGAGGTTTACCTTTTTCAAGTAGTGTAAATTGATTGAAATTTGACTTGCTTGTAATTATTATTTATATTTTATTTTGTTAATTTTGTTTTATTTTTCTTTAAAAGTGCTTTTCGGGTTTTTGTTTCTTGTGCATGCCTGAAACAATACACACTAGAAGTAAAAAGAACCAGCAACCTATTCTAGAAGGACTATCAGACAGGAGAAGAAGGAGAATTAGACGTCCTTTATGTGAGAATTTTCCCTCTCCTGAAAGATTATTGCAATCTTCACTAGAGACTGTTGCACAATACATAGAGGAGATGACGAGCCAACCTCCTCCAAGGCGCACACAGGGGGAAGCATCAAACACGGTGGGTCCTTTGCACTTCAACAGTATAGCCCTGCTAGCAGATAATGCAACAAACATGGTGACGAGCCCTGCACTCATCCAGCTAGTACAGAGCAACCAATTTCACGGGTTGTCAAATGAGAATCCTTATGCTCATTTGACTATTTTTGGTGAAATTTGCAATACCGTCAAGATGAACGGAGTTTCTGATGATAGGGTCAGACTCAGCTAGTTTCCTTTCTCTCTTGGAGGAAACGCTAAAGCATGGTTGCATTCATTCCCAGAAGGTACTTTAAAAAATTGGGAGTTTGTGGCATCACAATTTGTTACTAAATTCTTTCCACAGACAAAGATCAATCAGGGAAGCTGGAAATTTCTTCATTTAAGCAAGGAATGGAAGAAACTCTTGGACAGGCTTGAGACAGATTTAAAGGCCTGTTGAGTAAAACCACAGTCCATGGGTTTGACAAGACCTCAGATTTACTTGCTTTCCTTAGAGCGCTACATACTCAGCCAAAGATGATGTTAGATGCTTCAACTGGAGGCAGTATAAACAGAAAGACTGAAGATGAGGCCTACGAATTAATTGAAGACATGGCTCTGAATGAAGTGACACATAGTGAAAGGGGTGTACAAAAAGGAGGACTTTTGCATCTCCCTGCTGATGACGCTATGACTGCTCAGAATCATCTCCTTACTCAAAAACTAGAAAGTTAACAAAGGTCCTTTCTGAACTTCCAAAAGGGATAAGGAATATCTCTCAGACTCAACAGCTTTGTGACTTATGTGGTGGTGACCACATTAATGGTCAATGTGCTTTTCCTGAAGAAATGCAGCAGGAAGTCAACTACATGGGAAATCAATTCCAGTACAGCAAGGTAACGCTAACCAAGGCAATTCTAGCCAAGGTTGGAAGAACCATCCTAGTATTGGACAGAATCAGAATAATTCTTTTAGGCAAGTAGGAAACTTCCGGCAGCAACAACCATCACCTTTATGGCAGCAAGTGAGCAGCTTGACAGAGACTGTTAGAGGCTTCAGTGACAGATTTGATAATTTTTTCAAAGGATATGAGTCTCAGCTAAACAGTAATCAAGCCAACTTTAGATCATTGGAGTCGCAGATTGGCCAGCTGTCTAAAAGGATAGAAACCACTGAGAAGAATCAGTTTAGGGCTAACACTGATGTTAACCCTAAAGAAGAGTGCAAAGTTATTCTGACAGGAGATAGGAAGGCAGAAGAGGAACAAATTAACTTTGAAAGCAGTGAAGATGAAAAAGAAGAAAGTGAAAAAGAGATCATTGATTTAGATATTAGTGGAGGTGAAGAAGAAACGATTATAGAAAGCAGTCATAATGGGACGTTTAGAGAAATTTTTAACCAAATAACTGTAGTACCTTCAGCAAATCAACAGATCCCTCCCTATTCTGAAAGAATTAAATACAATCTTGAAGATGAAATTGAACTCACTAATGAAGAAGAGGATCCTGTTATTCAACCTCAGAAGAGGAATCATCCGCCTAAGGTAGAAGATCCAGGATGTTTAACACTATCATGTGTTATGAATGGTTTTGATGTAGAAGCCATGATAGATTCCGGATCTAGCATCAATATGATACCCAAGGATTTCTTGAAAAAAATCAGAGGGCTAGTGTTC
Organism: Vigna mungo; assembly: GCA_036885675.1. Taxonomy (NCBI): domain Eukaryota; kingdom Viridiplantae; phylum Streptophyta; class Magnoliopsida; order Fabales; family Fabaceae; genus Vigna; species Vigna mungo. Next base: position 10,150,608 of record CP144698.1, on the reverse strand, counting down.
AAACCGTCTAGTCTTACTGTGACAATGACGGATGGTTCTATAAAAGTACCACTTGGTATGGTGGAGGATGTTATTGTGCGAGTGGAACAGCTAGAGTTCTTGGTAGATTTCATTGTCATGGACATGGAAACTGATGACGAGATTCCTGCGATTTTGGGAAGACCTTTCATGGCAACTTTAAAAATGCTTATTAGTGTTTATGATAGAAGAATAATGATGAGAGACCAAGAATATTCGCTTCTTTATACTAGCTATGAGGAGAATGAGGTCCAAGTAATAAAAAGAGCCAGACATGAGAAGTCAGGGAGAGAAGTTGAGTATGAAGATAACACATCAGGTACTGATTATACTAACAGTTGTAAAGCTTTGCAGGTACCTGTGAGTAAAGAAGGATGAACCATTCATCCAAAATCAAAAGAAGACCCATTCCGACAGGGCAATAAAGTGAAATATAAGAGGTAGGAGTGTACATTAAAAGAGTTGAAAGAGAAAAGGATGGTGGAGATTGAAGCGCCATACAGTAGACATACCAAACGAGTGTATAGAAGAAAGCTGAGGATCTGGTGTACTGGAGACACCAACACAAAGGATAACACGTGATGTTGTTGGGACAATTTATTTTGTTGTAAAACATTAGTCTTAGGTTTATTTCATATTTTGAATTTGTCATTTTCTTTTCTTGGTATTTGACAATTTTTGGGTAGCATCTACTGAGGGATGCTAACTTTTTGTATCCACTGAAGGATATCAGGAAGGTACACCTAATGATGGGTGTTGGTGAGGATTGCACTTACTGATGAGTGCTAAAACAGGTTTGGGTCAGGCTCGTGATGTTAAACAAGCGCTACCTGGGAGGCAATCCAATAGATCGTTTATTTGTTTTTAAATGTTAGCAAAATGATGAAGATGAAGTTTTGATGATAATTTAGGGTTTAGGGTTTAGGGTTTAGGGTTTAGGGTTTAGGGTTTAGGGTTTAGGGTTTAGGGTTTAGGGTTGAAAAACAGTTATTTTCATGTTTCATTTGAGATCAAAATACACCCTTTAAGGCTTAGAATGAGCTTAGAATCAAGCAAAACACGAAAGTTGAGTCAGTTGAGAGTCAGAAGCTATTTTTAGCGATATTATGCTTGTTTTGCATTGTTTTGCAACATTTTTCATGAAATGAAGAAATGGGATTGAAGATGGAAGGTCTTAGACTCAAGAAAGAAGAATAACGTGAAGAAAATAAGAGTCTAGGAACCGCCCAACGCCAAAATCCAACGTTGGGCGGCCAAATACGAGGGGCAGGCACTGTCTGGCCCCCAAGCGGTGCAGCTAGGCGGTTTTGCGGTTAGAGGCAAACCGTCGGGCGGTCCAACTCACCGCCGGGCAGTGACGCGATTAAGGGGAAACCGCCGGGCGCTAAAAGTGTGACGTCAGGCGGTTGTTTGCTGGGCTTAGGCCTAAATTCTGTGACGCTCCTCAGCTTTAAATAGCCCTAGTGCGACTTCAAATGCATTCTTTTGAGATATGAGGGCGGCCAGACCTAATTTTCACTCCTTGGAGGAGATTTCTTGGATGCTTAGCCTCCACTTTATCAAATCTAGGGTTTGTTTTTCCATTCTTCCAACATGTTTCATCTAGTTTCACCATGACAATGGTGAACTAAACCCTTTTGTTGTTAAGGAATAATGTAATCTTTTGAAACTCTCTTTTATTGAAACTCTTATTTATTTATATGCTTGTCGTATGCTTTGATTATCAATTGTTGGGTTCTCATCTGCGCTTAATGCTTTTATCGTTTAACTCATTCGATAATTGTTGTTTGTCTTTATTGATACGGGAACGTACGGTACTGTCATGAACTGGTGAGAAATTCCCTGATTAAGCAATACCACCTAGGGATAGGGGGGTAGGACGATCAATTGTTTTTGCTTCTGTTTATAATGCATTATGAATTACTAGGGTAGGCTAGGGATAGCAAGCCATTAATTAGTAATAGACTTTTTTTGCCGAGGGATCGGGTTAAGGGTAGACTAAGAAAGTTTGCATGACAATTAGATAACAAAGCAAATTAAATAAGAGGAGTAGATAAGAGATAGTGGATAAGAAGAAATTATAAACCCCAACAACTCCATTCATCCATAGTCTTTTTCTCGTCAATTGAATCAATCGCATTTGCATGTTTACTTGTTGTTTATTGCATCCAAACCAATTACTTTTTCTTTACAAGTCTTACAATTTCAAGTCAAGATTTATCAAGATTCATGAAGATCCTTTGAAGACTTATTTTTGTTATGAAAAGCTTTTGTAATAATTGTAGTTTAATTGTTTAGGACTTAGATTTGTAGTAGGTTTTGATTCTTGTACCTTTATACTTTGTATTTGTTGTTTAAAATCAAAACTTCCCCGTTTTAATCGATTAATCCCTGATATAATCGATTAAAATCGCTGTAGAAGCCAAAACCCAATCAACTTTGGAATAATCGATTAAAGCAAGTTTTAATCGATTAATTAATCGATTAATCCTGAGAATAATCGATTAATACTAGCCGTTGGAGGTTTCTGATTTGAAAAACTAGTCGTTGTACTTATTTTAATCGATTAACACTAATATTAATCGATTAAAAGCGTTAAATGGCCAGTTTCGAAGAATGGAAGAGTTTTTGCTTGAGTCTATAAATAGGCTCTCTTTATCCATCAACAACAACTCTTCCCTTGTGCTAAAACACTCAGAACTCTTTGAGAAGTGTGTGTTCTTGCTCAGCTAAGGAAACTCTTGTCTGTGGTGCTGGTACATTGCTACTACGGTGACGGAGGAATAGCTGGTTCATCCTTTGTGTGTCTAAGGAGGTGTTTGGAAGAGGATCATCCTTCGTGAAGTATTCGAAGGAGGTGTCTCATCCTTTGTGAAGATTCAAAGGAGGTGTAGGTTCATCTCTTGTGGCATCAAGAGAGGTGGTTTCTAAACTTTTACAAATTGTTTCTTTGTGATTGTAATTTGTAATTGTTTTGTGTTTACTGAAAGGTTTATCTTGTGTTTGAGATAAGCGACTGGACGTAGGATTGGTAAGATCCGAACCAGTATAAAAATCTTCTGTGCAAATTTCTCTCAACCTTACTCTTTTATTTATATTTATTATTTGCGTAGTAAGATAAATTGAGAAGAAATTAAAAGGCACACAGTAATATTAAAAACCTCTTGGTTTGTTATTCCACGCTAACAATTCCGCTGCAACCCATTCTAACATTAAATTTTGTCTTAAGCATTATAGGTTTGCATGTCCATTTGAGAGGGGAAAGACTTGTAATTGAAAAATTGAAGGTAAAAATCAGGTGCTACAGGGAGAAATTGCGCAAAAGCAAGCAAAGAAGAGGGGTGAGAATCAAATTGAGGATTTCTTGCAAGCATATAGAACCTCCACTCAAGTAAGTTGTGCAATTTCATTCTTAGGTTTCTATTTTTGAAAATTTAATGAAGAACATGCTTAGGAACATGATAAATTGGAAAATTTGATTTCTATGCACAAATTGATGAAATAGGAACTGTTTAAACCGATTGAATTGCATGAATGTTGTCTGAATTGATGAAATTAGTGTTTGAGTGGAGATTAGGGCAGTCTAGCAAAGTTTTTTCCAAAACCTATCAAACTGTCGGGCGGTATTTTTGAGGCGTCGGGCGGTGTTGCAGCTTGAAGCATATCGGGTGGTTTGCTGCAATGTTTGTTAGATGCTTGATTTTGATACAGGGATACTGAGGAGGCCCTGTTTTACCCTCAGTATTGGAATGGAACTGGTCTGGAATTGATTGATGATGAACTAACTTCTAATAATAAATTTCTATGGTTTGTTTTGAATTATATTTTATGCAGGGATGGCATCAACAGCAAGAAGGGGGAGAAATACTGGCAACAAGAGGAAGGAGCCTGAAAGGCCAAGAGGATTTTATTCTCAATGGTTCCTCTCCAAAAAGCATGAAGAACACGTTGCAACTGTGCAGGAGAGGAAATTACTTATGGAGAGGAAGGCTACCTTCATTCCTGATTTGGCTCCTGAATTTGGAATAGAGATTATGAAGAGAGACTGGGAAAGGTTGACGACTTACCCTGCACCAGCTAGCATTGAGTTGGTGAAGGAGTTCTACACAAACGCCTTATCCAAAGGTGGAGTTTTGGCTAGAAGGTTTATGAGTTATGTAGGGGGGCATATTATCAAGTATGACCCCGATACCATAAACAGCTTTTTGGGCACTGAGTGGCTAGGAGAGCAGTGTCAGTATGCGGCACAAGTTGGTTTGGTCGGTGACATAGCCGAGATTGAGAGGTTATGTGTCTCCCTGGAAGGCATTTTCAGGCTAATCCTAATGGAGCATCGGTCAACATTAAGACGTTAGACTTGACGCCTTTGGAAAGATATTGGATGGCATTCACTCATGCCAACATCAAGCCGTGCTCCCACATCTCCGACATCACGATGCATCGTATCATTCTCATCTACTGCATGCTGAGGCAGATGGATGTAAATGTCGGCAAGATCATTGCTGATGAGATACAGAGTTGCGCCACTACAGTGAGTAGCAGGACACCATTGGGGCATCCATCTCTGATCACCTTTTTGTGTCGGTAGGCTGGGGTGGACACTGCAGTTCCACCATACGAGAGACCCAGAAATGCCATTAATGCAGCTTATTATCATCAGTACTGTGCAGAGGCAGGGGCAACAGGAGCGGCACCTAGGAGATATCCTAAGAGAGCAGCAGCACAATAGGGGCAAGTGTCTGAGGATGCACCAGCACAGCATGCCGAGCCATTCTAGATGCGAGACATGTACATGTCCTTGGTAGAGTCTAGGATGGAGGCCCTTCACAAGGGACAGATAGTGACTGCTGAGATGATAATAGGATTGTACGATAAGCCACCAATACATAGGTGGACTATGGATAAATTTCATGCAGCAGTGGCTTAGCCTCAGGAGCAGGCACACAGCAGCAAGTTTGGTGTAGCTGGAGCATCAAACATAGATGAGCATGATAATGAAGAAAATTTCGAGGATGCTGATGATGGGAGCCAGGAAGACTCAGATGACAACATGGGATGATTAAGGGCATCTACTGATGGATGTCCATGCTGTAGACAGGGTTTTATTTTTATTTTTTTCTTTCACTTTTGCATTTTAAATTCTTAGAATAGGTTGAATTTTTATTTTTTTATTTTTTTTAGTGTCTATGCTTGGCTTGAAAACATTTCTGACAATATTTGACTGAATGACATGCATGATAAGTCTATTTGATGATGATTTGATGTGAATGATAATTGAGTTGTATTGCATGTTGATATCTAAGTGACAAAGTTCACTAGCAATGTAGATAGATGTGTGATCAATTATGATTGTGGTTATGATGCTAAGCAGGGTGTATGAATGAATGATGTGTGAGAAAGCATGTTGTGTAAGGTATTGAGCTCCAGAGTTTTCATTGTTGTATGTATTGTTCACTGGAAAACATGAATGATATTGCCTTAATCTTGATGATTGATTGAATCGCATGTGTATGTCATATGATCAAGGCCATTGTTGAAAGCCCTTTTCTAGCCAAATTTTCACCCAAAGTGTTTGAGATATTATACCTTTTTGAACCTTAGCCTTAAACAGGATGAGAACCCTTGATTTAAAATTATTTACCTTGAGTTGGGTTGAGCTTAACTGTATGTGTTGACAAGGGTTAAGTTTGGGGATGTGTGGAGGAAATTGAAAGGCAATTGAAAAGCATTGAGCTCAATTGTTGAGAAAGCAAAATGCATGAGAAAAAGAAAAGAAAAGAAGGAAAGCATGAAGATGAGCTCAGTGAGAAAATAAAAGAAAAGGGAAGAAGTTGAGAATAAGTGAGATTGGGGAGGTAGAGAGTTGTGCTTAAACTTTGAATAGTTTTGTAGCTCTCTTAACTCAAGGATTTTGCATTCCAGAAAAAACAATTTTTCTTGTTAGCCCAGCCTCAATACAAGCCTTAGAAAAGTCCTTATGATGGCATTTGCATGTGAAGATTTTGATTGTTTGAGATAAATGGCAATTTTGTTTCATGTGACTTGTAAATAATAGAGAGATGGAGTGTCACCTTGAACACTTGAGTGATTGAGTGAAACACTTGCTTCGTAAGAATTGATAAATTTCATGCTTACATCTTTGCTTAGTGGATTGGTCATTCATAAAGTGTAACATCTGTTGAGGAATAAGTGATCATGTGAACTGAATTAAATTGAAAGCATGCATACATTTTGATTTGATTCCATTGAAAATCTGAAATTGAGTAATTCTTGTCATGAATTTTAGGAGTGTTGAACTATTGGATAAAAAAGTGGAAAGCCAAGTTTTGTTTTGTTTGCTTGAGGACAAGAAAAGTTCTAAGTTTGAGGTTGTGATAACGGTTGAAAAACAGTTATTTTCATGTTTCATTTGAGATCAAAATACACCCTTTAAGGCTTAGAATGAGCTTAGAATCAAGCAAAACACGAAAGTTGAGTCAGTTGAGAGTCAGAAGCTATTTTTAGCGATATTATGCTTGTTTTGCATTGTTTTGCAACATTTTTCATGAAATGAAGAAATGGGATTGAAGATGGAAGGTCTTAGACTCAAGAAAGAAGAATAACGTGAAGAAAATAAGAGTCTAGGAACCGCCCAACGCCAAAATCCAACGTTGGGCGGCCAAATACGAGGGGCAGGCACTGTCTGGCCCCCAAGCGGTGCAGCTAGGCGGTTTTGCGGTTAGAGGCAAACCGTCGGGCGGTCCAACTCACCGCCAGGCAGTGACGCGATTAAGGGGAAACCGCCGGGCGCTAAAAGTGTGACGTCAGGCGGTTGTTTGCTGGGCTTAGGCCTAAATTCTGTGACGCTCCTCAGCTTTAAATAGCCCTAGTGCGACTTCAAATGCATTCTTTTTAGATATGAGGGCGGCCAGACCTAATTTTCACTCCTTGGAGGAGATTTCTTGGATGCTTAGCCTCCACTTTATCAAATCTAGGGTTTGTTTTTCCATTCTTCCAACATGTTTCATCTAGTTTCACCATGACAATGGTGAACTAAACCCTTTTGTTGTTAAGGAATAATGTAATCTTTTGAAACTCTCTTTTATTGAAACTCTTATTTATTTATATGCTTGTCGTATGCTTTGATTATCAATTGTTGGGTTCTCATCTGCGCTTAATGCTTTTATCGTTTAACTCATTCGATAATTGTTGTTTGTCTTTATTGATACGGGAACGTACGGTACTATCATGAACTGGTGAGAAATTCCCTAATTAAGCAATACCACCTAGGGATAGGGGGGTAGGACGATCAATTGTTTTTGCTTCTGTTTATAATGCATTATTAATTACTAGGGTAGGCTAGGGATAGCAAGCCATTAATTAGTAATAGACTTTTTTTGCCGAGGGATCAGGTTAAGGGTAGACTAAGAAAGTTTGCATGACAATTAGATAACAAAGCAAATTAAATAAGAGGAGTAGATAAGAGATAATGGATAAGAAGAAATTATAAACCCCAACAACTCCATTCATCCATAGTCTTTTTCTCGTCAATTGAATCAATCGCATTTGCATGTTTACTTGTTGTTTATTGCATCCAAACCAATTACTTTTTCTTTACAAGTCTTACAATTTCAATTTGCACGAACGATAAGGCCTGCGAGTCTCTTGGGAAAACGATACTTGGACTTACCATTTATTATTACTTGATACGATCGGGTACACTTGCCAGTTTGTTAACAAAGCTCCTCTTTTTGCTTTGACCTGCATGGTTTGACAGTTGACTATCATTTTGCATAAGTTGAATAAACTTTCTTACCTTTGATAACGGTTGAAAAACCGTTATTTTCATACTTAATTTTGATATTAAATCACACCCTTTATGGCTTAGAATTAGCTTGAAATCATGCATTTTTCTTAAGTTAGAGAATAAGAGAGTCAAAGTTAGTTTTCTTTGTTTTATGCTTGATTTCCCTTGATTTTGTAGGTTTTTGGAATGATTTGAAAGAAGTGTTGAAGTATCAAGAGGTTGCAGTGTAGAAAAGTCAAATAGAATGCAGAAAATTCAACCAGTCAACCAGAAAAGTAAACTAGTTTACCAGAATGTTGACTAGAGCACTGAGCGGTTGACCAGAAGCGCTGAGCGCCAAAATTGACCGTTGGGCGGTCCTGCAATAAAGTGGAAATCACTGAGCGGTTAAATTAAGGGTTGAGCGGTTGTCAGTTTTTATTTGGCTTAAATTCTGATAGATTCTGTTATCTTTGTGGCTTATATATAGCCCTAGTACGAATCAAAACTCATTCTTTTGGCAGAGAGAAACGTCCACAGCAGCTCTACACACCTTGGAGGAAGTTCTTTGGAAGCTTAGGCTCTAATCTACCAAGTTTAGGGTTATTTCTTCCATTCTTTCATTACTTTTCATCTAGATTCACCATGATTATGGTGAACTAAACCCTAGGTTGTTGGGGAACAATGTAATCTTTTGAAACTCTCTTATATTGAAATTCTTATCTTTATATGCTTGCATATGCTTATCTTTATCAATTGTTGGGTTCCTTACCTTTGCTTAATGCTTTTATCGTTTAACTAATTCGGTAAATGTTGTTTGTCTTTATTGATATGGGAACGTACAGTAATGTCATGAACTGGGGGGAATTCCTTGATTAAGCAATACTGCCTAGAGATAGGGGTAGGAAGATCAATTGTATTTTGCTTTCGTTTATTATGCATTATTAGTTACCAGGGGAGGCTAGAGATAACAAGCCGGTAATTAGTAATAGGCTCTTTTCGCCAAGGAATTGGGTTAGGGGTAGACTAAGAAAGTTTGCATGACAATATGATAAATAAGCTAATTAGACAAGAAGAGTAGATATAAGAGGGTGGATAAGATGAAATTGTAAACCCCAACAACTCCATTCATCCATAGTTTCTTTTAGCCAATTGAATCACTACATTTACATGTTTATTTTCGTTTGCATTCAAAAACCTAAAATTAATTTCCTCTCAAGTCTTATGCAATTGGTTTATACGAAAGTTAAGGCCTAGGAGTCCTTTGGGAAAACGATACTTGGACTTACCCATTTTATATTACTTGATAACGATTTGGTACACTTGCCACGGACTTAACAACCATCAGGGTCATCAATTCTTTTTCGTCCATGTTTGTTTCTGAGTTGTTCTTGCTTGAGGCTTTCAGAGCAATGGACTTCTTCTCTTCAACCGCTGGATCTAATAAGCAGTGATTGTTGATGAGCAGGTTCAGCTGGTGCCTATTAATCTTCAAACTGTCGTGTATGCGAGCACCTTTGTCTTCCACCATAGGTGTATGTTGATCAAATTCATATGTACCTCCTACAACATGGTTAGTGCAATGTGGCTCCACAAAAATAACATTCAGGGGTATAACACCCAATCCTAGTGTAACATGTTGAACATCAGATAAACTCTCAGAACATGAATCAAGTTCAAATTTAGAAGTAATATCAACCATAGGCTCAGATTCATGTTCAGTGCATGGAGAATAAACATTCAGACAAGATGGTAAAAGTTGTTTCTCATCATGCAAAGAGTGGAAATCAAAAACATGCTCATCAACATCATCAACATCAACATACCTATCAACAACATAATCATCAAGAACGGAATCAATCATAGGTATGTCTACCTCCACCTCCCTGGATGTTGGTAGAGTGGTGGAAGGTGAAAGTGATCTACCTAACTCAAAATTACTGCTTACCTTCCTCGTCCTCTAAATCTTCATCAGTCTCCTCAAGTGCAAGAGTAGGGACATAGGATGGTGGGAAAGTAGGTGGCACAATAGTAAGCTCATGACTCTGCTCCCTATCTCCTATGTGGATGGCATCAACATCATTTGGAAGCTGAACAGCCTGAAATGGTGATTCCTCTAAAACATAAGGTTGTTCCTCAGTAAGCTGAGTGGCCGTCTGCCCTATCTGGTTGCTCAAACTCTGAATGGAAGCTCTGGTCTCCTGCTGAAACTCCATGTTCTCTCGCTGGAACTGAATGATCAGAATAGTCATCTGTTCTAACAACTCCTTCAATGTAGGCTCAAAAGTAGTGGAAGGATGAGGAATTGCTTGGGCAGGCTCATGAAACTGCAGTTGCTGTGGTTCCTGGACAGGGGGAGGCATACAAGCATTCTGGAATGGTGGTTCTTCATGTTCATGTTGTGAAGGGTGAAATCTTTCCAAAAACAGATGCTTAAGATCTTCCCAGTTGGTCTTCAATTCAGGAGGAAGATAATAAAGCCATTCCCATGCTGCTTGTTCTATTGAATGCATAAATGCCTTTAAGAAAATGCGATCATCTGGGACATGAGGAGGTTTCATTTCAGAGCAAATGCGTTGGAACCTCTCCAGATGTCTATGTGAGCATTCACCTGCAAAACCATAAAACCTAGGCAGCAAATCTATCAGTCCAGAGGTGAGAACGCAATGAACATCATCCTCACTATATGAAACTGGCTCCCAAAGAGCACTCTCAACAATGGAAGGATGAGTCATATTGTTCTCAACATAGAAATCAGCAGAATATGCATGAGAAGCAATATCAGAGTAAGATGCAGAAGGAGAATCAAAGTCATGGACATAGGCAGAAGAAACAGTATTCACAAAATCAAAGTAGGTAGACATGTAGAAGGAATGGGCAAAGAAGAATGCAATGAAAATATGCAACTAAAGCTACCTAAATGCAACACACAATGACGAACACACAAAACAGAACATCACACTCACAACACAAGTCAAAACACAACACACACTAACACAACAAAAGACCTAAAACCGAACCGTTGGTCCCCGGCAACGGCACCAAAATTTGATGGGCTGCCGCAACCCATACAAATTTGATTGCATATAAGAAATGCAGTATAGTGCTAGGCAGTGACTCCTAGGTCGTCTCGCAAGGACCAAATGTGGTTCGAGACTTAGGTCTAACACATAATGGGGGGTTTTGACGGTGTTTGAGATGATAATTAAACTAAATTAAAGCATGGAAATTAAACATAACTAAACAGAATTGAAAATGCTAGAAGAAATGTGGAAAACATAAATACCGAACAATCTCTAAAGTAAGTGAAGAAATTAGAAATACAGCAGATAATAAAGACACACTTGACTAAAAATAAAATGCATGGGAAATAAAACTTCAATAAAAAAAATGCAGGAATAAAATTTCAAGAAACGCATTTAATGTATGGAGATACAACGTTGAGCTAAAAAAATGAATTTTTCATTGAAGTTATCTAGCATTGTACATCCATCACGGAAGTCAATTCTTAAAGCGTGTGAGCCATAAGGATAATATGAAATGACAAAGCTGCTTCAACCTGGACGTTACCCTATGGGCATATTCCAATTTGAATCATCTCCCATCTTTCTCCAAAGCCAAGGAATGGAAATCTGTATGTTTCTCAAAGCAAAATAAATTTCCTAATAAACTTCTATCACAAATCGTAACCATTCCATCCTACTTAAATCATCGTTCAAGTTCAACTCTTCCCATTGGAAAGTAAAAAAAAACATCACTTCAGCCTTTCCCATCAAATCATTTCTCATTCATCAAATAAATAAAAGTGAAAACTAGATATCCTAAGCCACCAAGAACGTCCCATCATCAACATACAACATACACTTCTTAAATAAAATCATGGCATCAACCTTTCATTCCAACAAAGATTACCGTGTTCTCTCATCAAAGAACGGGCCCACCCTTTAACAATAATAAATCAAAAAGAGAACAATGTTTCCCTCATTCTAGCACTGCAATTAATGAATAAGATGGAAAAGAACTATGCTTGTTTCTTCATCATGAAACCGGCGTCAACCCATTTCATCCTCCCTTTGAAAAATGCTGCAGCTAAATTGCTTTCGAAAGAATCCACCAAGTGACAGCTCCTATCTCTCCAGGTCTCACCAAAATAACGTTCTTCAACTAAAAATCAACCAAAATCCAAGAAAGCAAATAAAAGCTCCATGACCCCAAAAGAAAGTGTTCAAAGCCGAGACTGAATTTCTCCACACAATCTGCCGAGAATCCTTTTAGTGAGTGACGGCTGGTACCATTTTCTAAGGACCATGTGTCCTTAAAAATTAAGGTGGGGTCCATCCTAAAAATCCTAAAGTTGCCAAAGTGTCTTTTTACTATTTGGGTCCATTATGTTTTTGTTAAAAATTGGCTCAATGTGCACAAGCTTGTCTAAAATGTTTAAACTATTAAAATTACAATACAACTAAAATTTAAAATGTCTAAATGGAGAATCTTGAATTTATTTGGTGACCTCCAAATGTCCTAAATTGTGTTTCCAAAATTTTCCCTAAAAATAATAATGCAAATAATTAGCTCAGAAAATTCAAATTAATTAAAATTAGAATTTCTGGTCAAATTAAGCATAATTAGGAAAAACGGGAAAATACCGGATAATTAAGCACAATTCCCTGATAAATTTTAGCACAATAAACTAAGTGAAATCAATAAAATATTGACTCATCACAGAAGCAATTATATTTCTAGCTTTAACATCATATTGAGCTTTTCTATTTTCATTAGCAGTCCACTCAGTAAAAGGTTTCAAAACAGTTTTCTGTTCAACAGTTTTTGTAGGCACAAAAGGACCATTCAAAGTGGCATCTAAAATTCCTTTATCTTGCGATTCAAGAAAGATTTGCATTCTAATTTTCCAAAAAGGATAATTTTTACCAGCAAACAGAGGTGGTCTGTTTGTTGAAGCACCTTCACCAAAAGTTTAAAAACAGGAAGTCATCCCAAGGTTTTATAGTCGAATGAATAAAAAACAGAGTCGACTAAATTTTCAAATATCTTATGAATACCAGCTCTAGTGCCAATTGTTGGAAAACAGGTAGGCTTCGTTTTTACACCAAGAGGGGGTGAATTGGTGATGTTTCAAAAATAAAATCTTTTCGCAATCTTTTATCAAAAGCAAAAAGCTTTTTAAACTTTCTTGAAATGCAAGTAATGAAAATTTATATGTAGCGGAAAAACGTAGTTGACTGCGTAAAATATAAAGTCGACTAGAATTAAAGAGTGCAGGGATAGAGAAAATCAAACACTGATTTTTATACCGGTTCGGCCAACAATGCCTACATCCGCTGTCCTTCCAACCCAGGAAGCAAATTCACTATAATGGTTGTGGTTTTAACAACAAGGAATTTATAGAAGACCTCACGCCAAAAATATAAAATCTCCTCTCTAACCCAAAACCAAAATATACCTGCAAGAAAAACCAGACTTGCAGCAAGAGTCCCCTCTTCTGCAATCTGAAACCACGTCGAACAATCCTCAACGTGAAACCCCTGTATCACAACAGGTCCAATTCCAACAGTCTTCACAGGATGTCAAGCCTTAACAAGTGCAGCAGTCTTCAAAGGATGCCAAGCCTGAAATGATCAACCCAGAAGCACCTTCTTTGTGCAATATGTGATCAGACAATGAGTGTGCGAGCTCTCACCATTTGAATCTCCCTCAAGAAAGATCACCACTGTCTTCTTGGAGAATTCTTGGAGCTGTTACCACAGAGAATTCAATCCGAAACAGGAATGAAAATGTTAGATCGTCAAAAGTCTCTGAACAACTCGTGTTAAGCCAATTTATAGTTTTCTGTCTATCAGATTGTTTATCAGTCGAATAGGCTACTAATTCAGTCGATTGTATTCTTACAATTATAACAAACAGTCAACATAGTAGCTCTTAGTCAACCAAAATCAACACGCATTTATTATAGTTGACCAAGTCATCAATGCTTAACTAACTTTTAAAAATATAACCGTTGGAGCACAATAGTATAACAGAATTCCAAATCAGATCAAAAACACAGTCGAATGTAAACCAGACAAAGTTGATTGACACATGTAAAAACACTTTGAAATTCTTTTCAACTCAAAACATCACAGAGCACTGATTCTTAAAATCTATACAAAGGTTTTAGTATAGTCGAATCCATGAATAATGTAGTCGACTGTACTATAACTTTGTCACTATAAGTTCATTAAAGTGTTTGTGATTTTTCACTTTAGAAAATGTGCAGTAAAACATATGTGATAAAGCATTTCACATTGCACATAAGCACGTAAGCATGTTCCATAAATATATCAAACAATCAATATAGGAACATACAACACAATACATCAAACATGTTCAGCAGATATAACAATTAGTACAACATTAGAACATGTAATGCATCAACATGTGTACTATTATTAAGGAAAGTTATCATCATAAAAAACTAAGGTGATATAGAGTTTGTGTTGTCAACAATCTCAACAGAGAATAGGCGAGGTTGAGAGAAAAGAAAAGGAGAAAGATGAGGGAGAGAAAAAGAAGAATAAAAGAAGAGAGAAGAGAGACAAAAAAAAGAAAAAAGAAAAAATTGAGAAGCCCCCTCCTTATCCGGAAAGTTTTTCAAAGGCTTAAAAAGAGAAGAAATTTGGGCGTTTCAGGGAGATGTTCAAGCAATTGAAGATTACTATGCCTTTGATCGAAGCACTACAGAACCGTTATTTTCATGCTTGAATTTGATATCAAAACACACCCTTTGTAGCTTAAAATGAGCTTAGAATCAAGTAAAACTCTTAAGTTGTGTAACATGAGAGTCAAAAGTTGTTTTTAGAGATATTATGCTTGTTTTGCATTATTTTGCAGGGTTTTTGATGAGAATTGAAGATGGAAGTGAAGTAGGAAGGTCATAGACTCAAGAATGAAGGAGAAAGAGGAAGAAAAGAAGAGTCTATGGACCGCTCAAGCGTCAAATTCCAACGTTGAGCGCCCTATTCGAGGTGGAGCTATTGTCTGGCGCCCAGGCGGCGATGTTGAGCGTCCAGAACGACAAGAGGCAAACCGCTCAGCGGTCCATTTTGGCGCCTGGGCGGTGGCGCGACTTGAAGGCAAACCGCTGAGCGGCCAACTTAGGCGCCTGGGCAGTTGTTTGTTTTTATACTTTGGATTCTGAGATCTTTCTGTTATCTTTTTGGTCTATAAATATACCCAGTGCGAATCAAAACACATTCTTTTGGCAGAGAGAAACATCCAGAGCTACTCCACACACCTTGGAGGAGATTTCTTGGATGCTTAGGCTCCACTTTTTCAAATCTAGGGTTTGCTTTTCCATTCTTTCATTATATTTCATCTAGTTTCACCATGATTGTGGTGAACTAAACCCTTCGTTGTTGGGGAACAATGTAATCTTTTGAAACTCTCATATATCCAAATTCTTATTTAGTTTATATGCTTGCATATGCTTGATTTATCAATTGTTGGGTTCCTTACCTGTACTTAATGCTTTTATCGTTTAACTCATTCGGTAAATGTTGTTTGTCTTTATTGATACGGGGACGTACGGTAATGTCATGAACTGGGGGTAATTCCTTGATTATGTTAATACCGCCTAGGGATAGGGGTAGGACGGTCAATTGTATTTGCTTCCGTTTATCATGCATTATTAATTACTAAGGGAGGCTAGGGATAGCAAGCCAGTAATTAGTAATAGGCTCTTTTCACCAAGGAATTGGGTTAAGGGTAGACTAAGAAAGTTTGTATGGAAATATGATAAAAAAAAAGCAAATTAAATAAGAAGAGTAGATATATGAGGGTGGGTAAGATGAAATTGTAAACCCCAACAACTCTATTCATTCATATTTTCTTTTAGCCGATTGAATCACTGCATTTGCATGTTTACTTTTGTTTGCATACAAAAACTCAAATTTAATTCTTTTCTCAAGTCTTAAGCGATTAGTTTACACGAAAGATTAGGCCTTAGAGTCCTTTAGGAAGAACGATATTGGGTTTACCAATTATATTACTTGATACGATCTGGTACACTTGTCAGGGTCTTAATAATGAGGAAACATTAAAGTGCAGGGTAATTGCAGTGCCATCATGCAGAAGACTCTCCCTCCAAAATATAAAGATTCGGGGAGTTTCACGATTCCTTGCACCATTGGGAATCATAATATAGGGAAGGCTCTTATTGAATTAGGGGCTAGCATCAACCTGATGTCTCTATCTATGCTTAAAAAGATTGGTGGTCTTGAAGTCAAGCCAACAAGAATGATGCTTCAGTTGGCATCTGGTCTGTTAAATACGTGGTGGTAAAGGTTGATAAACTCCAATTCCCAGTGGACTTTGTAGTGATGGAGATGGAGGAAAATGCAGAGATACTGCTTATCCTTGGATGACCATTCATGAAGGACCAAGAGAGAGAGAGAGAGGTAACTTTTAATGTCTTTGAAGTTGGGCAGTCAATTCAAGAAAAGCATATTAGTCTTAAAACAACAGATGAAGTTCTATTAGTGACTAGCCTACCTGATAAAGCTGCCAAGTTGGACAAAAAGGGCTTTAGCTGTTTCTATACAAAAGTGGAAAGAGAGGAAGAAGAGAAGAAAGGAAAATTGGGTCACCAACACCCTGATGTAAAAAGGATGAACCCAAACCTGGCACACTAGTGAAATTCAAGAACAAGTTATGGGTTGTAAAGTCTAGCAGGGGAAACAGAGTTTTTGATTATAAGGCTCCTTACTCTAGGAGAGTTAAGTTGGTGACAAGAAAATTGCTAAGATTTTGTTGTTGTCGTGAAGGAAGGAAGAACGCCAACATTAAAGATCCAGATTAAGCATCATGGTGTCAAGCTAATGACATTAAATAAGCGCTTATTGGGAGGCAACCCAGTTTCTGATTTTTTTTTTTTAATGATTTAGTTGTGTGGTTTGGATTTGATTTTGCTTTGTAGTAATGACAACATCTATTGATGGATGCTGGATAGCATCTACTGATGAATGCTGCTATGATGAGGATGATGAATTAAAGCATTTACTGATGGATGTTATGATGATAAAGATTTAGGTGACAGTATTATTAACACTCCGGCAAGTGTACTGAATCATATCAAGTAATAATAAAATGGTAAGTTTGAGTATCATTTCCCAAAGGACTCTTAGGCCTAAATGTTCATATGAATTCTTGATTTCTTAAGACTTGATGAAACGAAAATTAGGGTTTCGAATGCAAAACAAAAAATAAACATGCATGAAAAAGATTGATCAATTGACAGTTGAACTATATGGATGAATGGTGTTGTTGGGGTTTTATGATTTCAGCCTAATCCACTCTCATATAATTACTATTCTTCTTAATTCTACTTCTTTATCAATGCTAGTGCCACTTTCTAAATTCCCCTAATTCCAATATCTTGGAGTATAGAGTCTACTCCTAATTACTAGTTTACTATGTCTACTCTCCCTAGCAATTATTCATGCATTACATAATTCGCACAGAAGCTTAAGGCAATTGGTCCTCCTATTCCTATGTCTAGGCAATATTGCTACTAAGAGAATTCCCTTATGTCTAGACCTAACTATATGTGTCCATATAGATAGAATAAAAAAGTCATGCTATTGATTAATGTCTTAAACAAAGCAGACAAATATAATGGA